>MU225748.1:4721734-4769909 GCA_018584345.1 Thuja plicata | reverse complement strand
TCTTTCTTGAGTTTGGCAAAATCATAATCGTGTGGAAGTTTGAGACCCGTTTGTGCTAGGTCTAGGAAGTACTTCTCTTTGTCCTTTTCCAATACTTTGTCCACAAGTTTCATAAAGAAAGGGCTTTACATAGCCTCAGTAACCTTTTCATCGGTTAGCTCTTCCTCATTTGGGTCCAAATTTCCCTCATTGTTGGTGTTATTCATCCCTTGATTGTTAGGGTCTATGTTTGTCCCTCCGTTGATATTGGTGTTGGATCCTTTGTCCTTAGGATCAAAATTTCCTTGTTTGGTTAAGTCCTTGTTCACGTGATTAATCTGATCAGGATCTATATGAGCAAATGGAAAAGACATCCTTGATTCTATTTCTTTGATGGTTTCGTGTACAGGATTTGCAGAAAAGGGATCACCCGAGAAGGGACACTCTTGTCTCAGATAAGACCCGTCTGATTGTAGGGTAGTTTTTATGTAATGGGATCGAGTGAAAACTGGCATTAACATATGTCAAAATGAGGATCTTAGGTTTTCAAACTTGTTCAAATGACCAATCCGTGTACGAATTTGCAAAATGCCTAGAAATGGCAGATTCTGATCAAGACAAGTATTCTCAGTGATAGAATGTCCAAAAGGGTATCCAAAAATAAAATTTTCTTGTTCTTAAACTTTTGGTAGATACCCACTGTTTTCCTTTTAATATTTCCAGGCGGCTCTTACCTGTGTGTAGCCGGCCTTTTACTGATAATACGCGGTTACTAGAAAATCTGTACATGGCACTCTACAGTTGGCAAGCGGCGTTTCTCTATTGCGAGGCATTTTTGAAATATTTCTATGCAGATCTTTCTAGTTATCAAGTGGTTGTTTGATGTTATCATGCGGTGTTTTGTGTTGGATAAGCGGCCCAGCTTTGTTTGTAAGCGGCTCTTCAATGATTGTACGTGGCATTTTGCTGATCAGAATTGATTTTGTCAATTTTAATGGTGTTTTCAGGGTTTAAACAGTATTCTTGCATGAAAATGAAATACAAACTCAACACACACGTAAGATTTGCATCATATTCCTAAAAACCACACTAAAAGTGTATGTTCTTAGATGTTTTAACAGGTTTGTACAAGAATATCTTCCAAGCAGTCTACCTTAGCCTCAACAAATTTGGCTTTTAAACATGGCTCTACAAAGGTAGGTCTACTATTTTATCAGGTCTCAACCTATTCTGGTCTAAACCTTGACAAGATACTTTACCCCTTTGAGGGCTTCCCACACGCACAAAAGTATGATTTTGCGTAATCCCAAAGGACTACTAGAGGAAGTGAGGATGACTTGTACAAGTTTTAGTCACTTTCCGATTAAGGAAAAGTGCATTATTTATAGTGGGTCGGATGATATTGCTGTAAAAGAAAATATCTCCCACTTTGGGTCATTCCCTCTCACCGTCCTCGTAAGGCAATTCTCGGGAGGTAGGCCCTTTAAATCTCTAATTAGCTAGCATGTTCATAAAAGCAGGAATTGAACTTGGTCCAACAAGTTTGGGAATTTGATTCACTCAAAGAGTGAAGAGCATATCCCTATTGTCTTCCTTTTGTTCCAAACACTTTAAACAATTTTGTTCATTTTCAACCCCTTAACAAGGAGGTTCTTAGAATGGAAATGTGTGGTTCAATTTGCCTATCCTTTTCCTTCTACCAAATTGGCTTTGCACGTTTGGATTTTTGATTCACTTTGAAAAGTGAAGAGCATATGCCTAATGCTTGTTCAATTTGGAAAAAATAGAGGATTTTCTACTTATGCTATATTTAAATAAAGCCACAATTTGATCAAATTCAAGCTTGATGAGAGAAATACTTGATTTTGAAGCTAGCAAAGGGCTAGGCGCATTTTTATGTATTTGGCTTATTTTTTTACTCACCTAGTGGCGATTGTTCCCACTCCATCTCCTCCAACAATTTAGTCAACACAAAGCACAGCAAAGTGAAGAAAACTTGAAAACTTCAAAAGACACAAAAACCTCCTAAAAGCTCATTCAAATGAATGATTTATCGATTAAATCTTTTAAAGAAAGTAAGGATGCAAAATTAATGAGAGAGTAGGAAATTTTCTCTTATAAGAAAAGAACACTTTAATATAATGATCATATAAATGTTCCTCCTCAAACAAGCTCTCTAACAAATTTGCATTATGAATCTCTTTATCATTTTTGGTTTTAACTCTTACCTCCTTACTAGGCCTTGAGATTCGCTTCTCTTGTTTTTGCACCTTTGGGTGATTTTTCATCTGCAGAACAAGAAAACACAGAGAATTACAGTAGTGACAGAATCAACCAAAAATTGATTTAAAGAAAAAGTTACTACGCGGCATTTTACAGCTAAACTGCGGCTACCAAATGTTAGTAAGTGTAACTTTAAACTTTAAAGATAGCTTTTAACTCTTAATACGCGGTGCTTAAAATATCACAGGCAGTAAAATAAACATAACAAGTGGCGCAGAAAGTATAAAAAGCAGTCAGAAATTGCTGATAAGCGGATGTTGAAAGTTCATAGGAAGTGCACTTTATCTGATAGGTGGCATGATTTATCTGGCAGGCGGTCCAATTTATCTCTCATGCAGCAGCAGAAAGAAAGACAGAGATGAATCAAGCTTTTCAGGCGGCATTTTGGTGTTTGTAGGCGGCTCTTGGTGTAGCATACGTGGCTCTTCTCTTATTTTTTGCAAGAAAAACACCAAAAACAAAGAAAATAGACCAAATGTTATGATAAAAATGTTAATATAGAGGCTTAGAGCCCCACAGTGGGCGCCATTATGTGTGTAAGAAAATACACCTTCATGAAATTAAGAATGAAAGCAACAATTCTATGGAAAGATAAACAAGTTAATCTAAGAATTGAAACTAAATGATCTATATCATCTCATGGTTCTCTATCCAAGCTTTTTTAAGAGAGCTCTTAGGCTTAATCTCTCTCAAGGACAATCCTAGAATGAGCTATGTATGAAAATTGAATGCTCAAATCTAGCTAGAATGCTCAAAATGCTCAAAAATGCTCCAAGATTATATGAGAAAATAACAAATGCTCCTAAACATGATATGCTATATGTAATGCAAATGCTAAAATTATCTCAAAAAGGCTCTCAAATGCTCCTCATATGCTCTCAATGTGCCTATAATAAGGATGCTTTTGCTCTTGAATTCTTGGATCCCAAACACAAAGGAAATTGCTTGTATTTATAGCATTTTCCCAAGGGTAGTGGGTAGAGTGAGTTGATCATGATCAAAGCTTGGTTAAGTCAAAATCTTTGAGGTATTTGCAAATGGAGGGAAAGTTGGTTGGTTGTCTCAAAGAAATTACGAATTAAATAACTCCATCTTTTAATTAAATTAGCCATGGAAGGGTGATTGGGTTGGATTTCATCCTTTTTTATTTGAACTATACAATTGAAAAATCAATTGCATAATTTGATCAATGCCTTTAGGCTTGAATTTAATTATTTGATTTCATGATTATTTGATCTTTTAATTTGATTTGAATTTTGTCCATTTGTTTTGCATTGAGATGATATTTTGAAGCATTTGGCTGAGATTTACAATTTGGAATGCTTGAGATACACCTGGTAAATTTTAGGTGTCTACAACACCTAAAGATCCAAATGAGCCTAGATGGGGCACATACAGAGAAAAGAAAAATCTAGTTGATTCAGTCCTATATAGTGTAGAGAACAAGAGGAAAGCATCAAGGATCACCTCCAATATTCTGAAAATACATGGTGTCACACAAGAGGACATAGACAAAGCAAGGGAAGCAAAAATTGCTAAGGAACTTGAGAATACACCTAAAGAAGTCAAGACTAAAAAATTTGATGATATTCAGAGGAGAAAAAGGATTAAATCTGGAGATAGCACCTCTACGCCCTCAACCACAATTGATCGGGAGTTCTCTCCACCCTCTTTGCCAAGCAAGCTGACCAGGAGAAAGAAGAAAATATTCTCTATCCACCATCATCAAGGACAACTCAAAGAAAAGCACAAAACACTCAAGCACATCCTGAGGTAGGATTCAGACCCAGTTTGGAAGTATTGAGATCTAGAATTGTTGATGAAGGTAGATTAGATTCACTTGCAAAAGTCTATGACAAGTATCAAGAAATTGATAAAACTAAAATACACTCTATGATTATCACTCATATGATTAAGTTCAAAAGGTCAGTTTTGGAACTTAAGACAGACATTCTAGACAAAGTATGGAACATACTTGAAACATTGAAGAGACAAGCCTTAGAAGAGGATATGAGAATTAGAGAAGAAACATTAGATAATCTTCTTACTGTTTGTTCACATTATGAGAAATTGATACTGTTAGATCTGGTAAAACCTCATCTAAGATCTAAGACAAGAACTCTACACATTATGAATAAAGAGTATTAGTTAGTTGGAAAGCAGACTGAGAAAGAATTCGAGCAAGTGTTTTTGGACAGACACATGTATCCCTCAATGGCGCCTACAAACAAAGATACTTTTGTTCCCTCCATGCATGAAAAAGAATCAGAGATTCCTAATACAGGTCCACAGGATTCTGCACCCAAGGCTTCAACACCCCCTGATATAGTTAAAGACATAGATGAAAATATTATGGTAAATGATGTAGAAATAACCATGTCAGTATCAAATAATGATTTGGAGAAGTTTGAAGAATACTCTGTGAGCACTGAAGAAGCTAATATTTTGTGCAGTGATAAAACATCTTTGCAGTAAGAAGAATTCCCAACTAAAGATACAATAGATAAGAGTCAAAATAAAGAGGATGAACCTAATGACCCACCCTCTGTTGAGATCCCAGTGAAAAGTGAATATATGGATGTGAGTCAGAATGCAATATTTACTCCTTCCAAGCCATCAATATCATTATTGTCAAGTTTGACCTCTGATACAGCAAGCCTAGATGCATGGGGAGAAGAAGATCTGATCAAAATAATTGTATCCTCTATGGAGAAAGAAAAGGAGAAGAAAGTAATGAGAAATCCTCTCTTTCTTGAATCAGTCAGCATTTTGAATAACTTAGTACCAGCAAACAATAAATTGGAAAATATTCAATCAGTTGATGATGTCAATAGTATTCTATCAAGATTTAAAGAAAAATTTACAAATCTAGTAGACTCAGCAACACAAATTGCAAAAGACAAGTATAACAAGAAAAGTTTGGATGGGCTAATATATAATTTCTCATTATATCTTAATTCACTAAATATTGGTCAAGCGATTCTGAAAGAGTTAGCAGCTAAAGGCAGAAAGTTGATAGCAAACTGCATGGACAAAGAAAAACTCTCTTCAGAATACAACAAGAAGATTGAGGAAGCAGAAAAATTGATTGCAATAGTAATTAAATCAGTCAAAGACCCTTCTCAATCCATCAATGTTTGCAACAACATTTATCAAGGGTAGTTAGACGAGATAGAGAAAGCGAAGATGGAAATTGGAAAGATAAGGACAAGGCAAACACAGCTAAGAAATGCACTTGCACCCTCCTTAGACATACCGAATCAGAATATCAGGCATATTGATGCCACCATTGCTACATATGATCAAGGCCCCTGCACAGATCTGGTAAAGATGGAGAAACTCACCTATGCACTATGCGCCCATCTTCAAACAATAGATGCACTCCAGGTGTTTTGGCAGCAAGAAGTCAAAAACCTTCAGATTGCATATCCAGATGTGTACTCTGAGTAAGTACTTACAGAATTTTCCTTTTTGACACCTTTGTCATTAATGTAAAAGGGGGACTATATTATATAAAGGAAGTATAGTGTATATAGCTAAAGATATAATGAACAGTTTGAGGAAATTATACAATTATAACTGCAGTATTTTGTGTCAAGTCAAAGTTTAGTAACTTAGCCACATTCCTTTGTTGCCATTAATGACAAAGGGGGATATTGTTGGAAATTTGACTTTACTATGATTACATGACTAATTTTGTGTTTTCATTATGGCAACAAATTCATATGGAGTTTTTTCATTCAACTCATAAAACTTTGAAGATCAAAATTTGGCTAAGTCTAGAAGATAGAGAAGACGGTGATATATCATTGATCAGAGCACCGGCACACATGTGTATGATCGAGTTATGGTATGCACCTTTGGACATAATATTTTTTATATTTCATTATTCTTATTCTAAACACGCATGTTAGGTCTGACAGTACAGAGAAGTTACAACAAGTCTAAGTGCCTCTAGCAGTTCAGTGAATAGAGAATGGAGCCAACTACAGTTTTTGATTAGTGTGTACTAAATTATTTTGTAATGGCTATGCACCTATTGTAATATATTTTTAATCATGTAATTATCATTCAAGTAAACACACTTGAGCTTATTAATTTAGAATCATTATGTATGTTGTTTTGAGGCTGACTTAGTCTTAGTTTCGGTCGCGTCTATTAAGGCATGTACATATATACTTGACATGCAATTTTGTAATAAGAAATTTCCGAATGTGTGAAAGAGTTGAAGATATATATAGAAGAGTAGTATTCATTCAATTATTATGATATAAGTCTCTATAAGAGGTTAGAGCATCAGCGCACAAATGGAACTGATCAGACAGCAGTGTCATAGTAGTTCACTTTTCAGATATTGTGAGTATTTATTTCCAGGAGGTTGTAGTCTTCCTCTTATTGAGAAGTAAGCTTTGGAACTATGCCATCCACCTTTAATAGGGTTTGTAAAGACTCCTAATAGAGTCATTGTACTCAGCATTGTAATGACTTCTCCTAACAGGGAAAAGGAACTCTAACAAGTTCATAAGACTAGTGCAATCTTTTGTGGGTACTAATTCCCACCGGGGTTTTCCTCTAGCCAAGGTTTCCCCATAAACATATCTTGTGTTATGTGTTATGGTTTATATGGTTGCTTATCAATTTCATTATCTATTTTATTGGGCTAAGTTTTAATTTGTTGAATAATTATAAATTGTTGAACACTGATTCAACCCCCCCTCCCTCTCAATGTTCCCATTCCTAACACCTTATCCTTAGGATTGTCCCTATTTTCATTTTTATCCATATTCCAACTATTATCATGCCTCTTGTCCAGTATCTGATTGCCAAAACAAATAACAATGTTTTCCTTCTCACCATCCAAAGGTAATGGATTCATCTTGTAATGTTGTCCATCCTTGTGCACTAAGTAAGTGTTCTCAAAACCATCATGAATAGTCTTCTTACTATGCTTCCATGGTTTTCCAAGAATTAAATTTCCACATGTCATAGGAATGACATCACAAAGAACCCTATCCTGATATGGACCAATAGAAAAATTCACATAAGCCTTTTTCCTAATCACTACATGTTGCTTTTGGGTAACCCAAGTGTCCTTGTAGGGATTAGGATGGTAAAATGGCACAATTACTAACTTGGAAACCATATCAGATGAAACAAGATTCATATGTGATCTAGAATCCATAATCAATCTACACACCTTTCCTTTGCATAAACAATTGGTTCTGAAAATATTTACCATAGGCTCTAAAATTTTCTCACCTTGTCTTACCATTAAGTGTTCTCCAATCTCAAGATATTTTTCTCTTGTTCTATGTGCTTCATTATCTTCATACTCTTGTATGAGATGCACCCTTTTATCTCTACCTTGGTCTGATTCAATCCACTTTGCACACCTAAAAGATTGATGATCAACCTCATTGCAATGAAAACATCTACCTGTGAAGATGCCACTTCCTCTTCCTCCTCCAAATCTCCTCTATAGTTATGTCCTCCTCTTTGGTCTGATGTAGAACCCTTGTCCTTTTAATTTCTACTCTAAAAATTAGAGTTTTTCCTTCCACCTCTATCTCTCATGGACAATCATCCTCTGTTACTTTGTCTCTCATTCTTTCTTTTAAACTTCTCCTCTACTCTTACTGCCAACTAAAAGTATTCTCCAAGGGTTCTAGGAACACTCAAACCAATCTAATCTTGAATTTTGTATCTTAATCCACTCATGTACCTAGCAACCTTCTCATATTCATCTTCTACTCCTCCTCTGATACATAGGGTGTGAAATTGTTCAGTATAAGTCATAATATCCATCTCTCTTTGTTTCAAGTTGTTTATTCTCATCTTCATTTATATGGCCAAATGTGATGGTAAGAATTGATTCTTAACCATGGTCTTCATTCTTTCCCAATTTGAGACTTTTTTCAAACCTCTTGTCACCCTATCATTTTGTATACTAGTCCACCATGTAAGGGTTTTTCCCCTTAGCCTTGCTTTTTCTATCTTGACCTTCTTGACTTCATCTATGTCTTCTAGATCAAAGTAGTTTTCAAGTGCCTCAATCCATACAACCACTTCTTCACTCTCCATCTTACCTTGGTATATTGGAAAATCAACACTTGTCTTTATCCCAGTACCTTGTACTGCCTTAATCAATCTTATAAACCTCCTCTCCTCAAGATCATCTTTATCCCTATGTCCTCCATGTACTTGTCTTGCACAAAGTTATTCCTCTTCCTCATTATTTTCTTCATGAACCTCCTCTACCCTATTTTCTCTTCTCTCTTTCTCTAATTCTTCTATCCTCTCTAATAGCTAAAGTATTTCCCTTCTCATTTGCATTTCTTCCCTTTCCTTGGTTGCCTCTAACTCCTTATTCTCTCTTTCCTTATCTTCAAGTGCTACCCTAAACTCTTCAATTTCTCTTTCCATCTGATTTGTTCATGCCATAACTACCTTGAACCTTTTTCCAAAACCTTTCCCTAATGCTCTGATACCACCTGATGTAGAGGTTGGGATGGTAGTGGATTAGAAAGTTGCTAATGTTGGTTTGCTCCTAGGATTCAAACACTCAAGTGCAAACAAATGAACCAATGACACTCCCACTATTATGGCATGATGATTTTGTTATTCTTATGTTACTTATGACAAGGATTGATCATTTATGTGGTCTATAATACCACCCAACACTCCCACCCAAGAAACACTCCTATTAGGCCTAGGCTTCTTGTAGCCCTACAGCTACCTAAATTGACACCTAACTTTCAATTCTTCCAAACAACTCTCTGAACTAGTTACCTTTCTAGATACCCTTTATCATCTTACAAAACATATCAAAATATTTGATACTATTATTTGGACCAACTATCCCAAAACTCGATTGTACTCTATCTTAGAGAGGGCTGAAAGTATGCTTTTACAAAGCAAGCATGTCAAGATCTTACTTATAGACTTCCAAACTCTCAGAAGCATTCACAAAAAATCCCAAACCAAGGAGTATCCAACCCAATTAACCCTCAGACCTTTTCAAGTATAAAACCCCTAATTTTGGCTTCAAACAACCCCTAAAACTAGGTCTCTCTAAATGGCTTACTTCCAAGTACTTCTACCATAAAAAAAATTATGGATTCACCATGTATTTACCATTCCAAGACAACCCACAACCTTAGATAGGGTCCTTCTTAAGGCTAATTACTCACTACTGCTCTATTCCAAGTAATTCCTCCAAGTTTCCACTCTTAAATATGGTGATCACCTGTCTCATTCACTTCAACTGCAAAATATTATGTTAGAAATTTATTATAGATATTATAATGGTGTCGTTCCATGATAATTAGAGTTGTTTCATCCATGGAATGAACCATTTCTTTAAAAAAAAAAAATTGTCAAGGAGAAAACAGTGACTTTCCAAGAACAGTCAGCACAAGTGGTATATGAAGGCATTATATTTTCCAAGTATATACAAGGAAAAACATGATCTACACCATCAGTTTACACTACACCGACAAATGGGGCACAACACTACCCAATGCCAAGGTTACTTGATACTGCCAACTACAAAGCATCTCGACAAACACTATTCAGTGTTACCCGATGACAAAAAGGATAGAGGAACCCGATGAGTAACCAATAGTGCAACCCGATGAAAAAGCAAAGAGAGGAACCCGACAGATGAAGGGAATCTGATGATCAGTTCAACAAAGGAACACCAATAGACTTTCAATTCAACTCGACAGTCAATTACATCCCACAAAAAGTGGATCTGACTTTCCATGTCAGATAAATCACTAAAGTTTTATATTTAGCTTCTTGATTTGTTTTAAATTAATTATTTGCAGAGAAAGAAATGTAATTATTATTGTTTTAATCAGTTTAACTATTTTAAAACATGCAAACTAAAGGATCAATGTCAAGTTGTATACCTTGGATCAAGAGTTAACATTGTAATGCGTGATTATAAAATAGGTCAAATACTTGTATAAATAGATGCTCAATCTATTGTGAACATGTTGTTTGATGATGAGTGTAGCCACTGAGAGCATCTAAGGATCACACAAGAGAATTCATGCAGAAGGACAGAAAAGGATCAATTCAGTTTCAAGAATAGAACACAAGCTACCGATGAGCAGGAAAAGGTATTAATCAATCACTATAGGTGATATTTGTATTATGAGAGCTTTAATGGATCTGTGATCAGAAATTATAGATTGCATACAGTCAGGTTAAACATATTGTACTCATTCTAACAAGTGTAGTACACTTAAGAAATCCTTTCAAGAAAGGTGGACCTAACAGTCCTATTGTAAATCTCTTAACTGAGTGCACACTTCATTAGTGTTCCTAAAAGCTCTTAACAGAGTATATCTTAATAGGTCTCCACTTTAACACTCCTAACAGGGTAGATCATCAGAAGTGATCAATTATAATCCTTTACCAGCTCCCTTCCATTCTGCAGATAGTGAAGTTTTGTGGGTGCCATCCCCACCGCATTTTTTACTTCCTAACAGGAGTTTTCTGCGATATCATATCTTGTGTTATGTGTTTATTACTTTCATGAATGTTTCTATGAATATTGTAAACAATTAAAGATTATGAATTAATATTAATGCATAAGAAAGAACATCAGATATGGTCGGTAATACAATAAAAAATTATTACTAATGATGGAAGGTGAAAAGTGTTAAAAAAATTTGAGGTACTGATTCACCCCTCCCCTCTTAGTACTACTTCTCATTAATCCCAAAAATTGGTATCACAGCTAATTCTCTTCTTAGAAAGCTTAAAGGCTTAAGAGCAAAGATCATACAATGGAGAAGTACAAACTTGATAAAAATATTGATAATAAAAAGCTTGAAATCAAGATCTTCTATGAAGAGTATAAAGAAGTGAGAATCAAGATGAGAGAGCTATTGGATGAGAGAAAAGGTATGGCAACTCAGAGCAATGAAAAAATTATCAAGAAGAAGAGATTCCATATTTCTTAGAATCTTCAGGATCAAATACAAGTAATGCATCAGATACATCAGAAGAGAACATCACAAATCTAAAGGAGATCAATCAACATCTGACAGAGAAAATAAAGATGCTGCAAATTGGTCAAGAGACCCAGATGGTAAGAATGATTGATGTGATGAGTTCTACTAGACAAGCTGAAATAGAAATAACACTAGCTATTGATGACAGAAGGAAGATTACAAAGAAGCTACAAGAAAAGGAGTTAGAAATTCAAAGACATGTTGAGCATCACCATGAGATTACAAATCAAATTATTCTTATGAGTCAAGAAGAAAATAGAATGAATATAGAACTCATTGAAAGAGTAAAAGCTATCAGTGAACTAAGAGAAGAGAATGAAAAACTAAAGAATGAGGTTAGAGTTCAGCAACAACATAATGAAATTATCAGAAAGGATGAAGAAAGAAATAAAAGAATGGATGATTTTCTTGAAGGACAACGAAGAGTCAACAACAACAGTCTAGGCTTTACCAAAAATGGAGAATCATCAAATCAAGCCAATCTAAAGAATGTCTATGAAAATCCAAGACCAAGAAATCTTACATGCAAACATTGTGGAAAGAAATGCCACACATCAAATGTATGAAGAGGTAAAATGAAAGGTATTCCTAAATCTACATCTTCATTCATAGGATTTTTTTATAAATGTAACAAGAAGGGACACAAAGCATATGAATGTAAGTCTAAGATGGATCAACCAAAGAAGGAAACCTACATGGACAAATATTTTCCTACATGCAAAATGAATGGGCACGCAAGTATTGAATGCTGGAAAAAGAAAAGGCAAGCATGGAAGCCTAAAGGTCAAGAAACTCCCTATCAACCAAAGAGAATCGGTAATCAATATGTATGGGACTATAGTACATGGATAAATTGTACAGCATGTGGTAGATATGGTCACATTTCTGCAAACTGCATGAGAGCATGGACCAAAGGGTCTAGAGGCTTAACGAACCCCAGAATGGCATGCATACACTGTCATAAAGTTGTTCATCTCAAGAAAGACTGTAGAGACCGAATGACAGAAACAAGCACATATCCCAATGGAAACACCATTGAAGACATCCAGAGGGCTAGAGACAAAATGTGGAGAAAATATTCAAGCAATGATGAATTTGGACCAAGCAATGCAAATGGTGACACCCTATCCAATGGATCCGGTGACATCACCACCCCCACTTAAGTTGAACAAGTATGGAACTGCACTACACTAGGTCATATTTTGCATCAGTTCCATTATACAATTGATACATAGTCAAAATATGCATAAATAAAGATGCATATTATGTTACTTGTTACAATTATGAGAAGAAAACCCCATCGGTAAACACATACCAAAAATCAATGGTGAACATAAAGGATGAGTTGTCTACACTTACCAAGAATTGTCGATCAACACATAAAATGGCTAAGTTGCCAATGTAACCTGACACCCATTGGTAAGGAAGAAAAGTTATAAAGTTTTCATGACAGAACACTGATATCTATCGGTACAAGTAGAAATCTTAATAGCTATCCCAAGCTCCTAACAACACCAACGATGATTTTGAAAGTCTTCCCAACAAACTTTGTCTTCATGACCCAACGAGTCATTGAGCATTTATGACATACTTAGGGAAAAAGTCTATAAATACTCGATGGGAACACTTCATTTTGCACCCATGATTTGAAGAGAAAAAGCAGAGTGAAACTAGAGCAATAAAAGATCAGATGGAAAAGAAACCTTGACTCGATCCAACGCACAGCAAACAGATCATTCATAAGTCTCACAGATCGAAGTAAGTATTGAGGGCACCGAAAGAACTTTGTTGTTATTTTCAAGAAAGCCCTAAATTTCAAAAAAATGATGGTAACCACTTCAAGAACTATAAAGATCAAGAATGATAAGAAGAATATGGTTAGGCTTATAAAGAACAACACTTGTGTGGAACCAAAGTACAAGATATGCCTGGAGATAGCATCGCAACTCGATGAATCTAGCACATTTTCTAAGATTCCACCTAGGTTTTTGCTAGTAGAGGATGTAAGGTCCTACATTCACTGCAAGATCGTTGAAATAGGTGATCTGGAGATGGATGAAGCTTACAAGAAGTTGTGTGATGCAGAAGGGAACCTAAAGGAAGAGCACAAACACTTAGAGGTTAAAGGGATAACTAATGCCCTTTATTTTCTGAGGGACTTCAAAATTGACTGGATTAGGTTAGTTTTGAGTAGAATGCATGATCATAAGTTGTGGTTAGATCAACTTAAGAAAATCACTAAGGATGTCCTTCATGTTGTAACTGGTTATCTAATAACCGACAAGCCTAAGGCACATAAGCATCCCTCTAGGCTAGAAGTTGAAAATCTCATGAAAGCTATGTGGGATAACAGAGGCCTTAAGGTAAACACCATCACCGATGAAGAACTGAGGTTTGGTGCATGTGTAATTGGCTACAAGATCTTCCAAGCAAGAAGGCTTAACAACATTTCATCTACAATAGTAAGCACAACTCACAATATAGTGACAAAGGGAATTCAGATGGATCTATGTGAGATCCTGTTAAAGCAACTTGATGAGAATATGATAACAATAAGGTCTACAAAGACAAATACATGTAATTTTAGTTTGCTTATCATGTGTATATTTTTCTACTTTCAAAAATACGTTTTGTCAGTAGGAAAAGTAAAGTGGGATACAACAAAACCAGTCACATTATAGATTAATGACCTTATCAATTCATTAGGAGATAACTTTGATTCAATTATGACTACATACTTCCTTGAATTCAAGGAAAAGATGATGGAAAGAGTGAGAATCCCTCAGCAACTAATTGAAAAACATAGGGATGAGATATGTTTTATGGTGGATACAGACTTTACACACATAAAACTTGTTGTACCAAGAACAGCTTGGTTAGCCCCTCTTGACTATGAAATCAACATAGATCAAGCAACCAATGCAATTGATGCATTGATCAATGAGCCAATTGACAGCAAACAACCGAGGTTTGACACCTATGAAGAGGCCAAGTCCAAGATTAAAAAAAAAGGCCTAGTCATCAAAAATATTGTCAACAAGAAGAATAAGATGGTTAATAATCTTAAAAAGATTCTATTGGTTAATGAGGAGGAACAAGAACAAACAGAGGAAACCGATGAACAGGGTACCATCAGTGAAGGGAAAGATGAGAAGAAATCATATTTTGAAGCAACTAAATCTGATATACCTCCACCTCCTACAAAGAAACAAAGGACAAGGAGCCAAACTACTAAGACTGATACCACACCTCTTAAGAAAGGTTAAGTAAGGACCTATAAGAGGAAGCAGCCAACAAAGCAGACAAAGCAGCAAACAGAGAAACAAACACCTACAAAGAGGAGGAAAAGAATGGTTAAGACTAAAGCTGACATTGAGGATTCCAAAGAGGATGAGCCTGATGTAGTTAAGAAAAATTTTAGAAATCAAACAATTAATGAGGTTGTTGATTTTATTGTTGCAACTGGCACCATGTCTGATAGGAAATTCAGACAATGGGATACACTTAAGCCAGAAGACCAAAACAAGATACAAGAAGCAATCATCAAAGCAATGGTGAAATTCAAATATATACCAGCTGACTTTGTCAACCAAATACCTAATGAGCTGGGTAACCAAAAATCTCAACAATGGTCATATGCTCTTCATACAAAAAGAGAAGCAAGGGAGAGGGTACTTGTCACACTTATGCCTCCCGAATCAAAGATGGAAGAGATCAAGGAAATAATGAAGAAGCACTCAAGCAAATTTGTAGCTAAAATTAGAGTTTACAAAGTGCTAGAAGATAAGTTTATAGAGATAGATACCATGACCAAGACCAAATGGAGACAACTCTTAGATCTGCTTGTAGAGTCAACAAGTCGTGAGAATTAGTTACTTCTCACCGACACACCTCATGTAGAGGAGGAAAAAGATAAAGCCAGTCCTAAGAACATTGCTTTGGACAATGTTGAAGATATGGAACAAATGGATTTGAACAAAGTCATGGATGATCTTGACATTCAAGACATCACACATTATGACTCTGATAAGGATCCACAAAAAGAAGATGATGTAATCTTTATATCTCTCAACGGGATCAAATCAAGCACCAACAAATGGAGACCCAAGAAAACAAGGAAATGGATGTTCCTGATGAAATATGGCTAGACACATCAGTAATTGACATCACAAGTCTGGACCTTGCCGATCAAATACAAAAGGATGAAGCTGTCACTGCTCAATAGGATCAAACCGATGAGCAGGATACAAATCAAGATGCAGCACAAGTGAGCACTCAGGATAACATGCCAGTGTTAATAAAGGTCATAAATATACTATAAGGTAATGAAGGATCTACTGCAGAAGATACAGGCACACCTGAGGACAAGGGTGATGTAGAGGCAAAGGACACAACCGATGCAACAAAGGATACAACTGCAGTGCAAGCTGCAACTGATGATCAGAAAGATAAATCTACTGATCAAAGTAAAGAGGAAACACAAAAATAAGAAGAGGACAAGCAGAAAGAAAAAGGTGAAGAAACCAAGATAGATGAGAAGGAGAAGAAATTAGAAGAGAAATCTGAAAAGACACCCAAGGTTGATGGAGAGACGTCTTCACCAAACTGACAGGTGAACCCCGAGCAGAAAACATAAGAAGCATCTTCAACAAAGCCTTCACCGAGTGCATCAAAAAAGACAACTGAACTAGCAATGGTAGTTCATACATCTACGTCAACACAAATCTCAAGGAAGAAGAAAAGCAAGCATAAGAATCTAGTGACTCTGGATGAAATCATTGAGATTTTCAGTTTGTGATCCCAAGATATTGGATGCAATTGAATTAACAAAGTATGCAAGACTTTGTGAGAGGAAAGCACTACAAGACAAGTTGAGAAAAGCCACAAAAGAGGCAAAGGTACTTGAAGTAGCATGAGGAATACTTCAAAAAATTGTACTTGATGTAGATGTTGATCAAACAGCCCCAATGCTTGATCAATTAGTGGTTCTCGCAGATGCAATAACATCTCAGAACATAGATGCTGAGAAGGCATTGGAAGATAGACTTGAACATAAATATTAGTTCAAGTTATCTGAAAAGATAAGCCAAGAAGTGGCATTGCAAAAGGTAAGGCTTTTTGAACTAGTTAGCACAATAGATCCAATAATCTTAGAAGCTATTACCTTGATACAGAAATTATGCACGCTTGATCAACTCACCAAGGAGTGTACTGAAAAGATAGCATGATAGATGCTAATCTTCAGACAAGTGCACAAAGTCTCATGAATAGTGAAGAGGAAATAAAATTGCACAATGATCAGCTCAAGCAAGCTTGGAAATTGAGACAAGACTTTTAGATTGCAGAGATAAAGTTCAGAGATGAGGTAAGTGAGCTTCAAGCACAACTCTTACCAACACTCTCACTACTACAACAAAATATGACAGAGGTAAGAGAACTAATTGCCACCCCAAAAATGTTTGTCCTAGATAGAATTTATGATATGCATGCAAGAATAGAGCCAGAGCATATGGCACTAGAACTCCTAAAATAAAAATGGGAGAAATTGCTCAAAGATATCAAGAACACCCACTCACATATTCTGGACACATTATAAGTTACACATTTTTGACAACTTATAAGTTGTACATTTTTGTCATTAGTATCAAATAAAGGGGGAAATGATATGTACAGTCACAGTAAAAAAAGGGGGAAATCAAAAAGGGGGAAATGAAAACATGATTTGTACAGTCAGTCATTTGACAGAGAAAAGAATAGGGAATGTATATTATAGAGGCAAGTATACATGTACACATATACTTATACTATATCGATGCATACAGTTAGGGGGAATCATATAATGACAAGGATATATACATGGTGTACATACTAAACAATTTAGTATTATGTACATATCAGTTTTTGATACTAATCTCAAAGGGGGAGATTGAAGGCATTATATTTTTCCATTAGTATATACAAGGAAAAACATGATCTACACCATCAATTTACACTACACCGATAGACAAGGCACAGCACTACCCGACGCCAAGGTTACCCAATACTGCCAAGTACAAAGCATCTTGAAAAACACTATTTAGTGTTACCCGATGACAAAAGGGACAAGGGAACCCGACGAGTAACCAATAGTGCAACTCAACGAAACAACAAAGAGAGGAACCTGATAGATGAAGGGAACCCAATGATCAGTTCAACAAAGGAACACTGACAGACTTTCAGTTCAACCCGACGGTCAAGAACTGATAGTCAGTTACATCCCACAAAAAGTGGATTTGACTTTCCATGTCAGATAAATCATTGAAGTTTTATATTTAGCTTCTTGATTTGTTTTAAATCCATTATGTGTAGAGAAAGAAATTTAATTATTATTTTTTTAATTAGTTTAACTATTTTAAAACATGAAAACTAAAGGATCAAGGTCAAGTTGTATACCTTGGATCAAGAGTTAACATTGTAATACGTGATTCTAAAATAGGTCAAATACTTGTATAAATAGATGCTCAATCTATTGTGAACATGTTTTTTGATGATGATTGTAGCCACTGAGAGAATCTAAGGATCACACAAGAGAATTCATGTATAAGGATAGAAAAGGATCAATTCAGTTTCAAGAACAGGACAGACGCTACCGACGAGTAGGAAAAGGTATTAATCAATCACTATAGGTGATATTTTTATTATGAGAGCTTTAATGGATCTTTGATCAACAATTATAGATTACATACAGTTAGGTCAAACATATTATACTCATTCTAACAAGTGTAGTACACTTAAGAAATCCTTTCAAGAAAGGTGGACCTAACAGTCCTATTGTAAATCTCTTAACTGACTGCACACTTCATTAGTGTTGCTAAAAGCTCTTAACAGAGTAGATCTTAACAGGTCTCCACTTTAATACTCCTAACAGGGTAGATCATCAGAAGTGATCAATTGTAAGCCTTTACTGGCTCCCTTCCATTCTACAGATAGTGAAGTTTTGTGGGTGCCATCCCCACCGCGGTTTTTACTTCCTAACAGGAGTTTTTTGCGATATCATGTGTTGTGTTATGTGTTTATTACTTTCATGAATGTTTCTATGAATGTTGAAAACAATTAAAGATTATGAATTAATATTACATGCATAAGAAGGAACATCAGATATGGTTGGTAATACAGTAAAGAATGATTACTAATGATGAAAGGTGAAAAGTGTTAAAAGTTTTTGAGGTACTGATTCAGCCCTCGCCTCTCAGTACTACTTCCCATTAATCCCAACAGTATAGTATAAAACAATTAAGCACTTAGAAAATTAAACTTTTAATAAGAATGTCAATAATTCATTAGAAACACCAATATAGCATATATGAATTCAATTCATGCAATGAATAAATAAGAAAATTGTAAAATTATAGGTTTTCTTTGCATTTAATGAGACAGTACGTACATTCTAGGCTTCATGCCCATACAATGATTGAAATCCCTTTTATAAACTTCCTTACTAACTTCTCCAACTATTTTAGATTGGTTGGATTTTTTTTAATGATTAAACCTTCTAAAAGTGATTTCCCTCTTAATCACATCTAGTCGTTGGGTTTCAAAAATTTGAATTCTCCATCTTACATTTTATTGAATAAAACAACTAAATAACCTATCAACCCTATCTAGAAGATCCTTAAGACTTCATTAACCATTTCTATATCCTTATTAGACTCTTAAGGACCTAATTAACTTAGTTTTTCCATTATGCTCATATATCACCATTGATGATCCTAAGGTCCTTAACATGCCCTTTAGGACTCATTACAAATTTATTACATATATTGTAATTAAATGCCATGATTGGCTTCAATACATTCCAATTGACTTTATTGAACTCCTTCATGTGTTCTCTTTTTCCTTTTTCCTTCAAAGGAAACTTTTAATTCCCTGATGCTCCTACATCACACTACATTTCACAAGGTAGTATTCTGGTTGATCCTAGAGAAAAAAAAGTTATTCTTAAACTTCCTATTCATAAAAAGAAAAAAGATGTTAGAATATTCTTGGGTCATGTTGTATATTATATGAGTTTTATCAAAGGCTTTATTAAAATGGAAGGACCTCTATATACTCTATTGACTAAGGATAAAGAGTTTGATTGGACAAAACCCTATGAAGAAGCTTTCATGCAGCTTAAGTCAGTGCTCGCTCAAGCACTAGTCTTCAGGGGACCTAATTGGTCACTTATTTTTTACATTCAAATTGATGCATCAAACAATGTGATTGGAGAAGTTTTGGGCCAGAAAGAAGGTACAATTGAGAATGCAATCTATTTCATAAGCAAAAATCTGCAAGGACCAAAATTGAACTACATTATAACAGAAAAGGAATTGTTAGCAATCATTTATGCTCTTAAAAAATTCAAACATTATATTATTGTTTATCATATTTTTGTACATACAGATCATGCAACAATTAAGAATTTTATGAATAAGCCAGCAATAATAGGCATACTAGCTAGATGGTTGTTTTTGATGCAGCAATTTGACATCATTATAGTAGACAAGCAGGGTAAAGATAATGTAGTGGTAGATTTCCTTATCCAAAATCCCAACAATAGGAGACTCTGAGATCATTGATGATTCCTTTCATGATGAATACTTATTTTCTATTATATTCCATATACCATATGTCATATTATCTATAGAAAGGTAAGTGTTGAGAGGGGAGAGGTGAATCGGTACTTAAAAAATTTTACCTATTAATTATTTTTCATTCACCAATCTGAATATCATGCATAAGGAAATTATAAAATAGGTAATGTAAATCAGAAAAACATAACACATAACTCCATGATTTTTGGTCACGCAAAAATCCTTTGTTAGAGGGAAAAACTATGGTGGGGATAGCACCCACAATCCTTCACTACTGCAGTATAAAGGTTGCTCGGTTAGAGCTAAAATGTTAGCTACTTCTAATAGCTTACCTTGTTAGGAGTACAAAAAGACTTATATAGTCTACCTTGTTAAAGGATTTTTACAGTCTCTCATCTAAGATATGTACCTGGTTAGGGGATTTACAAAATAAGACATGTTAGGGCCTACCCACTGAATGGGATTTCTATACTTATAATAACTATAAAACCTATTACAAAAAAGTTTGTGAGTATGCATCAAACATAATGTTGTTCAGACTCTTTATGCTCAACAAGTGCATTACCTCACTCTACACTTGGTAACTTATCTTTTCTGCACCCTCAAACTTTTTCATTCTAATTCCTTTATCTCTATCTCTATAACTACTTCTATCTCTACAATTTTCACCATCATCTCTCATCTTCATGTATTATTCTTTTTATATGATCATAAGGTAGTTAACCTATTCTAGATCCTTCTCCTTCTATTGTGGAGGTGAAGCATGATGATATTTAACTGATTGAATGTTTGAAGATGTTAAGTTGATGATCATGCAAGGCATTAAATCAGTTAATGTATTGTCATTAATGTCAATTTGATATAATCTGTATGGTCATGGAAATACTGCCAAAGACTTCAAAGAAATGATGAATCAAAGGCTATGCTATCAGTAATGCATATAAGTCGAGTGTTCACTAAGTGACTGAATACACCGATGGTCAAAGTAAAAGAGCAAAGTCACAGTGTTACCCGACGAGAAAATGCACAGCATTACCGACGAGAAAAGTTACAATATTGCCCGACGGAAATGATGAGGATGGAGATCCCAATGACAACTGAAGTCACACTGACGGAACAGTCAGTTATCACTAATGACTAACTGAAGTGTTGACCGATAGAATAGAGACTTCAGAAAATGAAAAAATGCTTAGTTGTCAAGAGCTATAAATAGACTTAAATGATACTTATCATTGTTTTAATAATCTAGATAAAGGCGAAGATAAGAAATTGATTTAAAGCTGATTTGTCTAGTTGGCAAGAAGATCTCTTTGAGATAAAACTGGAGTTTGCTTTAAATCTAATTGGCGATAATTGTGGATCACACCAAGAATCAAGAAAGCTAAGAAACGGTAAATCATGTCTATTAAGAGACAAACCCAATTCATTATGAATTGTGTGGGGTGAAAAAGAGAAGAGGAAAGATGCTAAAGAAAAATTGAAGGAGAAGAAAGTCTTCATTTATTCCTAACCAATCAAGCTGAGGAAAGAGCTAGATTCTGCAGAAATTGACAAACAGTGAGACAGCATCACAGAGCAGAACAGTGTGGAGAAAAGGTATAGAATTGATTTTATTGATTAGAGAGGTAATGCACTTACAATAGATCTAAAAAATCTGCAATTAAGTTATATGTGTGAACAGATCACTAATGTTTTAGTTTGACCATTGAAGCATCAAGTCTCTTAACCGAGTAGGACTTAAAAGTCTTCTACAATTGAGATACATCCCAAGGAGTATCAAAAATTTTGATCATAGAAAGTAGCATTAGATATGCCTGATACCTATTGACAGGCCAAGTGAGTGTTTGATCAAGGATGGTAGCATTAGATGCTAGATACTAGCTGAAAAACTATCTTTTAAATCTTCTAACAAGGTCACACCTAACAGTGTGTTTGTAACCTTTAACAGGGTTGGATCCTAATAGAGCTCACTTCAGAAGAGTAAAAATTTGGGGTACCGGTCCCAGTGGTTTTTCCCCTAACAGGGTTTCCACATTAAACATCCATGTGTTATGTGTTAATGTTTCATTACTTTATTGTTTTACATTTCACATATGCAATTATGGATTTATCGGCATACTCTGCATATTTACTATGTTTCAGTAAATAGTTGACTTCTTATCGGTAAACATACAGAAGAAGGTTTTAAAAATAAATTCGACAAGTAGAAAATTGATATAAGTATTTCAAAGCATTCATCTTGTAGGAGAGAAGATAACTAGAGGCATAATTTATGGTTATAAGTTTTAAGGGTTGATTTAAAGATTAATTTTTGAGGCCACTGATTCAAACCCNCCCCCCCCCCCCCCCCTCTTAGTTATTACTAGTGCAAGGTTGGTTTCATTCCCAGCGCATTTATTTTACTTTACTTTCATTGGTTGACTTACCTCATGATCATGTGCAATCATGTTTTTATAATCCCGATGTTCTACCTAACTTCTACCTTCAATATTGTAAAAGCTTCTTCTACTCGACATCTAGATTCAATGTATCCAATTTGAATTGCTATGTCATCTCTGATATTACTCGGTAATATACTCTAATCTTTCTCGGTGATATAATGTGTGCTCAGTTGCTAACTTTTCTTAGTGACTCAGTGACTAATGTTGATCGGTAACTATCACTACCCAGTGACTAACTGTTCTTTGTTCAACTTGGTGCTTGTCACTATTCAGTGCTTTATGTCTATGATGCTTTGCTTTACTAATTGTTTACCTCAGTGTATTTTATCTTTTCTGACTAGCTCCTTTGAATATCATGACTTTTAAAAAACTAATGACAACACAATATCTCGGGTAGGATTAATATTCTCCCCCTTTAACATTAGTTGGGCATTTTGACAAAAATTTCAAAGTCATCAAAATTTTCCAAAAACTTCAAAATATCCAAAAAATCCCTCTGGGATAATACTCTAGGAAAAATTTGTATACTTATATATCCCTTATGTACTTATATCCATATATATCCTCCTTTTGTACTTTAATATTTATCCCCCTTCTTTGACAAATATGCCAAAAACAAAATTGCTTAGTGCTCGGCAGGGTATACTTATACCTAATTAAAAATGTGAGTGTACTTCTTCTATACATCATATAGGGATGACTCCCATGCATCTTTATGTATTTTAAATACAATAATTTGAGAAGAAACATCTATTGTCATTCTAATGATGGTGTCCAGTGAACTACCATTAGGGCTATTGACCAAATCCTTGGCCTTCTTCAAGTGCCTTTGCATTGATTCAATGCGGGGAATCAATAGTGCTTGCAGCTCAAGAAGTTTCATCCTTCTCATATTCTCTTCTTTTCAAAGTTGATTTTGCATCCCCATCAAGTGTTTCAATCTCAAGTAATAAACTTGTAAAGAACCAGGCTCGGTAGTGACATGTTTAGCTGTTCGGTCAGCTCGGTCACAACAAACTCATCTTTCTTCCTTATATCCTATATGAAGTGATAAATGGAACAAACTTTATAAAATATTGAAATTATATGACAAAATTTAGTCTTAATATCGGTAGAGGCCACAGAAAATGATACCTTATCTACTGCAGTATTGTTTAGAATTGTTTCAATCATTTGGAGCTCCATCTTCCTCGATAGAACCTTCATCATGTAGTCAGTAGTGTCTTGATTTTTATTTTTTACTTGTTCCACTAGTCCTTCTTCTTGAATAATGAGACTTTCTTTTTCATCAATAGTGGCATCCAGAAAAATCTCATGTAATACATCCTTGACACTTTCCAATACATCAGTCTTCTTTCTCTTTTGAAAATAATTTATTTTGCATTGCCTTAAGTTTCACCAATTTTGCATACTCGGTAATTTCACCAGGGCTCATATTAGATAGGTCTACATTTTTTAATATGATTGGTTGGCTCATATCTACATGTTTCCTCTTCTTTGATTTCTTCTTCTTTTCTAGCATACTTCTATTTCACAAATTCTTTGGGAACATGATGCCTTTAGTGCATCAGATGTTGTCTCAGTTGGAATAGTTACATCTCTCTTCTCATATTTTTTTTGTACTTCCTTCTCCTCCTATTTCTCCTCTTCTTTGTTCTCTAGAATTGTGCTCTCTGTCTTCTCATCTTGTTGTCTCTTTGCTTCCTTCTATTCACTTTGTTCCATTGGTGTTCCTTTATTAGGCTCTTATTGTTGTGTAGTAGACTCGGTTGGGGAAACTAATTCGGTGTTCTGTATTGTTGTGTTCTCAATTATCGTATCCTTCTCTATGTCCTTTACTTTCTTAGTTTAATTTTTCTTCTCTTCTTCCTTTTCCTTCTCTTCTTCCTTTTCCTTTTTTTCTTCTTTTTCCTTCTTTGATTTCTTTGGTTGATCAGTTACTGCTTGTTTTGTTTCCTTTTGAGGTTCGGTGGCCACCTCCTCTGTATCCATAGCTATAATACTATCACCTTGATTTGTGTGGTAATATTGTACTTGTTTCAATATAGGTTTCATGATTGGATCATTAGTAGTCCTATCATTTATATTCAATGGTCTATATTGGTGTCCTTGGTGGCTATAATATCTTCATCTTTTGATATATCATCTCTTCGACCCTTGTCAGTAATATATTCAATAATAACTTCATCGGTGTCAGTTTTCAAATCAAATGGATCATTCTAACCTTAATCATCTCTTACAAATTCATCAGTGTCATTATCCTTTTCTTGTTCATCTTGTGATTCAATTGCTTTGATGTTGAAAATTTCTCTCTATTTAGCATTAATTTCAAACTTCACTGACTCCAATTATCCTATCATAATCCTTATGGATCTTCCTTTTACAAGAAATCATTTGGAATATTTCTTCAATGTGTCTTCAATTTCCTCTAGAGATAGTTTTGGTATAGTTAGTACAAGAGATCTTTCTCTCATTTGTTTCTCTGCATTCATTACATATTTACATCTTGCATCTATCTTGTTATAAAACTCAATATGTAGAAATTTGATAACTTCAAGTGGTGTGTATCTGAATTTATGTAAGGTGAAAACAATTGCATCTTCAATTTTTACATTGTTCTCCTCATTTTGAGTATTATATTTAGAATACTTCATTCCTCTAAATGTACCATACTTCTTCAGTGTGTCTAGAATTCCATATAGACTTTGTCAGACTGGGGGATTTTTTCCACAACTTTTTATTTGCTTTAATATTCATGTTTTTCCTCATTGTCTTGTGTCAGCTTCAGCCTACTCCTCAATTTAGTGTTTTCTTTCTTGCTTCTTACATATGTCCTACCTTTTGGTTCAATAGAATTCTTATTTTCTTTAGGTGTAGTTGTAGACCTTGATGATGGTCTAGTAGATTTGGGGCTCGGTGAAGGCTTTAACACTTGTGGTTTCTTGCCTTCCACTTCAAAGGGTCCTACCTCATCTTCTTCATTATCAACTCCCAAATTATTGGACAGATTAGCAATCATCTTGCTGATTTTCTTTGAATTTTAGGTATCAAGATACCTTTCTTAATCTTAGCCTTGACTTCTTCATAGGTTCCATATCTCTTGGCTCTTTAGTCAGCAGGTTTAGCTAGGAGAGTTTCAATTTGTTGATATGCAATATATATGTCCATCTCATAACCCATAGGTTGTAGCCAAATTCTCATAGACTCAACTGCCTTGACAATGCATGAGTCAGTGTCTACCTCAAAACAAATAGAATCATGATATTTTTCAACTAATTGAGGTGGAATTCTAAATTTTGATGCATTCTAGTTTGGAACTTAGAGAAGTAATCATTCATTATAATGTTGATATTCTCTCCTAGATTTTGAATATACTCATTGATTTGATAAATGATTGGCTTATCAACATTCCATGTCACATTTCCAATAGATGGAAAGAAGTTCTCAAAATAAAAATATATACAAACCATTAGTGAGCCGAACTTCAATGTGTTTGTCTTAGCTTTTATTATGGTATTAATATTGTCTTCAAGTTGCTTCAATAGAATCTCACATATATCAATCTGCATATCTTTCTTTACAATCTTGTAAGCCAAATCAACAAATCCACATGGTACGTTGTCCACTTGGGATGATTGAAATACTCGATAAGACAAGATGTTACATGCAAATTTCAAATTGGGGTCTTCAAAAATAGAAATATTCAAACCTCTTCCATCCCATTTAGCTTTTGTTAATTCACTCAATTTTTTCTTCTTAATGTGTCTAATAGATTTTGGCTTTTCACCTATCGAGTATCCTGTCACAATGTGTAACACATCCTTTATAATCTTCACAGGTTGATCCAACCACATAAATTGGTCATGTACTTAGATGAGGACCATCCTTACCCACTCAATTTTGAATACCCTCAGGATATGCAGGGCATGTGTTAAACCCTTCAATTTCAGATGAACATGAGTGTTCTTCAGCTTTCCATCTGCACATAGCTTCTGAAAGGATGAATCAATTTCTGCATTGCAAATCTCCTCAACTTTGTAGTGGATGAAAGTGTGAATGTCCTCAATTAATAAAACTTTATCAAGAGTGGAAGAAAGTGCACCCATCATGTATGGATCAGCTTCCTTAGTAGGTGGAAGCTTATAATTGGCATTCACGGGCTCAACATTCTCAATAACAACTGGGTTTTGAGCTTTTGGGGTCATATCTTCTTATCTAACATAGATTCTCAAACTATGGTTTACTTCTACAACTTGGTTGCACCTACACAACTAGGGAAACACCACAAATATCTTGAATAAGCTCAAATATGCTCAAATTAGTTCATAATTACTTTAATAATTATTTGTATGCTCCCAGAAGACTCATCTCTTCAATTCACTTCAAATGCTCGTGTAAACATTCGGTGCATAATGATAGATATAGAGGTCTATTTATACCTTTTTCATTGATTAGGGTTTCCAATGGCTTGAATACTAGCAATAAATGCTAGCACCGACTAGCTTTTACCGATTATCAAACTTTACTTTCCTTTACCAAAATGAAATAGTATATCCTTTCCTTCTACCGATTGAACAATAATTACTAACTTTATAAGACATATCCAAATTCATATAAATATGCTCATATGGATCTTTACACAGATTTAGGAACCAATTTAAGATTTGAAATTTTAATTTGCAGTTCCTACGCATACCTTATAACTAATTAGGCAGAGTCAGTTGCACCCATTCCGAAGGATGTGGTGCCTTCAACTGTCATGAATGACATTCCATCATCCATAGTATTTCTTCTCCATGTCTTATTCATCTTTTCTCTCATCTCTTCAACATTCACTTTTGATTTCTTGTATATCTCTTCCTCGGTAGGAGCTTTGCCTTGGTACATGCAGTCTTTGGCAAGGTGACCTAGCTTCTGACAATGGAAGCATGTCATGCCAGGGTTTCTCCAAGATCTTCTATTGTTCCTGCCATGTAGGAACATGTAGTTTGCAGCAATATTTCTATATCTTCCATAGACTAAACATGATATCCGTATACTGTAGTCCCATGGTATAGATGTACTTTGTCAGTTACTTGGTATATTATGTTGGTTTAGTACCCATTTTGTATTTCTCCTTTGTGATCTACACTCTTTAGATTTGTGACCATAATTGTTGCAAGTATTGTAGTAGCCATCAAACTTTGGCTTTCTTGTGTTGTTTACAGTTCTTGATCTTCATTCAAGTGCTCGGTGCCCATACTTATTGCAATTATAGCAATATCCATCAAACTTAGGTGAGCTCGGTGACTTACTCCTTTTTCTTTTGCACACATTTGTAGTATGTCCAGGTTTCCTATAGTAATATTAACTAGGATTCTTTGACTTCAGTGGGGCATAAGTGTCTTTATTGTCAACTTTAATATAGGACTCTCCTTTCTTAGTAGTGCTCTCACTATTGAATCAAAGTCTAGTTTTATCTTTCGATTGTTTTTGACCTTTAATCCATTTGTCCAATGTTCTTAGTGATTCCTCATTTCTCTTTAGTACTTCATTGGCTTCTTTTTCATATTTCAGTTCACTCGCCAGTCTTTCAACATCATACTTTAGTGCTTGATTCTCAAATTATTTCCTAGTCAACTCTAGATTAGCACTTACTAGTTGATCGGTCATGTTATAGTGTACTTGTGTTATCCTCATAATCTCATTGTCTTTCTCAGATATTCTTGTCTCAAACTATCTTTTATCTTCTTCAGCTAATCCCAATGCACCTTCAATTGCAACCTTAGAGTCAAGTATCTCACTCATTCTTATTCCTTGTACTTCTTGATCTATCTTTGCTAATTTCAATTGCTCGATGAGTGTTTTGTTCTTTTCTATGAGTCCTGCAATGGATGATTAATCTTTATCACTTAGACTACTTTCAAATGTTTTCTAAAGAGTATCAACATGCTCTTGTGTGGATTTCAGTTCACTACATAACTTCTTTCTCTCTTTCAAGGACTTTTCTAACTTTCTTTTTAAATCATCAATCACTTCTTGTGCATTCTCCAACTCAAACTCAAGACTCTCAACCTTCTTAGATTGATTTTAATTTTCCATAGCCATGATCTTTACTCGCAGGTGGTTAAACCCTTACTTCAAGAGTCCAAGCTCTGATACCAATTGTTGGATTATTTATGGAAAGGTAAGTGTTGAGAGTAGAGGGGTGAATCAGTACTTAAAAACTTTTACCTATCAATTCTTTACCATTCACCGATCTGAATATCATGCATAAAGACATTATAAAACATGTAATGTAAATCAGAAAAACATAACACATAAGTCCATGATTTTCGGTCACGTGGATATCCTTTGTTAGAGGAAAAACCTACGACGGGGATGACACCCACAATCCTTCACTACTGCAATATAAAGGTTGCTCAGTTAGAGGTACAATGTTAGCTAATTATGATAGCTTACCATGTTAGGAATGCAAAAAGACTTCTGCAGTCTACCTTGTTAAATGATTTTTACAATCTCTCATCTAAGAGATGTACCTAGTTAGAGGATTTACAAAATAAGACCTATTAGGGCCTACTCACTGAATGGGATTTATATACTTCTAATAACCATAAAACATATTACAAAAATGTTTGTGAGTATGCATCAAACATAATTTTGTTCAGAATCTTTATGCTCATCAAGTGCATTACCTCATTCTACACTTGGTGACCTATCTGTTTCGCACCCTAAAACTTCTACATTCTAATAGCTCTGTCTTTGTAACTACTTTTGTCTCCTCAATTTTCACCATCATCTTTCATCTTCATGTGTTGTTCTTTTTATATTATATTTAGGTGGTTAACCTATTCTAGATCCTTCTCCTTCTGCGGTAGAGTTGAAAAAGTGCAAGGTTGGTTTCACTCCCAGCATATTTATTTTACTTGGTTTTCATTGGTTGATTTGCCTCACGGTCATGTGTAATCATGTTTTTATAATCCCAATGTTCTACCTAAATTCTACGTTGAATACTGTAAAATATTCTTCTGCTTGGCGTCTAGATTCAATGCATCCAATTTGAATTGTTATGTCGACTCTAATATTACTCGGTAATATACTTTGATCTTTCTCGGTGACATAACATCTTCTCGGTTACTAACTTTTCTCGGTGACTTGGTGACTAACGTTGATCGGTAACTGTCACTGCTCGGTGACTAACTATTCTTTGCTCAACTCAGTGCTTGTCACTATTCAGCACTTGATGTCTATGATTCTTTACTTTACCAACTATTTTCCTTTGTGTATTTTAGCTTTTATTGACTAGCTCCCTTAACTATCATGACTTTGACAAAACTAATGACAACATAATAGCTCGGGTAGGAGTAACACCATGTTATGAAGATATAGAAAATTATGTAGTTGCTAACAAAATCCCTCTGCATTTATCACCAAAAGAGAAAAGGTTACGTGTTGATAAAATTTTAACTTTTCTTTGATAATTGGTTGTTTATTCTACATAGAGATAGATCAAGTTATGAGAAGGTGTGCTAGAGAAGATGAGACATATGACATTCTTTATGCATGCCATGATGAACCTTGTGGAGGTCATTTTTTTGCTAAGAGGATAGTAATGAAAGTCTTGAATACAAGTTATTATTAGCCTAATTTATACAAAGATGCAGAAAATTACACCAAGAAGTGTGACAGATGCTAGAGAATGGGTAGACCTACTTAATCAAATGAGATGCCTTTGTACCCTCAATTTTTTGTCACACCATTTCACAAATTGGGATTGGACTTTGTTGGACCTATTGATCCTCCCTCAAATGGTAAGTCTTACATTCTTGTGTGCATTGATTATGTCACAAAATGGGTAGAGGTCAAACTAATGAAGCATGTCAAAGATAACAAGGTTGTAGAATTTATTTATGAAGAAATATTTACCTGGTATGGAGTACTAAGAGAGATTGTGAAAAATCAAGGGGCTCAATTCAAATAAACATTTATAGCAACATTAATGAATAATACAACATCAAACATAGGAAGTGAAGTCCCTATAACCCTCAGAAATATGGGCAAAGATGAAATCACAAATAGGGAAATTGAGTCTATCATGATTCCTTACCAAAACAATGGAAGTTTGTAAAAAGGATTGGGAAAATAGATTATCTAAGGAAGTTTGGGCTTAAAGAACAACATGGAAGAATTTTGGCAAGAGGAACTGATATGTTGGATTGTATGTTGTCATTGATGGAAACCATACATGTTTCTTGAGATTACTTTCTATGCTATGATGATACTGAAGGATAGAGTATAGATTTGGCTAAGTATTGAATAACAAACCCAGTATACAAGTTTTTGTATATGGATTGGTACAAGAGTGTATGATCAATTTTTTAGGTGTGAATCTAGGGGGAGCTTCATACAGGTATTATCTTCTTTGATTTATGTTCACGGTAGCTTATGTTATCATTTGATCAAGTTACAACCTTAAAATTATTGGGTATATAGAGTATAGTAAAGAATAGAGATAGTTGGGTATTCGATCGAGTAGAAATCCTATCAGATTGATGATCCAATCGGTTTGATAGTTGGAGATGGTATAGTTGACATGGTTGATGAAACCTATGCATGTGTTCAATGTTAGAAACACATTTTAAGGTCATATCTATCTGACACTTCACTCGCTACTCATTTTTTTATGAGGCCGACAATTAGAGTTATTATCTTTGATAATTGATATATAAGCTCGAGTTTTAGATATGTTTCAGAAGTTGTGATAGTTGGATATGATATGATGTTGGATATTGTGGAGATATTTCTCATATTATGCATACATGTCGGAATTATTGTTTTTTCATTTATGTCAGTATAATTCTATTGTTGAAGATAGTATTCCTGGTATGTTTAGTGAAGTTGAATTTCTTGGTATAGATACTACACAGAATATCTATAGTTGTGATCATATGGTTGTGTTCTGAGATGTTGGTGCAGGGGCACCCAAGGAAATGAAGACAATAAATACACCAAGGAAGCATGATGGATTCTCTCAGGGTTCCAAGGGACTCAATTTGAATTTTTTAAGGCCTATAATGGTATTTAAATGTAATGATGTAAACAAAGATGTAAAATGTCCTAATGGTCCTAATAGGACCATAGGACCAAATTGTGGATTTAATAGGCTTCGGTTTGGTAGGAGCTAAAAAGGCATGTAAAACATTTAGATAAGTCATATTGATCCTTAAGAGGTCATTAAGTGAGTATAGGAGTTAGTTCCTTTATCAAAATAAGGAGTTTTAAATTTGAAAATTTAAATCTTAATGGCTAGTTGTCATTAGGAGGGAAATCATGTTTTGGTGTTAATTTGGAAGTTTAATGTGTTCCAACCAATTGGAATCAATTTGAGGAGTTGTAAAACATCCTACATATCTTAATTAAGGCATGAGGATTGAGGACAGTACGAGTAGAGGCATATGTGTGCGGACTGTAATCCAATAAAACTTTATTTTTGCAATTTCCTTGTGTTTTTGGCATGATTTAATAATGATGAAATCTTTGGTGGATAGGTGGCACAGTGACATGACCACCTTTCACTTTCCTACTAGAGAGGTCATGATTACTTTATTGGATGTGTGGTGTATAATGATGGTTATGATCAGGGGACTAGTACCACAATACTGGATGGAGGACTATGAACACTACATGCATCTCACCTTTAGGAGGTCGATGAGAAAGATAATGCAAGATCGCACCTGGATTTTGTCGCAGGAAGCTGTGGATAAGAGGTTGAGGAGGGTAGCACTATACCTGGCGGGTTTGATTGGTGGGAGGATGTTGGGTGATCTTTTCAGACATGGTTTTGGCTTGGGTTGGGCATGAGTGCTGGCAGAAATGCAGGAGCTTGGGAAGATCCTTTTCTTTGGGTATGTCATGATGGGCTAGCTATACCATGATCTTTACATCTGAACACATTATGAGGTGTGCAATATGGGGATTGGTGTTACTTTTCTACTAGTATGGGCCTGGGAGCACATTTTTGTGCTACAACTACTGTGTATTCGTGAGGCTCATCAACCTGGAGATTCATATGCATTCCAACATAGGTTGTAACTGTGTTATGCCTTAGTAGGGAAGACGGGGTACTACAGGAGGGTTATTGATGAGATCCAAGTTTTTTGTTGGACCCCATACAGAGTGATCGGTTCTCTAAAGGAAACAAAAACTAGGCTTTCACAAGGACTCGAGGATTGGGCATCCTATAAATAAGTTATCCTCCTTATAAAAAACTCATTTAATTTATTAACCTAGGGACATAGTACTTGAAACGGGTCAGCAAGATATATGCACCAAGGATTTACTCAGACCATTCTATGGCTGCAGGAAACAAATTGCTTGAAAAGGAAAGCTAGTCTATGGCTGTGGGAAATAAATACTAGAAAGAAAATGCATAAGTAAATATGTTGAAGGAATGCAAAGGCTTGAAAATGAAACTACAATGTTTCAATAGTTCTGCCACTTTGGTTGTAGGAAGCAACAACTTATCATGTGGCTTTGCCTATGGGAATAGTGTAACACCAGAATTAAGTAACAAGATGATTGAAAAGAAAATACATTAAATGATTCTAACTAACATGGATTACTCACCAAGTGGGACCCCTTGGATGAGTATCCAAAACTCAATTACATAGAACTCGATCTCAAGACTTCATTTATCATTGATTGAAAAACATAGTACAGAGATTCATGTAAGCTATAAATATAACATAATGAAACTATATTTTGATAACTGATAATGTCCTCCTTCTCACACAGGAGTGGGGATTTATTTAAAGAAAAAAATCTAATAACTTAACTACTCATGCTATAAAATAGGCGGAGTCATTATTGAAAAGCTAGAAACTAGAAAGCAGAAAATAGAAGATATCCATAAAGAAGGAAAAAAGTATCATGACAAAGGAAGAACAGATCTAGCTTCCCACTTCTTCCTAGATTTCTTCAAGGAAATTCATAACTCCTCAACTTGGTCCACACCCAGTTGTTTCCACCTTGATCCCACCAAAATCACCACTTGAGTCGCATTAACTTTTCCATTGGTCGAGTCTACTGCAAGAACGTGTCGGGGTATCCAGCGCATGAGCACGTTCACCTGGTCAATCCTTCACTCACTAATTATGCTTCACACTTTAAATGTTAGAATCAAGACATCCAATGTAATACTCCACAAAACACACATACATCCATTCAAGTTAAAATAGCTAACTACTCATAAGAACATAAACATAAATTTAACATAAGTAATATAGCATTAATATCCACATTTTGCTTGTTTAAAAACGTTAAACCAGAGCAGATGTGTTAGTGGTTGCATGCCACATAATAACATAAAAGAGCATATAAGTTTGCAGTAAAGTATGATGAAAATAAAGAACATGAACTATTAGAAACTATCTTAAGGTTTCTAAAAAGATGGCATAAAAATGCCTCATCATTTGCCCCCTACAAAGACTAGTGTCGGTCCTCAGGTACAGATACATTCCTAATGCGGGCAAGCAACCTTAGATCTCCCTATGTAGTCTCTCCTCCACTGGTGCTGGTCAGGTGCTAATAAAAACCATTATTGCACTCCATTTTACTTTTCAGACTTGCTTCAAATTGCTCATTTATTTCATTATCTACACAACTGTATAGCGGCCACAAGAAGATTGGCGGTTGGAAGGTAAGGGGAAGCCACAATTTTGGTCTTGCTTGTTTACCCAATTGTAGGTACCAATGGATGTGTTGCATGGAAGCCCTAAATTTGATAAGGTTATGAGGCTCAGCCTTTTTTAATGCAAATGTTAATTTGTTTCATCGCTGAATAAGGCCTTCTACTACCCTTTGTCCATCTTGTAAGGAAATTATTTCAAATTTTTCATAAACTTGTTCTCTATTTCATATAATTCTTTTCTTTTGTTCTTTTTCACAAAACCCATAGGCTATCTGTAGCCAATCATAATACATACATTTGGACTTTCCATTCTTAGGACGTAGGGTAAAGTAATTGATAGTTCCTTTTCCCTGTATTTTCTCAGTTGTTCCTTATAGTTTATCTCATTCTGGTCCCATGGCATTAATGTAGGCAAATGTATATCTCCAATAAAAAGTAAGGGATTCCAATCAACTTATGAAGAAATAGCATAATTTTGTAAATAGATTTCAACAAGAATATTCCTAATGGAATCAGGGGCACCTTCGTAAGCAGCCACAAATTCTTGTGGGGAAGCAATACTAGGGTCAAAATTTATAATGATTCACATTAGCTTGACTAAGAGGAATTGCTCTTGTAGGCATAAAGCCTACACCCTTGGGGGTGGAAAACATTCCATAATATGAGGGATTAATTCCCTAATTGTATCTAATCTATGTTTCACATTTTGTACTTCTTACTTTTGTCTATCTCTTTCCAATTTTAATTCATCTCTTTCTATTTCCCACATTGTCTTTTTGTACTGCATTTGATTATAGTAATCAATTGAAAGAGTTTGAAAACTTACCTTTTGTTATTTCTTTGATGAACCCTGCATTTCTTCCTTCATTCCTTGATCCATTATATATATTATCATTTGACCACTTATTTTTTCAGTAGTGGCACTTATGACAACATCCCTCTGAATTTATTCCTAAGGAACAGGCTCGTTATCATATTTTTCTTATTATGTCTCCTATGGATGTGTGGCCACATGATCCTTATTCATCTCCTCATGAAACTCCTATAGTGAACTATCTGCTCATGACCCTTCGAATAATGGTTCTAATGGTTCCTCAATAGGAACCTCATGAGTACTTTCATGACCAGTCTTTGCAAATGTGTCGGATATCCCCGAGTATCTTGTGTTCAAATGAACACTTCTTCTTAGTGGGATCTCCATCAAAGCTACAGGTTGCTTCTAAGAGGATATTTTCTTCTTGGTGAAGGTGGTTGTAGGAGTTGTGACAGACATAATATCTATGGAAGTTGGAGCCATAGGATGAACAGGGGTATAATCTTCAACATACTCTGTTGCCTTCCCTTTTCCTTTTTCTTTACGTTGAGCAGTTTTTTTTTGTAACAGGAACTTGGGAGGTCATAGGAACCTTTGTTTCACCTCCCCCCATTCTAGGGTTTGGATCACTAGATTCCCTATTTTCCCATTCTTCTCCTAAAGGAGAAGGGTTTTCACAAGAGGCTTCTGGCTTTTAGGATGTAGCATTTTCTAGAACAACATTTTCCTCAAGGACATTCCCATGTTCTTCTTGAATTGTCTGGTTGGGTGGTTCACCATGTAATTGCACATGCTGGCCACAATGAATTCATCCCAACTCATGGGTGATGCATCTTGTAATGACCTTTCCACTAGGATTTTAATTGACCCATGGTGGGTTACGGTATTTTTTCATCCTCTCTTTACCTCTTCTGAACTCAAATTTAACAGAGTAAAGAAAATTTGGAACATTTACCAGGTTACCATGTTGCAAATGGATGAGCAATTTAAAAGGAGTTGCATGTAAGTAGGAAAACCTCCCTTCATAGTTTAAATACCTGATGATATGAACCACAAGTTGTGGGTACTCACCTAGAAGAGAAAGTCTCTATGCTCCTTGTTTTCTTTCTTCCAATCTTGGGTCTCTATGAATAGTGAATTTTGCTAGAGCTAACCTTGCATCATGCCCATGTGGAAATGCTTTGCCAATGGTAGGAAGCCCTAAAACTTCTACAATCCTTGATTCAATAGCATCAAATCTAAAACCCTTAACATAAGCTACTCTATTGCTAAGAGTTTTGAGGAACTATAATGATATTTCTTCATCATATCCATTCAGTCGAACAAAATAAGTGAGTCATCCCACTCTGTTAAAGGTTTGTACACTAGATTGGTCTTGTAATGAACAAGAATAATTGCTCGGTTCATGTCTGGTAGGAGGGCCTCGCATTATATAGCTGCAAAAATTCTCAATCCTAACAATGGAAACCCTGAGAAGACCAAACCTGATAATGCCAAATGCTTCTCAAAAAAAACTTTCCCTTCAAATGTTGCTTCTGCTCTCTATTCTGAATTCTGTTATAGTTGGACTAAATTATTTTGTTGGGGTTTCTATAGAGTTCTTGGTAAGATGTTTGAAAAATGGGTATTGAAGCTTGGTTTTGAAAAGCAATGTTGGCAAGAAAGGCTCGCACGTAGGGGTTTTCATGTGAATTTGGAAAGATGGTTGCAGACTAATGACAAAGTACAATGTGGTTAAAGATTAATGGTATGAGAGAGAAATGTTCATTAATGATAACATAATTTTATCAGACTGACTACCCCCTATGAAAAAGGTGGCATGTGTCCTCGCATGCATGGGGTAAAGTATGGTGATGTTTAAGTAAATATTATATTAATTACAGGCTAATTGATGATCATACAAAATAATTAATGTTATTAAAACAATGAATGTGTATGCGTACCTGGGATTGAATAACAAATAAATGTCCAAATCTGGAAATATTTGATTATGTATGCCAAGAGAATGTGATCCATAGAGGAATGATGATGTGGAAAGATGAGTGAGGTGGAAGAGAGAAATGTGATGTGACATGAAATGATCTTTTTATTATAGAAGGGAATGATTTCCTTGGTAAAATGAAACTTTATTATGAATACATTGCATAGGTTTAAAAAGACAAATGGAGCGGGAGGCTTTCCTATTCAGTTGTAGGAGAGTCTTCAGTTGTAGGAGGTCTATCAGCTGTAGGAGATCCAGTTGCGGCAGGAGAAATCTCAAACTGCCAAAGGAACTTAGCATTTTTGGATGGTTTATGGTACAAACAAAGTATGTGGTCATTTACCAGTAACTTAAAATGCACAGGGTTGATTATAAACAATTGAACCACACCATTAGCAAAAATGTTTTCTACCTCATAGGGGCCAAGACAATGTGTAGTGAGATTACCTTTTGTTTTGTGAAACCTTGAATCATATAGGGGAGCCCAATCATAGGAACAAACCTTTAGCTATGAATGTGTGAATCATGCCACGTCTTTCTTTGTAACTACACCAACTCTGTTTATTGTAGTGTTGCTTTTCTCATCTCGTCCAAGTTATTGAGTTGCAGGAGCCTTTCTCATTGAGCTGCATGAAGATCTAATTTGAGTTGTAATGCTATACATAGTGTCTTATGCTCAAACTCTATGGCCATCACAACACTCTTTCCACATACTAATTCAAAAGGTTTGAATCCAATTGTTATTTTTCATGTTGTCCTATATGCCCAAACAGCTTCTTGCAACTTGCTACTCCAATCCTTTCTATGTAGTTGGACTATCTTAGTCAACATAGCCTCAATTTTCCTATTAGTGATCTCTTCATGTCCATTCTCTTGGGGATGACATGGGATAGACTTTATGTGGAAAATGTTGTATTCATTCATCAAGGCAGTGATCATAATTGAGGTAAACGGAGCACCCTGGTCCGTGACTAGTTCTCTTGGTACAACATACCTTGTAAGCATCTCTTCGTACAAGAACTCAACAACTCTATTATCTCCAGCATGTTTCATAGCTCGGACCTCCATGCACTTAGTCACATAATCAATGCAAACCATAATATAGGAGTTTTCATTGGATGGTGGGTTGATGGGTCCCACAAAATCCAATCCCCATTTATCAAATAGAGTAACTACCACTTAAGGGAAAGAGGCATTTCATCAAATTTTTTTGGCTTTCCCATCCATTGTCATAGGTCACACTTTCGAGTATAGTTGGTTGCATCCTTATGCAAGGTTGGCCAGTAGTAGCCATTAGTTGGCACCTTCATTGTTATTTGTTTGGCTACAAAATCTCTACCACAAGGTTCATCATGGTAGGAATATAGGATGTCATAAGTCTCATCCTCTCTAATACATCTCCTCAAAATATGATCAGGTCTGGTATAGAATAGAAAATTGGCTAGCTAAGAAAAGTTGAAAGTATTTTCTATTAAAAGCCTCTTTTCTTTGGGTGAGAAGTATGAAGGTACCTTTTGAGACACTAAGTAGTTGGCAATGTCAGCATATCAGGGGTTATTGGCTAAAATAGAGAATAGGTGATCATTAGGAAAGTTTTCATCAATGACATGAGGGTCATCTGCATTCTGCAACCATGAGAGGAAGTCGACAACTACATTGGAATTGCCTGGTTTATCCACTATTGTGATATCAAATTCTTGTAGAAAAAGGAGCCATCTAGATAACCTCCTTGTGATAGAAGGATTATTAGCCAAATATTTTATAGAGACATGATGAGTGTGCACAAATATTTGGTAACCAGTGATGTAGTGGTAGAACTTGTTACGAGCATAGATGACAGCTAGAAGTTCCTTCTCAGTGACTGTGTAGTTCAACTCAGGTCCCTATAGATTCTTGTTGATGAAATAGATGGCATGTTCAATAGTACCCTTTCTGCCCTAAGAAAGATCCTACATCATGATCAGATGCATTAGGATGAATGTAGAATGACAATTCCCAATTAGGACCCCTTAGGATGGGTGCCTAAGTAAGAACATACTTCAGTTGCAGGAAGGACTCGTCACAAGATTTTGTCCATAAAAAAATAGAATCTTTGGTGAGAAAGAATACATGGGGCTTTCCATTTTATTGGAGTCTTTAATAAACCATCTGTAGCAGCCAGAATGTCCTAAAAAACTTTGTACATCCTTTCATTTTGTTGGCATGGGCAGGTTCATAATGACCTCAATCTTAGCAGGGTCTACCTCGATTCTATTAGTAGAGATATAATGGCCCAATACAACCCCCTCTTGCATCATCATAAATCACTTTTCATTGTTTATGGATAGATTTTGTTCCTCACACCTTGTAAGAACTTTGCCCAATTTGGTTAATTCTTCCTAATAGGTTTCCCCATGTGTGGTGAAGTCATCCATATAAATTTCCTTACAGTCATGAGAGATATCAGCAAAAATATTGATTACTGCCCGTTGAAATGTTGTCAGAGCATTACAGAGATCGAAAGGTAAGACTGAGTAGAAAAATGTTACCCATGGGTAGGTGAATGTGGTCTTTTCTTGGTCTTCAAGAAGAATCTTGATCTGATTGTATCCATTGTACCTATCTAGGAAAGAAAAATATTGTTTGTCGGCTAAGGAGTATAAGACCTAGTCAATGAATGGGAGAGGGAAATGGTCCTTTTTAGTTTCATTGTTGAGCTCTCTATATTCAACACATACTCTCCATTTTCCTCATTTTTGGGGAACTATTACCAACGGGGAGACCCACTAACTATCTGAGATAGGATAGAGAAACTAACATTCAGTAGTTTTTGCAATTCGGTCTTCACTATTTCTCTTAATGCAGGGTTGACACACCTTTGAAACTTCCTAACAGGGGGTTTGTCCTCTTTCAGGTATATTATATGAGTACACAATTCAGGGTCCAAACCTTTCATATCTACATAATCCCATGAAAAAGTGGCAGTATGGTCTTGTAGTAGTTTAGCCAATGATGTTTATTGTTGGGGGGTAAGCTTACTATTAATGTTCAAGTAGCGGCCATGAGAGACTTCTAACTATTTGGTTATTTCCATAATAGAAGCATCCATTAATGAGGGTACTTGGATCTCATGAGGTATAAATTGGTAGTAGAGCTCTATGGTTGCAGGAGATTGAGATAATTTGTAATCAGGGTATAAAGGCTGCATGGAGTAGTCATGGAAGAATGAACAATCCATGGGATATGAACTTGGGCCATACCGGTTTTGCAAAATTTTTGCAATTACTATGTCTTCTTCTTGAAGTGGAAGGAAAGGGTCCCTTTTTAACATCATTATTTGGGCTATTGAGTTGAATACCTCAGCCTCTTCTCCTATATCTAACCAGATTGGTGAAGCTAACTCCATTTATGGTTGGGTGGCGGATACAAGGCTAATGTCTTGGTATGTTGACCATCATATATGGTCATATCACCTAAGAGACAACCAATATATACATTGGTAGTGACTAACCAGGGCCAACCAAGAATGATTGGGTATCCTCCCAATGTGTCTTTTGGTGAAAGTATCATAAAGTCAGCAGGATAGGACCAGGATTTCAGGTCTACAACTATATCTTCCACCATCCCATCAGGTTTTACTGGGGAACTATCTACAAGCTACAGGACAGTGGGTGTAGTCCTTAGGTTGGTGATGCTAATTTTTTGCATGATGTCCTTAGTCATTACATTTATACCATCTCCTAAATATATCAAAGCATTTTTAATGGTTGTCTCATTGATTATAACCTCAACAACTGCGTAGCATGGGTCAGAATATTTTAGGACAGTTAGTTTGTTGAGCATTATATCTACAAGTTTCCCCAAGACATGAACAATCTGGGGATCCTTTCTCTTTCGACTAGATTTTTAAAACATGCCTCTTTGATATCCTTTCCATAATTTGGGACATCCTTGATATTTTGAAAAAATGATATTTGAACACTAATGTTCTTGAGTTGGTCAAGGATGTCAAAGGCTACTTCTTTAGTATGCTTGGAATTTTCATTATGCAGCCTTTGTGAAAAGGGAGGAGGATCCTGCTGAACTTTATTTGGTATAACATTTGGGCCTATTGGAGTAGTATATGACTTTGCCTAAGGATTGGGATTTTCTAAGAGTACTTCGATGATAATATGAGGAGTAGGTAGAGTAGTGTCAGACCATAAATGGATGTCATCAATGGTTATAGCATAGGCAAGATATTGGTGAGGGCCAGTGGCATAAACATTTTTATGAGGTGCTCGAGGCCTATTATTTAGATTTGGTTGTGGATGGGATGGAATTTGGGTAGGCCTGGGAGGTACAGCAGTGGCTGCAAGAGGTGGAAAAAGTGCTTGTTATTGTGGTTATGGATGTGGCTGCATGAATCCTTGTGGCTGGTTGGGTAATTTATGATCTCCTCACCATTGTTCATTTTGCTTCCAATTACCCTGCGGTTGTTGTTGTGCCCCTTGGGATTGTTGCCAATTTCCTTGATTATTTTTCCATTGAGGATTGGGATAATTTTTCCACTGAGGTTGTGAGTTATTCCAGGAAGAGTATCGAGAATTCATAGGAGGTTGTCATTGATTACTATAAAATGGACCATTAAATGTAAGAGGTTCCTGAGGCATGCCTTGTTGTTGGGCCCATGGTCTTTGTTGAGAAATGTAGAATACTTGGTCTCCCTCATCGTCAACTTGCTTAAAACCAGTGGCCAACTAGGCAGTCTCCAAATTAGCCACCATTTTGCACTGGCAGTCTCTCTTCTTATGTTTGTAATGGGGGCATAATTCAACCAGAATAGCCTCTGCCTCATCATGATTTTTCTTTGTCTGCATAGTATCTAGTTGTGTAGCCATATTATTGATAAAATCATGCTTAAAGTTTGCTAGAAGATGAGTTATTTATGTCTGAGAGGCTCCAACTCCATTAGTTTTGTCTGCAATAGATCTATACCCTCTACCTTTCTTAGCAGCATCTCTAGAGTAGTTTAGGCAGATTATTTTGATATCATCCCATGTAGATTGGGTAATATCACCCCCTTCCATCAGGTCTAATTCTTTGGTGCACTACTCATTAATACCTCTTAGAAAGAGTAACTTTTGAGTTTCTACGTTTAGCTTGTGTTGGGTATTTTTCTACAGACTGAACAAAAATCTTGACACATAATCTTCCAGGGTTTCATCCTCCTTCTGTGTCATCTTAAAAATATTGTTCCCCCTCATCATTTCCTCTACAGTACTCCTTATACTTTGTCAATAAATCACTCTTCATTTCATCCCAATCATGGACTACATCCTAGCCTAGGCCCATAAACCATCTCAATGCAGACTCTTTCAGAGTTGCAGGAAACAATTTGAGCCTATGGGAATCTGTGGTATAGTCATAACTAAGACAAAGGATATCAAACTCAAAGAGAAAGGTGTTTGGGTCCTCTATCATGAGTCCATAGAACTTAGGAAGGTTTAAAGACAGAATTTTCTTGAGGTTATTACTATCACGTTGATCGGTGATGGATAATGGAAAGGTAGGAGGGTTCGCCATCCTAGGCAAACCTTGAGGCTAATAGATGAATAGAGGTAATGGATTCTCTTATTGATGCTCTGGGTATTGGATTCTCATGTTGTCCAAGGCTTCAGCAAAAGGATTAAACTTGGTTTGTTCTCCAAGAAGGTAAAATCCTAGTGGGTCACCTTCTAAAGATGACGATGATGATGATAAAACAGGAAGGTTTACAATAGCATCCATGAACTGGCCCTCCTCCTCTTCTTCTTCCAGTACAAATATTTCTCCTATTTGGTTATTTGGGTGATTTGGCAAGTACCTTCCTAGAGTGCCTCTTCTTCTTCTATTCATGCAGCTAAATGAAAATTTACAGTAATGGGATTAAAAAACTTTGGTGGTGAACTCTAATTTACTCAAAATAGGTAAAATGGAATCATAATGCTTGAAGCAAATTCTACAAATAGCTGAGTTCAACACTTGGTTCGACATCATCCCCTATAATAGTGCCAAAAATGATCGATTCTATAAATGAATCAAAAACTAAGCTTTTACCAAGACTCTGGGATTGGGCATCCTACTAAGTAGCCATCCTCCTTATAAAAAACTCATTTAATTTATCAACCCAGGGATGTAGTACTTGAAATGGGTCAGCAACATATATGCACCAAGGATTTACTCATACCACACTATGGTTGCAGGAAACAAATTGCTTGAAAAGGAAAGCTAGTCTATGGCTACACAAAATAAATACTGGAAATAAAATGCAGAAGTAAAGATGTTGAAGGAATGCAAAGGCTTGAAAAAAAAAATAGAATGTTTCAACAGTTCTGCCACTTTGGTTGCAGCAAGTAACAACTTATCGGACGGCTTTGGTTGTAGGAATAGTGTGACACCATACTTAAGATAACAAGATGTAGGAAAAGAAACTACATGAAATGATTCTAACTAACGTGGATTCCTCACCAAGTGGGCCCCCTTGGATGAGTATCCAAAACTCAATTACACAGAACTAGATCTCAAGACTTCATTTATCATTGACTGAATAACATAGTACAGAGATTCATGTAAGCTATAAAAATAATAGAATGAAACTATATTTTTGATAACTGATAATTCTCTCCTCATGCAAGAGTGGGGATTTATTTAAAGAAAAACATCTAACAACTTAACTTCTCACACTACATTATAGGCAGAGTCATTATTGAAAAGCTAGAAACTAGAAAGTGGAAAAATTGAAGATATCCATAAAGAAGGAAAGAACTGTCATGAAAGAGGAAGAACATATCTAGCTTCCCACTTATTCCTAGATTTCTTCAAGGAAATTCATAATTCCTTAAATTGGTCCACGCACAGCTGTTGCCACCTTTATCCTATCGGAACCACCACTTGAGTCACATTAACTTATCCATTGGTCGAGTCTATTGCAGGAATGGGTCAGGGTATCCAGGGCACAGGCATGTTCACCTAGTCAATCCTTTAGTTGCTAATTATGCTCTGCACTTTAAATGTTAGATTCAATACATCCAAGGTAATACTCCACCAAACACGCATACATCCATTCATGTTAAAACAACTAACTACTCATAAGAACATAACCATAGATTTAGCATAAGTAATATAGCATTAATATCCACATTTTGCATGTTTAAAAGCATCAAACTAGAGCAGATGTCTTAGTTGATGCATGCCACATAATAAAATAAAAGAGCATATAAGTTCACAGTAAAGTATGATGAAAATAAAGAAAAGGAACTATTATAAATTATCCTAAGGTTTCTAAAAAGATGGCATAAAAGTGCCTCATCACAAAGCATGTGAGCCATGGGGCTCTACACAAAGTTTTGGAGGATGATAGGTAGGACTTACTATATTTATCCTTTATATAGATAGATTTTTGGCTATTAGGGAGGACAATCCATCAGATCAAGAGGTACAGGCCATCTCGAGTGATGAGGCAGTTTGGTTTGCAAGAGGATGTGGTGGCAGAGGGTGAGTCACGTCCTCATGTAACTAGGGATTTGAGAGTGTGGGGTTGGTATATAGATGCACTGACAGTGAGGAATACATGGAGGACACTGGTGTCGGTGGCATGGGTTAGGAGGCTAGACATAGATGATGCAGGGATGATTGTAGTGTACATGACATGGTGGGAAACACATATACATGTTAGGTTGACAGATCTACCACAAGTTGTCGCACATTTGAAACTGATATGGGATATGGATATAAATGATGGCACTATAGTGGGGAATGCTCTAGAGTCATATGCACCATGGGGAGATAGAGGAGAGCCTCGTTGGTATAGCCGAGGAGTGTGAGGGCCCAGACAGGTGCACAAGTTGGGGCCTCATAGGTACATGTACATGTACCATTAATAAAACCACCACAGGGATAGGGACCATAGGTATAGGTACCAACAGTATAGGTACCATAGTTGGTAGCAGTAGGGGGCCATCATAGGCATCATATGACACTCTTGAGGCCAAGTTAAAGAGGGTTAGGGAACTTCTGGAGACAAAGCATTAGGATCATGTGATTGTGCAGGCTGAGAGAGACAACTTGCAGACTGGGGTAGGTCAGGCACAGGGATAGGCTGATAGCATTTAGGTGGCACTAGACTCACTATATAGGAGAGTAGACTTGAGAGATTTTACCATAGCAGAGGCAATGCCATATTTTGAGATGACACTGAGGGGATAGGTGGAGACTTTGACCAAGAAGGTGGATACCCTCACAACATAGAAAGATAAGGCATGCAGGCGTGTCGAGACTTACATGGGGGAGAGGGATATATCTTGACAAGAAGCCATGATGGGGGGTGTAGGATAGGTGATGATTGAGGCATTTTTCACACATAGGGATGAAGCCAGAAGAGGCAAAGAGGAAGCATATTACTGATGACATGTAACTGATTGAATGTTTGATAATGTTAAGTTGAAGATGATGCAAGACATTAAAATAGTTAATGGTTTGTATTGTCATTTATGTCAACTTGATATCATCTATACAATCATGTACATAATGCCAAAGACTTTAGAGAATCAATGGAACAATGATTATGCTTTCTGCAATGCATAAAAATCAAGTATTCACTAAGTGACAGACAACACCGACAGAGTGCACACCATCGGTAAAGACAGAGAAAAAGTCACAGTGATAACTGACGAGAAAAAGATAGTGTTGCTCGATGAGCTGAAAATAGAGTTTCCCGGTGAGCAAGACCCAATGATGCCTGATGGATGGAGATCCTGAAGCTAACTGAAGTTACATCGATGAAACTGGCAGTTGTCACCGACGACGAACTACAGAATTGACCGACGGAATAGAGAGATCAGAAAATGACAAAATATCTAGATGGAAAAACTTAAGGATAGACTTAACTAGTTGTTTTATTTGTTTTATTCGACCACGGTTAAGTAATTAATTTAAAGAATATTTATACAGTTGGAAAGAAGATAACTACAAGATAAATCAGGAGTTAAAGCCATAAATCAGATTGGCTGGATTATTTTTCACGCCAAGAATCATGAATTAAGGAATATCATGTCTATATAAGAGATAATCATAATTCATTTACACATGCAATCAGATACATGGAAGGGGAGTGAATAGAAAGAAGATGTTGAAGAGAAACTAGTGAAGGAAAAACTTCATACAGTCCTGATCAATCAAGCTAAGGGAGAGCTAAATAATTTTGCAGACACCGACAAATAGTGAAGCACAGCATCACAGAGAAGAAAGTGTGGAGCACAAAGGAATTGAATTGATACATTAATCAAAGAGGTATTGTAATTAAATAGATCTAAAAATCTATAATTCAAAGTTGCATTAGAAACAGGTCATAATGTTTTAGTTTAACCATTGAAGCATCAAGTCTCTTAACAGAGCAGGACTTAACAGTCTTCTATAATTGAGGTATATCCTAACAGATTACCAAAAGGTTTGATTCATGAAAGTAGCATTGAATTTGCATAAATCCTATTGATAGCCTAAGAAGGAGGTTGATTCAAGGATGGTAGAGAGATTTTCCTAAAGCCTATTGACAGTCTAAGAAGCAGGTTGATTCAAGGATGGTAGCAAAATAGATACCAGATACTAAATGACAACCTATGTATAAAAATCCTCTAACAAGGTTGCACTTAATAGAGTGTTTGTAACCTTTAACAGGGTTGGCTCCTAATAGGGCTCACTTCAGAAGAGTGAAAATTTGGGGTACCGGTCCCAGTGGTTTTTCCCTTAACAGGGTTTCCACGTTAAATTCCATGTGTTATGTGTGTATGGTTTATTACTTTATTGTTTTACATTTCACATATGCATTTCTGGATTGATTGGTATACTCTGCATATTTACTGAGTATCGGTAAATAATTTTTACTACTTATCGATAATCAAGGAGAATAAGGATAGACAAGGTAAATTGACAGACAGTTATTTATTTCAAAGTATTTCAAGGCATGCATCTTGTAGGGACTTAATAATCTAAGGTGTATTGATTGATGGATTAAAGTTTAAAGGATAAAATTTTGAGGCCACTGATTCACCCCGCCCCCCCTCCCCCTCTAAATTATTACTAACAATTGGTATCAGAGCTTGTGTGCTTAGAAGGAAGGTTTCAAGACCTAAGTAAAGATCACAAGATGAATAGATGAGATGTGCCTAAGTTGAACAAAGACAATTTTGCTTCATGGAAAAGAAGGATAAGACTCCACTTATTAGGTATTGGCAATGATATTACTCAATACTTAGATACTAAATATGTGTTGCCTATAGGACCATTGACAGTGGATCAATTGAGAGTGAAGCATGAGCATAACTACATGGTTATAGAGCTTTCTTCCTCACTCTCTGATGCTGAATTTGAAGATGTCAAAGATTTCAAAACTGCAAAGACAATGTGGGACAAACTGAAGCTTGTACATGGAGGTGATACAAATTTTCTGAGAGCCAAGGCAGAAATCCTTAGAGGAAAGCTTGATGATCTCAGAATGAAAGAAGGTGAAAACATCACACAGTACAGCACAAGAATAAAAGAAGTAATCAATGCTATACGAGGTGTTGGAGGTACACTTGAAGAGGAGACAGTGGTAAGTAAAATCTTAAGAACCTTATTGCCTGTATATGCTATTAGAGTCTCTGTTATTCAAGAAATGAGAGAAGTAGCAAACAATACAATTACTCTTGATATTCTAATTGGTAGACTAATTTCATTTGAGATTAATAACTTTGACAATAGTGTCTTACCAAGTTTAGAGTCTGCATTTAAGTCTTCTATAAAAATAAGCAAATCCAATCATAGATGCTCATCTAGAAGAGACAGTGAAAGTGAAAGTGAAAGTGAAGAGGAAGATCTAGATGAAATAGAAGCACTTATGGCTAGAAGAATACAAAGAGGCAAAGGTAAATACAAAGGCAAGTTACCACTTGTATGTTTTAATTGTCAAGAAATTGGACACTTTGTTGCAAGATTTCCTAACAGAAGAAAAGATGATAGAAGTGATGATAGATCTTTTGAGAAGAAGTTTGACAGAGGTGATAACAAAGATTACAAAGGTTACCAATGATCAAAAAGAAAGGATACCTGAGACTAAAAGGATAAAGGAAAGAAGGCTAGCTACCTAGCTACTTGCAAAGATGAAGATACTGACACCGAACCTGATGATGACATCGAGATGGTATTTGTAGCTGTGAAGGATGATTAAGATGAAGATGAAAGGTATGAAGAAACTGCACTCATATCTACGATTAGTAAGAATGATATCTAGATTATAGATAGTGGCTACACTCACCATATGACCGGTGACAAAGAAAAGTTTAATACTTTTGAATACTATAATGGTGGTACAGTAAGAATGGGAAATGATACACCT
>MU225748.1:4702942-4716345 GCA_018584345.1 Thuja plicata | reverse complement strand
ATTTGACCACAATTAAGTAATTGATTTAAAGAAGATTTATACAGTTGGCAAGAAGATAACTACGAGATAAATCAGGAGTTAAATCCATAAATCAGATTGGCTGGATTGTTTTTCATGCCAAGAATCATGAATTAAGGAATATCATGTCTATATAAGAGACAAGCATAATTTATTTCCTTGTGCAATCAGATACACGAAAGGGGAGTGAATAGAAAGAAGATGTTGAAGAGAAATTGGTGAAGGAAAAACTTCATACATTCCTGATCAATCAAGCTAAGGGAGAGCTAAAGAATTCTACAAACACCAAAAAATAGTGAAGCACAGCATCACAGAGTAGAAAGTGTGGAGCACAAAGGAATTGAATTAATACATTGATCAGAGAGGTATTGTACTTAAATAGATCTAAAAATCTGTAATTCAAATTTGCATTAGAAACAGGTCATAATGTTTCAGTTTAACCATTGAAGCATCAAGTCTACAGAGTAGGACTTAACAGTATTCTATAATTGAGGTATATCCTAATAGATTACCAAAAGGGTTGATTCATGAAAGTAGCATTGAATTTGCATAAAGCCTATTGACAGCCTAAGAAGGAGGTTGATTCAAGGATGGTAGCCAGATTTGCCTAAAGCCTATTGACAATCTAAGAAGGAGGTTGATTCAAGGATGGTAGAAAAATAGATGCCAGATACTAAGTGACAACCTATGTATAAAAATCCTCTAACAAGGTCGCACTTAACAGTGTGATTGTAACCTTTAATAGGGTTGGCTCCTAACAGGGCTCACTTTAAAAGATTGAAAATTTGGGGTACCGGTCCCAGTGGTTTTTCCCTTAACAGGGTTTCCACGTTAAAATCCATGTGTTATGTGTGTATGGTTTATTACTTTATTGTTTTACATTTCACATATGCATTTCTGGATTGATTGGTATACTCTGCATATTTACTGAGTATCGGTAAATAAGTTTTACTACTTATCGGTAATCAAGGAGAATAAGGACAGACAAGGTAAACCGACAGACAGTTATTTGTTTCAAAGTATTTCAAGGCATGCATCTTGTAGGGACTTAATAATCTGAGGTGTGTTGATTGGTGGATTAAAGTTTAAAGGATAAAATTTTGAGGCCACTGATTCACCCCCCTGCCCCTCTCAGTTATTACTAACAATTACATAGGCCTATATTTTGAGGTAGTCCCTAGGGATCGATGACAACGTGCATATACAAAGCTCTCACAGTCACAGAGTACTAGAAAGGCATCACATGGATTGGTGGGGATTCTACCTCGCCCACACAAATAAGATGGAGGAGATGAGAGACCTTAATAGCTAGCCCCATGAGTTACCTAGCCATGGTGACACATATTTTTGTAGTTTTTGATGAGATGTATATGAATTACGACACTTGGGTGCATTTTGATGTATCATGACAATGGACTATGTGCACTTTGGACATTTGATATGGTGATGATGGACTTTAACTTATATTACATGTGATGGATTTATGCCTTTTATGATGGCTTCTATATGTGATGCATTTATGATGTTTGTTATATGCATATGAGGATACTGACTCTTATGATGTAGGATGTGATGATATGCTTATGATATGCTTACTATTATGTTTTAATAGGATGCAGGATGTGATGCTTTTATATGATGTATGATGTTGTAGGATGTGATGTTATGCCATGTGGTAATGATCTATGATGTAGGATGTGATGTTATGTTGGATGCAGGATATGCAGATGATTCTTTATGCATATGATGTTCTTATGATGAAAATGTATTAAATGATGATGGTTAATTAATGGAATATAATGCAACTTGAGATGTATTAATGAAATGAGTTATGAAATGTACTTAATGAAATGCACTAATGAAATGATTTAATGACTTAATGACCTGATGGAATGAAATGCAAAAAAATACATTAATGACATGACCTAATGAAATGAAATGAATTGACAAAATGCATTAATGATATAAAATGACCTAAGGGAATGAGTTAATGACATGACTTAATGAGATGAATTAAAAGATCTATACCAAATGCGCTAATGAAATGAAATGATGAAATGCATTATTGGAATGAAATGGATTAATGAGATGGACTAGTGATAATGAAAATAAATTAATGAACTAAATGACATGAAATGATAAAATGTATTAATGATATGAATTAATGAAGTGCACTAAATGACAATGATTTAATGAAATGAACTAATGAAATTAATTACTGAAATGAGCTAATGAAATGTATGGAAAGAATTAATGAAATGTAGTAATGATATGCATTAATGAAAATTCAATTAATTAACTAATGATATTTGATAATGATATGAAATGATGGAATGCACTTAATGATATGCAAGTGATGAGATGATCTTTATGCATAATGAAGTTGTAAATGAACTAAAGTACTTTAAGTATATGAGATGGCCTAATGTGATGCATATGACCCTAGATGGATGGAGATGAATATGAGGGGTTTATTTTTTTTTGTGTATGTCACCTCAATCAAAGAACACATAGAGAAAGTTGAAAAGGGGAGGGAATGAGATTTGGATGAAGTGCACTATGATTAGTCATAGGGAAGCTCAGGATAGTGGGATAGAACACAATGTACAATTGACGAAACTAGAACAAGCGATATATACAAAAGGTATGTGCAAAAAATCAAGGATTGGGATAGGAATTGATTTTGCAACAAGTATTTACGATCATGGAACACCCAGGGAATATGGGTTATGTGATGGAGACTTTATTGAGAGTGGGGGATGGGTGGATGATATGGAATGAGAGTTTGATAGATAATGGTATGGTCCACTATCTGTGATGCATGTTTGCCAGGTTTTCATCACACATACTTTGTCCAAGGCACTTGATTGCCAAGTTTTCATCATTGGACGATTTATTTTTGTTTACTTTTTTATACTTTTCTAGTTTTTTCTTATTTTTTTGTTATCCTCAAGGTGTATGTTTACTAGGATTTCACCAAGACAATGTTTTTTTGTTAGGACTATTTATGGATTGTTTTAGATAAGTGGGGTACACTACATGACTCAGGCATAGAACCACTTAAGGTGAATAATGAAGATGGGATCATTTAGGGGTTCTTCTTCTGGTGTTGACAACTAATATGCCCTTGATCCAAAGTTATTTGTAACCACATATGGGCCAAACCAAGTGACCTCAAATTTTCCCTTCTTTTCTTTGTCTGCTTGTACCTTTTGATTCTCTTTGAGGACTAAATCCCCCACCTGGAATTGTCATGGGAAGATTTTCTTGTTATAGCTTCTCTTAAACCTGTTCTGGTAAACAATGAGGTGATCATAGGATGGCTATCTCTTCTCATCTAATAATTCCAATTATGTGAGGTGCGCCAAATGGTAATCTTCATATGTAATCAGGTTCTTAATTGAAACACACAGTGATGACAATTCGACCTCAATTGGTAAGATAACTTATAAACCATACACAAGTGAGTAGGGGGTGGTGCCAGTTGGACTATGGTAAGAGGTACGATATGCACAAAGGGAGGGATTGATTTGGAGGTTCTAGTCATGACCAGTATCATTGACAACTTTCTTGATGACCTTTAGGAGGGTTTTATAAGTTGCCTCAACTTGGGCTTTCCCTGCGGGAAATGTGGACTTGAAAAGTGAGGTGAATGTTGAATTGGTCACACAGATCTTTCATGTATTAGTTTTCAAAAGGTGTATCATGATCTATGAATATGGTGGAGGGAATTCCAAAATGACAGATGATGTGGTAGAGGATGAATTTGGATATTTTGATGTCTGTTGTGAGGGTGATCGAAATTACTTCCCCCCACTTGGTGAAGTACTCAGTAGCAGTGATGATGTACTTATGTCCTTCTAAGGATAGAGGGGTGATCTTACTAATGAGGTCGAAGCCCCAACATGATAATGTCCATGGAGGTGTGATGGGATGTAGATCTTGAACCAGGGCATGAATAAAATTGGCATGTTGTTGACACGGTAAGGATTTCTTCACAAACTCACAAGCATCGTGTTCCATTGAGGGCCAATAGTATCCTGCTCTAAGAATTTTATTGGCTAAGACCATGTCACTCATGTGGGCACCACAAATTCTAGTATGTAGCTCCTATAATACTAGGGAAACCTCATTTGAGTCTAAATATATAGATAAGAAGTTGTGATATCCCTAATGATATAGGGTATTGGCTACAAGTGTGTAGCGGCATGCTTTGTGAATAAGGTTATGGCATTGATTATTGTGAGGTGAGGGGATATGATACCATTTTTTAGATAAGAATGGATGTTGTGATACCATGGGGACTAAGAAGCAACCCAGATGCACACTATTTCAGAATCAACATTCTTGTAAGCGAGTGCATGGAGATGCTCAACTAAGAATTCATACTGCATTGCATCCAAGGGAATTTCTAGAAGGGATCCAATGGTGGCCATTGAATTTTCTTCTTTTTTATATAATTTGGGAACCTATGTGATCTATAATCATAGAAAGAGCTCATTCATTTTGTCCACTAATTCTTTGTAGGGTAGCAGTTTATCATATTTTGTCTGGAATTGATATAGGACTTGCTTTATGATGAGTTATGAATCCCCAAATACTTGTAGTTATGTGGTGTTCCATTGAATTGTAACTTTTAACCCAGAGATGAGTGCTTCATATTCTACAATATTATTGGTATAGGGGAATCCCAGTTTGAATGATTTAGGGATATAGTCATCTTGAGGGGTGACAAATAATCCTGACCCTAACCCATGATCCATGTAGGGTCCATCAAAATAAATCTTCCAAGTATGTTGTTCTTACACTATTTGCAGGTGTTCATCAAGAAATTCCATGACTATGTATACACATCTACCAATGGTACTTCATCAAACTACTCTGCAATGACTTGTCATTTTATTGTCTTATTATCCAAATATTGAATGTCCATTTCATTTAGGAGCATCACCCATTTAGCCATGCGGCCTGTGAGAGTAGTTTTAGTTAGAAGATACTTGAGAGGATCTACCTTGGATATGAGATTTATAGTGTGACTACGCATATAGTGCCAAAGTTTTTGAGTGGCGAAGACCACTTCCAAGCATGCTTTTTCTATAGGTGAGTAAATAAGCTCATTTCCTACAATTGTGCAGCTGATGTAGTAGATAGCTCTTTCCTTTCTGTTGTCATCGAGTTGAGAAAGAAGTGCCCCCAGTGTTGTGGTAGTTGCAGATATGTATAAAATGAGTGGCCTTTCCAGAGTTGGTGGCACCAAAATGGGCAGATTTGCTAGGTATTATTTGATCTTTCAAAAAAATTATGACACAGTAGGTTCCATTTGAAACTGGTGTCCTTGTGCATTCAATGAGTGAATGGTTGACACTTATCTACAAGCTATGAGATGAAATGAAAAACAAACTATAGCTTTCCTTGGAGGTTGTACAAATTCTTTAGTGTTTTTTGGTGGAGACATTTTCATTATGGCCTTGAATTTCTTTGGATCAATCTCTATGCCTTGGCTAGATACTATGAATCTCAGGAGTTTTCTAGATGTAACTCCAAAGATGTACTTCTTTGGGTTAATCTTTAAGTTGTAATGATGGAGGTGGTCAAATACACATTCCAGGACATCTAGGTGATCTTCCTGTGTTCTTGATTTTGTTAGGATATCATCCAAATAATCTTCAAGGATCTTGTGAATCATGTCATGGAAGATGACAGTCATGGCCCGTTGATATGTGGCCCCTACATTCTTTAAACCAAAAGGGATCATGTTGTAGCAAAAGGTATCATAGGGGGTTGTGAATGTTGTCTTATGTAGATCTTCTATTGTGATATGTATCTTATTATAGCCAGAGAAACCATCCATGAATGACAAAATCTCATGTCCAGTTGTGAGGTCAACAATCATGTCAATGTTTGGAAAGGGGAAGTCATCTTTAGGACATGCCTTATTGAGGTCTCAAAAAATTATACATATTTTGATTTCTCTAGTTGGCTTAGAGACAGGAACCATGTTGGAAATCCATTCTAAGTAATCAATATAACATATGATCTTAGCCTGTAAGAATTTTTCTAATTCTACTTTGACTAGTAAGGCCACCTTGGGATGCATCTTGCAAAGCTTTTGCTTGTCCGGTTTGACATTTGGATCTACAAAAAGATGGTGCACAAGTAGGTTAGGATCTAAATTGGGTATGTGAGAGTAAGACCATGCAAAGTTAATCGTATCTTCCTAGAGGAGTGTGGATAGAGCCATTTCTTAAACCTCTGATAGTGATGTTGCTATATAGGTGATGTGCATACATTCTTCCATTCCTAGATTGACGAGATTTGTTTCTTCAATTAGAATGGATGATTGTTGTGGCTTGTAATCATGAATGAGGGGAAGAGGAGAGTCTACATCCTCTAGTGCCTCAAAGAGATTTTCACTAGGGGATACGCCCTTATGTTTTTCTTTTTCATTTTTATTTTTATTTCCATGACTAAAGATCTCCTCTTCCCCCAAAATATGTCTTTGGGTCCAATTTGTAGACATGTGTTGAGGTCTACCCCCAGTCTTGTTGTTTTTATGCTACCACCATGAATATTAGGAGAGTGTCCTCCTTTTGGAACTCATCGATATGTGCAACGCTTGGTTGGTCCCAAACTATGAGTTTTGAGTGAACGAGTGGAAGGTCGATGAAGTTTATGGAGAGCTGACAAAGGATAGAATTTCCCAAGAATTTTTCATCATCAAGGATATCATCATAGGATCTCTTAACTTCCTCTTTAGGGATGTCTTTGATTTCAATGAGTTTTCTGAGGGGACTATAGTATGCATAGTTGTTTGTATTGGTGCCCCCATTCGTGTCTAGGCCAAAACTTAGGCCTTGAATTCTTGGTAAGTGAGGAGGCTCAAAGGGGGCCTTCATGCCACCTTCTTCATGGCATAAAATTTTGCCTTGGTAGTTCCATCATTTTATGGATAGCTTGTGGGATTGCGGGTACTTCTCCTTAAAATAATCAAGAAGCTTGTCAATAAGGATCTGAGCATCCCGATAGAACCATTTGTTAATATCTAGTTCCATTTCTTGATTGTTTAGAATCCAATGGGATAAGAATGTAGAAGAGTTGATTTTTCTTGGTTGTGGTTCATTTTTCTCTAGTGGTCCTTGGTGTGAGGGATGTCCCTTAGTATTTGGGTCAAGTGGTAGGGCTCCAATTGTGAATGCATTTGATAGGTTGTATTCCCCGCAACCTATATTATTGATCTTAACATTGGAAAGTGTGGTGGTGAGAATGATTTTTGGATCTGAATGGGTTTTGGGGGAACTAGTTACAGAAGTGTCAATATAAATCCTCAGGCAATGATTTGAATGTGAGAAAGAGGCTTCCAATGCACGAGAGTATGCAAAGGGATGGGGATCAGTGTGGATGGGGATTTCAATGCCATTGTATGGAAACTTGATGCATTGGTGAAATATGGAAGGAAAATATTTCATGCAATGGATCCACAAGCGACCAAGGAGGATGTTGTATAGAAGGTCAAGATCAATAACATGGCATATTGTGTCCTATACTGATGGGCCGAGATGGATGGACAGCGATATGGTGCCTTAAGAGGTGAATTATAGGCTTTCATAGGCTTTGACAGCAATGAGATCATTTGTTATATATGCTTCGGTGCACCCCACTTGATTTATGAATTTTAATGTGCATAAATTAAGGACTGGACCATTATCTATCATGACCTGTTTGACTGTGAAATCGTTGACCATGATGGTGATGCAAAGTGGGAGGATACGGTCTAGCTCTAATGATGGAATGTTGGATGGTTTGAATGAGAGGCCACATGGTGTTGATAAGTGACCTACTAGGGCTTGAAACTATGTCGGGTCAATGTCATTAGGTACATAAGATTCTTGTAAAGCCTTATTGAGAATCTCCTGATGGATGAATGAGGTGCGAAGGAGACCTAAAATGGAGATTTGTGCAGGCATATTCCCAAGGTGTTCCAAGAGGTTATATTGTGCATCAAAAGATGAAGCAGTAGTGGTACCTTCAACTGATATTCTTCCTTGGTGAGTGGTAACTATGTATTGACTTTCTACACCCTTGACATGGATTACATTGACAGAGGTTCAACCTGAGAAATACAACTGATGAATGTATCATAGTTGATATAGGATATGGTGTAATATTTTCCATCGGCGTGTTCCCCTTGTTTACCTTTTCCTTGGTTCGGGGGTGGATTGGGCTTGGTAGGTCCTTTTCTAGTGTTGTGTTGAGGAAACATATTTTGATATATTTGGAGGTTTGCATCAAGATCTGTGTTGGAGGATCCACTGTTATTTCTTCGCGATTGATGAGGTTCCATATGTAGTGCTTTAGCTTCGTGAACTTTAGGGTGGAGTTTCCCTTAACATAGTGATAGTTACATTACTCATTTTCTTTGTACCATGCGGGCTTGGGAGTAGACTCATCAAATGGTTGAGTATGCGGGTACACAATCAGATTGGCCTTGGCCATTCTATGGAAGATGATGTCTATGAATTCCCCTATAGGGGTGAACATGCACTTTTGAGTATTCTGGGCTCAAGGTTTTGGTTGTCCCTGAGGGACTGATATATAATTTGTTTTATTGGTCATTGGTTGACAGATGGGAGGTTCTAGTGGCTTTGGTCTAGCTACAACTATTTGCACATACTTGGTGTCTGTGTCACCATTAGTTACTACATTCTTGTTCTTGTTCCAGTAGCGTGAACGATAATTATTGGACCTATCATGTTGTATTTCATTATAGTGCTTGATGGTGCCATTTTCTATAAGTCCCTTCTCAAGGTCCATTCCCTTTCCTTGAATCTCTTGGTAGGTTTGTATGTAATTCATGCGCATGTGATAGGATAGCTTAGGGTGCAGATTATCGATGAATATCTTGGTCAAATTCTTTTTGGGGGTTGATATGACAGTCTTGTGGTAAGTCATTTCCATTGTTAGAGGTAATCTGTCAATTTTTCTCCACCCTTCTATTTGGAATTGCAGAGATATAGGAGAGATAGTTCGCTCTTGATGTTATGTGCATATTGTGCTAGAAATTTCTTAGATATTTCTGCAAATGTCAAGATTGTACCATATGGTATTTTCTATAACCATTCAAGAGTAGTTCCTCCCAAGATCTTTGGGAAAAGGCACATGAGATAATTGTCATTGTAGGGAACCTCTTGGCAAGCCATGTATAATTCCTTAACATGACTGATGAGATCTCCCTTCCCCCTATATTTGTCAAATTTGGGAGTCTCAAAGTGCATGGAGAAGGGAACCGTAGTGATGGAGTGATCAAACAGATAACGACACACTTTGTCAAATTTGAAGCCCTGCATGGAGCTCCTTAAGAGTATTCTTAATTTCTTCTCATTCTAAGTTGATAGGTGGTGGAGTGGGTGCCCTCATTATATTGGATCTTGGTGCTTGATATGGTTCAAATGGTGCTAGTGAATATGGAGGATTGTGTGGGGGATTGTAAGGTTGAAAAATGATGATTAATAGAATAAGAGTGTTTTTATACTCAAATCACTTATCACCTTACATTTAATGTTTAGAGTGGAGGGATAAATAAGACATTTCCCTTTATTCTCAAATGCACAAAGGATGGATCCAAATTGATCAACCCAAAAAGGATCAATGCATAAATGAATCAATCTATTGGAAATAAGAATAAGGAAGGAGATCCTAGGTTTCCCTCTTAAAATGTGTTTTGAAATTAATGTAAATGTGTGATAGATTTAGAATGATTAAGGATTTGAATTGAAATGGATAGCAGAAATGTACTAACCTTGAAATATTGCAAATCAAAGAATTTTTTTTTCTTGGGTCTGTACTCTGCTTCTAGAAAATCTGAAATATGATCCGGAACCGGAATGCAGAGACGAACAAAACCTAGAAATATTTTTTCAATCCAACACTGCCTTGAGAAAAAGGTTGACCTTAAACCAATAATCTCATCCCTGACCCAATAATCTTGACCCTGGCTTGCACAAGTCTGATAAAAAATCTATTCGCGGATCCGGATAGTTCGCTGAAAAGGGTATCCAGATCTGAGTTCAAATCTTCAATCTTGAACCTGTACCTTCAAGAAAAAGGGGTTTGTTTGTTGGGGGAGGGGTTTTCCTTAGTCAAACCCCAATTTAGGAATTAACCTTGAAATCAATAAAGTATAGAATGATAGCAAGTAGTAGAATTGAATCTAAGAAGGAAGCTATGATATTGAATAGATATGCAATTGTAATTCAAATGTAGCAAGTATGTAAATATGAAAGCTTGGACTCAATAAAAACCATAAACCTCAATGATTGTATGCTTGGAATCCACCTTGAAGAAGTAATGAAAGATTCTTGAGGATTTACAAAGGATCTTGAAGGAAGATCACACCACCATGATGGCTAGATCTAGGGTTTGAATGATGAATCTTGAATGTTTGAACGTAATCCCTTCAAAGGCTTGAAAGCTTGAATCCTTGATCTTCAATGGAGAACTTGAATTATTGAGAGGAAGACTTGAACACCTTGAAATCTTGTAAACATGTAGAAAAATGGATGCTTGAACCTTTTGGTTCTTGGGAAAATCTTGGTTAGAGCTTTTTGCACTTAGAAGACTTCGAGAAAATGAGAGAGAAAGGCTTCCTTTTATACGAAACTAGGGCATAATCTTCTGAGGAGGCTGACATAGGAGAATTAAATTCCAATCATACCCATTACCCTAGAAGAGGACCTATATTAAATAAAATTTAGGATTTTCCACTTCGGAACCCAAAATAGCCGACCTGAAAGCGGGAAAATAAATTTTTGATTACCTCTAGAAGCCGACAAGCTTCCAGATTTGAGAGGGGGACCCAGGTCACGATTGAGGTTGACCCTAACCTAGGTCAAGGTCAATTTTGACCCTAACCTAGGTCGAGGTTGAGGTTGACCTTGACCTAGGGGGTTAGAACCCCTAGAAAATGTGCCAGATGGGATAGAAGGTGCCTGGTGAGGCCCAATCAGGGTCCTAAACAGGCAAAGAAGTAGGAGATGATGCAAAAATGAGGGGATAGTATGATTGTGGTCAAAAAAATCCCATAAGGAGGGATAAACATTCTTATCATGGAAGTGCTTCCATTTTAAGATGATACTTTAAGCCCCCACTTTAGCGGAAGTATGAACATACTTTTGGTAAAGTTAGAAGAAAGACTCTGGTGGATTGCAACGAAGTAGAAAAAAACTAAGTCAAGGACATAAGTCCTTAGACCAAGGATTATATCTCAACATACATGCATAAAAGATATGAAAAATAAAGAGCAATCAATCATAGAAACATACATGATTACATAAGCAGGACAAGAGCAACACTATATATAACATAGCTTCATGATCTAATCCTACTAGCATGAAAGAAAAAGAGAGAGAAGGGAAAGTGATTACCTCACCTATTAAGATGCCCACCTTACTATGAATCACCAAGGAGGGAGAGCCCAACAGGTTCACCCATAAACTTTTCTTGTAATTGTAATGTGTCTTCTGACGGCTTTTGAAAATATCCATAGATCCACATTCTTGTATCACTATGAATATAAAATGTGTGTCTTTTCAAGATTTAGCAACTTATGTGTGTTACCTTCCAAGGATTTAGCATATTGAAAAATTTAAAAGGAGTGTGTATCTCTTCAGGATTTAGCAACTTATGTGTGTTACCTTCTGAGGATTTAGCAAAAATAAAAGTAAAAATGTGTGTCCCTTCAGGATTTAGCAACTTATGTGCGTTACCTTCCGAGGATTTAGCAAAAATAAAAGTAAAAATGTGTGTCCCTTTAGTATTTAGCAACTTATGTGTGTTACCTTCTGAGGATTTAGCATGCTGAAAAATGTAAATTAATGTAAACTATAGTACAAGGGAGACCCTACATATGCCCCCCTCCTTATCATGACTACCCACTAGGTAGGATAAGGAAGAGAAAAAGAGGATACCTACTTCACAAGGTAAGGAGATATCCAGCTTAACAACAATGTATACCATATTGCTAGCGAAGAGCCCCGACCCTTACATCCAAGAACATAGATAATTCTGAAATGGATATGTCACTTATGGAAAAAGGATCCTCAAAAGGGAAGATATCTTGTCATCAAGACCCTCACCATAGAGGAGTGCTTAGCATAAAATGTCATCTTCTAAAGAAAAGAGGGACCAAAGATTCAATCATCAAGCCCCCTGTGATGAAGAGGAAGAGGAATCTCAGAATGAAGGAATCAAACCCTAACCCAAAGCAAAGCCAAGAGTTTATAAAGAACATAATTTGAAAAATAAAGAAGAGGTGATGACCTAGGACAATCACCTCTCATATAAGAGGGTATCCATAGTCAAAACATAAATCTTTATAAGGAAATAATGTTGTATGATAAACAAGTGCCACTAAGCTAAGGAAAGTAGATCCTTAGATAGAGGAAGAAGAAAAAATATCTTGCCCCCCAGTGATGAAAGCAAGAGATATATAAAATTATATCAAGATATGTTGTTGTAAAAAAGAGATATCATGCAAGAAGTGAGAAAGTAACCCTTGTGAGGGACAGCACATTATTCAGTTTCCAAGGTGAGAGATTTATCAACCATGGAAACCCAATGTCAAACAACAAAATAGGTTATAATCAAAGACATGGATCCTTAATGCAAACCAAAATTTTAATGTATGATTGGATATCACATAATGGATATATTATGCTTAACCAAGGGAAAGTGGATCCTGGAAAGATAGAAGAGAAGGAGATGTCATCCTTGCCCCCCAAGTGTAGGGACAAGGATGAAAGGGGACCTATTATATCACTCACAATACTATGCAAGACAACAAGCCCCCAAAGATTAGGCTAACATTGTTTACATAATATGGAGTTCCATAATAGGAACATAAATGTTATTTAGAGAAAATAGGATTGAAATACAACTCATTGCCACATGATATATAAATAATTTTACTATCAATGAGCTGCCTAATCTTATAATGTAAAGCTTGATATTCATTGGAGGGATCATGAAATCTATGATAGAAATAAAAAGGAATAATCTTCAAGTATAGACTACGTTTCTTTTTGTGTTTAGGTCTAGTAATCATCTTAGCATGAAGGAGTTTAGGCAGAACAACCTCTTGGTCAAATTCCTTCATACTTTTGTCATGTTTTGAAATGTTATTTGAGATGTTGGTAACATTTCTATGTTGTTGAGGATTAAATTCCAATCCATAAGAATGATCATGCCCCTCATTCTGTAAGGTCATTTGAATTCCATGTTTATGCTGAGTACATCCTTGATTATGGAATCCTTGTTTAACTAGTAAATGATAACCATGACCATAACAAGAAGCCATATGAAAACAAGTCAATTGAACTTCAGTAGTCACT
>MU225748.1:4671229-4692232 GCA_018584345.1 Thuja plicata | reverse complement strand
CTCTTAACAAAGCTTGGATAGAGAACCATGAGATGATATAGATTGTTAGCTTCAATTCTTAGATTAATTTGTTTTATCTTTCCATAGAATTGTTGCTCTTAATCTTAATTTCATGAAGGTGTATTTTATTACACACGTAATGGCGCCCACCGTGGGGCTCTAAGTCTCTTTACTAATGTTTTTATCATAATATTTGGTGTGTTTTCTTTGTTTTTGGTGTTTTTCTTGCAAAAAATAGGAGAAGAGTTGCGTATGCGATGCTAAGAGCTGCTTATGAACACAAAAATGCCGCCTACGGAGCCTGATTCATCTCTGTCTTTCGTTATGTTGCTGCATTTCAGATAAAGTGGGCCACCTACTAGATAAATCATGTCGCCTGCTAGATAAAGTGCACCGCCTGTGACTTTTCAATAGCTCCCTACTAGCAATCTCTGGCCACATTTTATACTTTCTGCACTGCCTGCTCTTTTTAATTAGCCGCCTGTGATTTTTTAAGAGCCGCATGTTAAGATTTAAAAGCCACCTATAAAGTTTTAAGTTACGCTTAAGAATATTTGATAGTCACGTTTTAGCTATTAAATGTCGCGTAATCACTTTTGCTTTAAATAAGATTTTGTTTAATTCTGTCACTGTTGTAATTCTCTGTGTTTTCTTGTCCTGCATGTTAGTGAACAGATTTTTCCTTCTTGAAATATAACTATCAAAGACTCTTAAAACCCGAAAATAGAAGGAAAGAAATGCACTAACAATTGAGTGAATTGTTTACAACCACACTCTCTACATTAAAAGGCGCAGCTACCTTAAACAAGAAGGATTTTTAATAAAATATTTATTTAGAAACATCTAAATTGGAGCATACTTTTTACCAAAAAGCATGAAAGGCTGTGATTTACATCACCATAGACAATTAATTAACTATTCCAAGATTTTGCAGATCAAAAAGATATACAAGCCAACTGACTCGAACCTTAAATAGATGAATAAAAAATGAGAGGCTGATTCATAGAAATAACAAATCTTGAAAGATTACTGAGAAAATCCATAATATATTTCAACAGATTATAACAGCATGTTCATTCAACTCCAACTGAAATCAAAACCATGCACTTAAATAGACCAACTGATCCAAAATAATGATAAAACATGCTTATATTACCAACGGATAATATATATATTCATATACTTGAAAATATCCAGTATCATTCCATAGAAAGAACTTAAGAAAAATAGAACCAAAAGTAGAATTGAGTTTTCTTTTGTCCAAAAAGAACCGACCCTCACTTGGTCGACCAAAATATCATTTATAGCCACGCAGGGCTTAATTCAGTTTTAAAACTAACTGCCTCAAAATAGCAAGAACGTCGGGAACCAACTAAAATAGAAAAATACTTAGAAAACTAATTGGCTTATTGGCCTATTGTAGCTCCAGCATTGGTGTTCGTGGTATTCTTCATTGCCTTCCATTCTTCGAATGCCACAGAGAAATTCTATCTCAATTTTTGGTTTGGTTGGGCAGCTACTTTGAACCTTTGGAGCCAAACATCTTTGAAACACTGTGTCTATTGCATATTTCTTTCAATTACCTTCAAATGTTCATCTCCATAGACCATAGCCGATTCTACCTGAGCTAAGATCGAATGATCTATTATCCCAATTTCTTTGGCAGCTTTCAAGCTTTCCAACTTTTTCTGGAAGTAGGGCAACACCTTTGACATTTCGCCACTGGCTTCATTTTCAAGTCTGATGATCTTCCCTATGCACTCATTTTGTGCTAGTAGAGTATCTCTCGAGTTTATCTAAGCTTTAATTATCTGCAATGACTCTTCAATTGACTGTTCATATAATGACCTCTCCCATTCCAAATTCACTTTGACCACAAACAGTGAATTTTCATCCACACCAGGCACTGCCTTTTCAGAAATAAATTTGTTTATACCATAGGTATAAATGTCTTCCATATTATGTATTTCAATTTCCAATTTCCCCCTTTTCTTTTTCCACAACTCTACATCATCCTCTACTATTTTTAGCAATTGCTCAGCTTTTGTCATCACATTATCAAAATCACCAGCAAACCTAGTGATTTCTCCATTTACCTTATCCATCCATTTGTAAAAGGCTATTGAAATTGATCTATCTTTGTGTACTTGGTCCAGGAACTTCTGACTTTCCAGAGACTTTACATCTAAATCCAAAGAGACCATTGTCAGTGGCTGAGGCAGAGGATCATGAAGTTGCTGAATATACTTGGCCATTTCACAAAGGGCATGTTTCAGTTTTATCTTATCTTCAGCATCCTTCTTCACTCAGTGACTGATCTTCTTATTGGATGAATCAAAGATTTTCAAATCAGTAGCCCTGGTAGACATGCCCAGATATATCTTTTCAACATGGAAGTCACTTTCTGTCACCTCATCACTGGATTTATCTAAGTTTGGTTTGAATATCTCTATCATCCAATGTCCTATTTTAGTATCTACATCGACCATGGCTTCTACCTTCGACTTCTTAAATCTTGGGTTTTTCCTGAGATATTTTCTAACCATATCTCCAAAAAGAGCCAATATTGGAACGATGCTTCTTTTCTTGTTAACTAAAAGCCCTAACCAGTTAGGACTTTTTGGTGCAAAGGCATCGGTGGAAGGGGTTGATACTGACACATTTTGGTGATCTTCTTCTGTCATTTGGATCTTCAGAGGGCTTGTTTGACTCTTCTCCATTTTAAATTTTCTCTTGTGTTGCTTTTCACTCTCCTCTGGATCAAGATCAACTGTAATTCAGGGGATTGATTCAATCTTTTCTTGCCTTTTACTCTTGATTCTGGTAATCCTCGGGGATTGTATGGGGATTGTTTCTCTCTTCTCAATAAGATCTTCAATTTCAGTGTTGGATGCACCTGCAGACAACAATTCCTCATTTTCATTAGTAATAGTGGGAGAAGTGGTGAGTTTCAAAATCCTTATGCTCTTCCTAGTTACAGAGACAGGAAGTTCTTGCTTCTTTTTCTTACTTAACTCTTTCAACCACTTGTATGTTCTTTTGAAAACACTTTTAGAGAGAACATTTAGATCATCTAATTCTTCTCTTCCCCAATCTATCTTCCTAGCCACTGTTTTGCCATTTTGCTTGATACATTTAGCTTCTTTTCCATGTTCTTCCGTATCGATGTCCAGCCCTTTAATTTTAAAAGGCAAACATAGGGAAATAATCTGATTCAATGAAAACTCAGAATGCATTCTTCTCACAACCTCAAATTCATCAACACGGTCAACCCAATAGTCCTCTAAACTTGGCTGATGTAGGAAGGTAACCTCTACTTTAAAGTGGTTTGCCACAAATTTATTACTGTCAAAATAACCTGCAACCTTGATAATAAGGGAGGTTGAATATTTTAAGTTCGGTATCAGGAGAAGACATACCATGTGTTAACCTGAGGTGATAATGTCCCAAATCAATGGGGAAGAATGAACCCACCCCTCTTTTAAGCTTGAATTTCAATCTGACTTGGATAATATGTCTGCAAATTTCCAACAGAATGTATTTATCTAGACAATAACGTGGGAGCTTCACAAGTTCACCGCTAAAACCTCCTACCCTTAAATAGCTGAAGGTAGGGAATTGGGTAAAGAAAATACCATAGGCCTTAGTCAACTCCATAGCCTCTTCAGACATTTTGTAATTTATCTTTCCTTTTAGCTCAAAGACAAGCTTGGCCAGGAATGTATCTTGCACCCTTCAAAAATTTCTCAGGTTCTTCTCCTTTTGCAGATAAGAGTGGTATTCGTATGTCATCATGTCATCTCTCCATGGCTGATGAGGTAGACCTTCCCAGGTTCTACAGATGGCTAGGACATAAAACAGGTATGAGGTCATGTAGAAACTAGAGGCTTCTACAGACTGGGATAGCTCTTCATCTAGTCTTGCTGCTATTACTTCAGCCTAGTCTACATATTTTCCATCAGTCATAATGGTTTGAATGATAATGTACATCCAATCCTCCCACATTATGTCATTAGCTTTTCCCCTCAATCTATTCAACATGAAAACAATATCTCTCACTTCTCTTAACAAATGGTCCTTTTTTAGAGGTTTAGGAAGTCTGGAACCTCCTCTTTTAGCCTTGGATAACCATTCCCTAGCTATATTGTTACTATAATCTCTGAAATTGATAAGGAAATCTTCTTTAGCTTTTTCAAAGTCGCAGGCGACGTACGTCTCTGCAGGAGGAATTCTCAGGGCCGCCATTACTGTTTGTCAGTTCACAAACACCAACACTTCTCAAGAGGGAAGGAAAATACATCTATTTACCCTGTCATACCTGTTTCTACACTCCATCACTAATTCAAGGCATGGAGTCACTTCAGGAAAACCATCAGTTTCCAACAAACCGCTCTCAACAATTTTGGCTGATATAGTCTCAGCCTTGGCATTTCTAACTCTGTGAACAATCTCTGCAATGTTGTTGTTGACAAGAACTGTATCTCCCATTTCTGGTATACAACTACTTATAGGGGAGAACTTATTTTCCTTTACAAATTTAGCCTGTTGGGCCGACTTACTAGAACTACCCATGATAATCCTAGCGCTATTGACTCAGAAAAAGATATGAAGCAATAGTAATTTCCTTTCTTATAGTATGCAATTCTTTAAAAACTAGAAAGGAAAATGAGTTAAAGTACTTTTAGACTCACCGATGCCAACACCTCCGCTTGTAGAGAAAAACCTTCAATCCAGTCAAGCTTTCCAACAGAATGCAAAAATAGAAATGGCAAAGAAAGGAAGACTGAATGCATACATTTAAATCACTCCTTTTTAGTAATTATGATTACTTGTCATGAATCAATAATTCCCACCGTCAATAGCTGGCCACGTCCCATCGCATTTCCTACTTACTCGGGCAAACTGTACTTTGAATTGAGTTGATGTCACTCCATGTCTTTTTAGAAATCAATTTAATAAATGTGAGTGACATTTGGCACATGCCAAGTGTTGTCCGCTCATTATTGCATTTTTATATCTTGAACATTGAACTGTGATGTGCTAAGTTCAAAGTTCGAGATCTCACATGCCTTAAGCTATAAATTGACACAAATAATAAATATGACAACCTGACGTAGGATGCGAGAGGTGAGAATGAATTATGAACGCAAAAGGTAATGGTTCAGGATTCAAGATCTCAAAAAACATGACACTGAGATAGAAAGACGAAGGTTAAAGAAGGCGTGACCAATGTAAGATGGGAAATTGAACTTTGAACTTTGAAAAAAAGAGTTCAAGGTTCATAGTTCAATATTACATTACACATCCGACGCGGGTTTACAAAACTTATCGATCGAAGAAAAACGCGTGGACATGCATAGCAGGAAATGGGATGTTGAACTTTGAACTTTGAGTTCAAGGTTCAAGGTTCAATATACAACCTAAAACTTTACATGTTACTTTGCAAAAAAGTTAATCAAAAGATTTTGACCTGCAACAGGTGGCTCCAATTGGGGATAGGACCGTGAGGGATGAAACAATGAACCCAAAAAGCCTCTGGTTCTGCACAAAACTAAGCCTACAAGCAAGCACAAACTAACCTAAGACACAGCAAAACAATATGTACATGAGAGACAAGAAACTTACAGCTCATAAAGCTTGAGGTCTTTCCCGTTAAAGGACAAGGGAAATTATGTTCCATTAGCATACTTCAATCTAAAAGAATTAGGCCCGAGCTCTTGACTAATTTCGAAGGGTCCTTTCCATAATGACTCGAACTTGTTGTGTGCTCCTCGGGGTTCTCACCTTTTATCCCACATCAAAACTGTATCTCTTGTCATGAACTTCCTGGGTCGAGCTCTTCTATCGAAGATCTTTTTCACCCTAGCTTGGTGATTAGTAATATGATCTACAATATGTTCCCTTTCTTCTTCAATATTTCCCAGATACATAATTATTTTCTCCAGACCGTATGGAAATGTTGGTCTTCAATCACCTTTTGCAGTTTAGTAGCGGCCAACTCTAATGGGAGAGAAATTTGAGCATCTATGCCATATACCAGCTCAAAAGGTGATATTCCTATGGCTCTTTTTGGTGAAGTGTGATCTCCCCATAATGCTTCATGCAACCTTTCATGTCAATCCCTGGCATTATCATCAACTAACTTCTTCATTATGGAAATTAAATTCTTGTTAGTTGATTTGGCCTAACCGTTACCCTAAGGAAAGTAGTCAGACGAGTGTGACAATTGAATTCCATTATCATAATAGAAAAACTGCATTTCAAATGAAGAGAATTTTTGTGCATTATCAGCTACTATCTTCGCTGGAATCCCAAATCTTACCAAAATATTTTCCTTTAGGAAAGAACAGACTATTTATGAAGTGGTTTTTTTTACAGGAATGGCCTCTGCCCATTTAGTAAAGTAGTCTGTTGTGGTTAGAATATGAGTATGCCCCACACTTTAAAAGGGATTTATAGGTCCTATGAAGTCTATATCCCATTGCTTAAATGGTTCTTCAATAACTACAGGTCTTAATGGTAAGGCTGCTAAATGAGGCTTTCCAGAGAATAACTTACATTTTTTGCACTGTGCTACCCACCTATAAGCGTCTTTAAACATTTTGGTCCAATAGTAACAATTTCTTAGAATCTTAAATGTTTTTACTGAAGAGGAGAAGTGGCCACCACAAGCTTCATTGTGAAAGGATTGAAGCAACTTCTTTTGTTGATCTTCATCAACACATCGGAGGAACATTTTGTCTAAACCTCGTTTATATAGTATGTCATCGAAGATAACATACCTAACCGCTTTTAATTTTAAATTTCTTTTCTCTTTTGCAGTAAGGTGATCTGGACATTCTCCATATGCTAGATAAAAGGCCACATTTGAGAACCATACATCTTTCAATCCAATAAACAGAGACAAAGGAATGTTATCTTCAGACTCATCTTCATTTTCTGCAATTAATTTACAGAGTCCCTGACCTCTTACTAATTTGGTGGGTTTGATTTCTAAATCAAATTCTTGCACTTTGGCTACCCATGTTGCCTTGTTATTCATAGATACCTCCTGCTAAGTTAGAATACTCTTGACAGCTGAATTTGGGACATAGACGGTAGAGTGCGAATGAAGGATGTAATATCGGAACTGCTTAACAGCCTTCACTACTACAAAAGCTTGCTTTTCTGTGGGAGAGTACCTCAATTCATGTTTCTTCAATGGCACACTCATGAAGGAAATAGGGACATCCTCATCTGCATCATTTTTTTGCAATAAGACACCAGACATAGTATGTTCTGAGGCATAGCAATGTATCACAAAATCTTTTCGATAATCTGGGTGAGACAGTACTGGAGCTTGAGAAATTGCCTTCTTTACTTCATCAAAATATTTCTTGGCCTCTTCAGACCATTTAAAACTTTTTTTTTCACTTAACAGGTTTACCATAGGCCTAGTTGTTTTTGAGAATGGTACAAATCTTCTCAAAAAATTAATTTTCCTGAAGAAAGATCTTATTCCATTCATGTTACAAGCCAAACACAACTATTGTATTGCTCAGACTCTTTCAGGGTTGATCTTAAATCCTTCTCTTGAAACTATATGGCCTAGTAACTTTCCTTATGTCATGCAAAAGACAAATTTCTTGGGGTTTAGTGATATCCCTTGATTTCTACATTATTGTAGAATAAGCTTCAAATCTTTTGCATGTTTCTTCCTCTTACGAGAGAAGACAGTCAGGTCATCAAGGTAAACCACAATTATCTTATTTAGCAGGTGACTGAAGGAGGAATTCATGGCACGCTGAAAGGTTGCTCCTGCATTAATCAAGCCAAATGGCATTTGATTATATGCGAATGTACCCCAAGGAGTAGTAAATGCCATTTTATGTTGATCACTAGGGTTTACACTGATTTTGTTGTATCCTGAAAAACCATCTAGCATTGACATCATTTCAGAACCTTCCACCATCTGTAAAATGTGATCCATATTAGGAAGAGCGAAGCTATCTTTCAGACTAGATTGATTCAATTTTCTGAAATCTATGCAAATTCTGATTTCACCATTTTTCTTGTGAACTGGTACTATGTTCGTGACCTAGGTAGAATGGTGAATTGGGTAAATTATTCTTGCATTCAGCATTTTGTCCACTTCTCTAAATATGGCATCTGAGACCCTAGGATTATAGTTCCTCAGTTTTTGTCTGAAAGGCTTAGCACTGGGCTTCAATGGGATGTGATGTTGAAACTATCCATTTTTAAAATCCTTTAAGTCTTCATGGGACCAAGAAAACACATCTTTGAATTCTCTTAATAACTTCATGAATGTAATCTTTTCTTCTAGGCTACAACAAGTGCCTAGATGTACATATCTGGGATTTTCATTATTACCTATGTTTATTTTCTCAAAATCAACGGATTGCTTATCACTAATCTCTTCAGTTTGACCAATGAAACAATCACCACGATCAAAAAAGATCTCCATTGTTACAAGGCCTTTAGGGATATGGTTTCCCTTTAATTGCACAATATCTGCCTTTTCATCGAACTGCTCATCTGCATAAAACTCTTGACACTTAAATTTTGAACCCTCAAAAAATGTTGAGGAGAACTTTTCAATACCCTGTAAAGAGGTCAACACATGGGCATCATTACTGAAGGCTTGAAAAGAATTAGCATTATCTGGTACGCTAGGTCAGTGAACTAGCTCTATAGTATACTGATTGTTATCAAAATCAAGGTGAGGAATGAGTAATGTTGCAGAACTGGCAAGTACGTCTGCTCTAGAATTTAATTCTCTAGGGATTGCCTCAATTGAAAATGCCTCAAAACCCTCAATTTCATCCTAAAACCTATTTCTATAATGCTTCATTCGCTCATTTTTAACTACATATATGCCTCTTACCTGCTTCACAATTAGCTCAGCATCCCCTTTAGTTCTTAGGATTTTAATATTTTTCCTCTTTACTTCTTGAATACCAAGCAGCAATGCTTCGTACTCTACAATGTTATTTGTATTCTTGAATTCCAGTTTAAAAGCAAAAGGAAACTTCTTACCAACAAGAGATATCAAAACTACTCCTACGCCTGAACCTGTAGAGGAGCAACCTCCATCAAACTCGATAATCCAAACCTCTTCATTCCTGGGAGGTTTCAAATTGGCAACATCTTCTTCAGGCAAGATCACATAATTGGTGAAATCTGTTTCTTGATATAAGATTTGGGCTCTAGGATCTTCAGATGGGAAGACAGTGTATTTTGACTTGGTCTCTGGTTGTAAAACTACCTTCTGATTACCAATGGGAATTATTGATTGTGACCAATCTAGTTTAATTTCTCCTCCTAAGTCCTGGCAGAAGGTTCAACTTAAAATCATACCGTAGCTAGTGGGTATATCTGCCACAAGGATGGTTAATTTTAGCCTTTTATTGGGATAAGCTGCCAATGAGACTTGAGCATCTTTGATTTGACCAAGTAATGGGACTTGTTTAGAATCCATTGAGTAACATTTGCCGAAGGTCTTTGTTAAGGGTAAGTCTAAGGCTTTTGCTACAGATGAAGGCATTATATTATCTGACGCCCCTGAGTTTATAATACAGTTACTAAGTTTATGACCATGCATGAATAGAGATACATAAAAAGGTTCTGATTTACCAGAAATTTGAGCAGGCTCTAAGGATTCCTGACTAAGGATATTTTGAAAATTTTCAGGAAGAATTGGATTCTGATTTACTAGAATTTCATGAGAAAAAATAGCATTTGTTTGATTTGTTGCAACTTCAGGAGATGATAATTTTACAAAATTCACCAATTTATCTAACTCATTAGGTTTCAACTTCAAATATTCGACAAGAGAAATTTGAATCTTGGAAGTCTTACAAAAATCAACAAAATCAAAGGGAGAATCAGGGTCTTCTTTTTTTTTAATTTTTACCTCTGGTCCCGCCTTTTTGTCTAAGCTTGAACTACCACTTGTATGCACATGCTCTTTTTCTCCTTTATTTTTAAATGGATGCGAGACCCGATTGGTATTCATGATTCCTTGTTGACCTCTTGTGGGCACAAAGCAAGAAGGTTCCTCCAGAGTAATAAAAACATCACCACCACAATCAGAGTCAGACTCATATTCTAAGTAGTAACTTACAGAGTCGCTAGGTCCTCCAGAGTTTCCTTCATCAGAAGGGATCTCCTGAATACTTTCTTTATTAGCCTCTAGTTGTTTGTATCTCACCATTTTGGGATAGGAATCTCCATCATGTTCGTCAGTCAAATGAAAAATACACATATTTCCTTTAATAGGAGGGGGTTCAATTTGTAGTCTTTGCTGAGCTGGCAAGGCATTCCATGATTTCCCATAATTTCCCATCCCCTGACTTGGATACCTGCAAGGAACATCTTGGTATGGAACAGTAGGAGATTTTGACATCTGTCTCTTAAGGGAAATCATATCGTTTACTAGTCTTTGTACTACTGGATCACCAGAGCCATAAGTAGAGGCTTGATTTGTTGATGTTTGTATATCTCTCCTCCATTTTCCTACTGTTATGAGGTCATCCTCAAGTTCTACTGCAAGATTTTGAGCTGCAACTATATCATCTACCCTATCCCATCTCAATTGATAGCTTATGTCAGGAGGCATTGCATTGACAAAGAAGCCTTTTTTATTTTCTCCATTTGGTCTCTTAGCGTTAGGGATCTGATATAGAATCTTGTTGAATTTGGCAACAAATTCCCTCATAGGCTCATGTATCTCCTTCTTCAATTGGGAAAATTGGAGCAAGAGGGAGTGTTCATCTTCGGCAAATTTGAAACGAGCTTCAAAAGCTATTTTCATGGAGTTCCAATCAGTAATATGACCATTTAGAAAATGGTAAAACCAATCAGCAACAGATTCGGCAAGGGTTTGTACAAATAATCTAATTTCAATATCTTCATGTTGTACAGCTAAAATACCACAAGTAGTTTTAAAGGCATTCAAATGGTCATCTACAGAAACTTTACCATTTCCATAAAATTTAGGTAATACATCCCTAGCCCCTTTTGGTAAGGGATGATTTCCTCTTACATTTAAGGGACCTACTATCACTCCCCAAGGCTAGGCCATGATTGATGTCGGGAAGATGGTTACAATGGGGGGAATTTGGGTTCCAGACAAGGTTAAAGCCTGCTAATGGGATTGACTTGAAGATGCTTTAGGAGAAACTTTAGGAGGAGAGGGGGACCTACTTTTTTCTTTCTTATTAGGGTTAAAGGTAATAGGAAAGTGAAAGTTTTGCAAATCTTGATAAAACCTATCAAATATCCCTTCTCTCCTCTGAGACCTAGTATAAGGATGAGAATCCAATTTTAAGGTCTTTGTGGGCCTTGAGCTGCTTTGTCCACTACTACAGCTTCCTATGCTACGGGAAGTCCTCTCAACCACTCCCTAATCTCATCTTCTTCCTCTATCACCAATATAACCTGCTGATATTGCTGATTACTTTCTCTTACTTTCCAAGCCAAGGCAGCTAGATCAGAAATAATGTCTTCTTGGGTATCTAAAAAGTGCAAATCGGGCTGAAGGACTGGGGGAATTTCTTCTTCACCAGGTATTACATCAACAGGCAACACCATGATCTTTTCTCACTTGGAAACACAAATGCATACTGATCTTTTTTTTTAAAACACGTTCCCCAGCAGATTTGCCAAAAATCTGTTAGTGAACAGATTTTTCCTTCTTGAAATATAACTATCAAAGACTCTTAAAACCCAAAAATAGAAGGAAAGAAATGCACTAACAATTGAGTGAATTGTTTACAACCACACTCTCTGCATTCAAAGGTGCAGCTACCTTAAACAAGAAGGATTTTCAATAAAATATTTATTTAGAAACATCTAAATTGGAGCATACTTTTTACCAAAAAGCATGAAAGGCTGTGATCTACATCACCATAGACAATTAATTAACTATTCTGAGATTTTGTAGATCAAAAAGATATACGAGCCAACTGACTCGAACCTTAAATAGATGAATAGAAAATGAGAGGCTGATTCATAGAAATAACAAATCTTGAAAGATTACTGAGCAAATACATAATATATTTCAACAGATTATAACAGCATGTTCATTCAACTCCAACTGAAATCAAAACCATGCACTTAAATAGACCAACTGATCCAAAATAATGATAAAACCTGCTTATATTACCAACTGATAATATATATATTCATATACTTGACAATATCCAGTATCATTCCATAGAAATAACTTAAGAAAAATAGAACCAAAAGTAGAATTGAGTTTTCTTTTGTCCAAAAAGAACCGACCCTCACTTGGTCGACCAAAATATCATTTATAGCCACGCAGGGCTTAATTCAGTTTTAAAACTAACTGCCTCAAAATAGCAAGAACATCGGGAACCAACTAAAATAGAAAAATACTTACAAAACTAATTGGTCGATTGGCCTATTGTAGCTCTAGCATTGGTGTTCGTGGTATTCTTCATTGCCTTCCATTCTTCGAATGCCACAAAGAAATTCTGTCTCAGCTTTTGGTTTGGTTGGGCAGCTACTTTGAACCTTTGGAGCCAAACATCTTTGAAATACTGTGTGTGTTGCATCTTGATTTCAATTACCTTCAAATGTTCATCTTCATAGACCACAGTCGATTCTACATGAGCTAAGATCAAATGATCTGTCATCCCAATTTCTTTGGTAGCTTTTAGGCTTTCCAACTTTTTCTTGAAGTAGGGCAACACCTTTGACATTTTGCCACTAGCTTCATTTTCAAGTCCGATGATCTTCCCTGTGCACTCATTTTTTTCCAGCAGATTATCTCTCAGGTTGATCTAAGCTTCAATTATCTGCAATGACTCTTCAATTTCCTATTCATATAATGAAATCTCCCATTCCAAATTCACTTTGACCATAAACAGTGAATTTTCATCCACACCAGGCACTGCCTTTTCAGAAATAAATTTGTTTATACCATAGGTATAAATGTCTTCCATATTAGGTATTTCGATTTCCAATTTCCCCCTTTTATTTTTCCACGGCTCTACATCATCCTCTACTATTTTTAGCTATTGCTTGGCTTTTGTCATCACATTATCAAAATCACTAGCAAACCTAGTGATTTCTCCATTTACCTTATCCATCCATTTGTAGAAGGTTGTTGAAATTGATCTATCTTTGTGTACTTGGTCTAGGAACTTCTGACTTTCTAGAGACTTTACATCTAAATCCAAAGAGACCATTGTCAGTGGCTAAGGTAGAGGATCATGAAGTTGCTGAATATACTTGGCCATTTCACAAAGGGCCTGTTTCAGTTTCATCTTATCTTTAGCATCCTTCTTCACTCAGTGACTGATCTTCTTATTGGATAAATCAAAGATTTTCAAATTAGTAGCCCTGGTAGACATGCCCAGATCTATCTTTTCAACATGGAAGTCACTTTCTGTCACCTCATCACTGGATTTATCTAAGTTTGGTTTGAATATCTTTGCCATCCAATGTCCTATTTTGGTATCTACATTGACCATGGCTTCTACCTTCGGCTTCTTACTTCTTGGGGTTTTCCCGAGATATTTGCTAACCATATCTCCTACAGGAGTCGATATTGGAACGACGCTTCTTTTCTTGTTAACTGAAAGCCCTAACCAGTTAGGTCTTTTTGGTGCAGAGGCATCAGTGGAAGGGGTTGATACTAACACATTTTGGTGATCTTCTTTTGTCATTTGGATCTTCAGAGGGCTTGTTGGACTCTTCTCCATTTTAAATTTTCTCTTGTGTTGCTTTTCACTCTCCTCTGGATCAAGATCAACTGTAATGCAGGGGATTGATTCAATCTTTTCTTGCCTTTTACTCCTGGTTCTGGTAATCCTCGGGGATTGTATGGGGATTGTTTCTTTCTTCTTAATAAGATCTTCAATTTTAGTGTTGGATGCACCTGCAGACAGCAATTCCTCATTTTCATTAGTAATAGTGGGAGAAGTGGTGAGTTTCAAAATCCTTATGCTCTTCCTGGTTACAGAGACAGGAAGTTCTTGCTTCTTTTTCTTACTTAACTCCTTCACCCACTTGTTTGTTCTTTTGAAAACACTTTTAGAGAGAAAATTTAGGTCATCTAATTCTTCTCTTCCCCAATCTATCTTCCTGGCCACTATTTTTCCATTTTGCTTGATACATTTAGCTTCTTTTCCATCTTCTTTTGTATCAGTGTCAAGCCCTTTAATTTTAAAAGGCGTCCGCAGGAAAAAAATCTGATTCAATGAAAACTGAGAATGCATTCTTCTCACAACCTCAAATTCATCAACATAGTTAGCCCAATAGTCCTCTAAACTTGGCTGATGCAGGAAGGTAGCATCTACTTTAAAGTGGTTTGCCACAAATTTCTTACTGTCAAAATAACCTGCAACCCTGATAATAAGGGAGGTTGAATATTTTAATTTCAGTATCAGGAGAAGACATACCATGCATTAACCTGAGCCAATAATGTCCCAAATGAATGGGGAAGAATGAACCCACCCCTCTTTGAAGCTTGAATTTCAATCCGACTTGGATAATATGTCTGCAAATTTCCAACAGAATGTATTTATCTAGATAATAACATGGGAGCTTCACAGGTTCACCGCTAAAATCTCCTACCCTTAAATAGCTGAAGGTAGGGAATTGGGTAAAGAAACTACCATAGGCCTTAGTCAACTCCATAGCCTCTTTAGACATTCTGTAATTTATCCTCCCTTTTAGCTCAAAGACAAGCTTGGCTAGGAATGTATCTTGCACCCTTCAGAAATTTCTCAGGTTCTTCTCCTTTTGCAGATAAGAGTGGTATTTGTATATCATCATGTCATCTCTCCATGGCTGATGAGGCAGTCCTTCCCAATTTCTACAGATGGCTAGGACATAAAATAGGTATGAGGTCATGTAGAAACTAGAGGCTTCTGTAGACTGGGATAACTCTTCATTCAGTCTTTCCGTTATTACTTCGGCCCAGTCTACATATTTTCCATTAGTCATAATGGTTTGAATTATAATGTACATCCAGTCCTCCCACATTATGTCATTAGCTTTTCCCCTCAATCTATTCAAAATGACAATAATATCTCTCACTTCTCTTCACAAATGGTCCTTTTTCAGAGGTTTAGGAAGTCTAGAACCTCCTCTTTCAGCCTTGGATAACCAGTCCCTAGCTATATTGTTACTATAATCTCTGAAATTGATAAGGAAATCTTCTTAAGCTTTTGCAAAGTCACAGGCGACGTACATCTCTGTAGGAGGAATTCTCAAGGCCACCATTACTATTTGTCAATTCACAGACACCAACACTTCTCCAGAGGGAAGGTAGATACATCTATTTACCCTGTCATACCTGTTTCTAGACTCCATCACTAATTCAAGGCACAGAGTCACTTCAAGAAAACCAGTGGCTTCCAACAAACCGCTCTCAACGATTTTGGCTGATATAGTCTCGGCCTTGGCATTTCTAACTCTGTGAACAATCTCTGCAATGTTTTCGTTGACAAGAACTGTATCTCCCATTTTTGGTAGACAACTACTTATAGGGGAGAACTTATTTTCCTTTACAAATTTGGCCTGTTGGGCCGACTTACTAGAACTACCCATGATAATCCTAGCGTTATTGACTCAGAAAAAGATATGAAGCAATAGTAATTTCCTTTCTTACAGTATGCAATTCTTTAAAAACCATAAAGGAAAATGAGTTAAATTACTTTTAGACTCACTGATGCCAACACCTCCACTTGTAGAGAAAAACCTTCAATCCAGTCAAGCTTTCCAATAGAATACAAAAATAGAAATGGAAACGAAAGGAAGACTGAATGCATACATTTAAATTGCTCCTTTTTAGTAATTATGATTACTTGTGATGAATCAATGATTCCCGCCATCAATAGATGGCCATGTCCCATCACATTTCCTGCTTACTCAGGCAAAATATACTCTGAATTGAGTTGACATCACTCCATGTCTTTTCAGAAATCAATTTAATAAATGCAAGTGACATTTGGCACATGTCGAGTGTTGTCCAATCATTATTGCATTTCTGTATCTTGAACATTGAACTGTGATGTGCTAAGTTCAAAGTTTGAGATCTCACATGCCTTTAGCCATAAATTGACACAAATAATAAATACGACGAATTGACGTAGGACGCGAGAGGTGAGAATGAATTATGAACACAAAAGGTAATGGTTTAGGATTCAAGATCTTGAAAAACATGACGCTGAGACAGAAAGATGCAGGCTAAAGAAGGCATGACCAATGTAAGATGGGAAATTGAACTTTGAACTTTGAACAAAAGAGTTCAAGGTTCATAGTTCAATATTACATTACACATCCGACGCGGGTTTACAAAACTTACCGATCGAAGAAAAATGTGCGGACATGCACAGCGGGAAATGGGATGTTGGACTTTGAACTTTGAGTTCAAGGTTCAAGGTTCAAGGTTCAATAGACAACCTGACACTTTACACATTACTTTGCAAAAAAGTTAATCAAAAGTTTTTGACCTGCAACACTGTAGCTGAAAAATCACCCAAAGGTGCAAAAACCAGAGAAGCGGATCTCAAAGCCTAGCAAAGAGGTAAGAATCAAAACCAAGAACGATAAGGAAATACATACAGCAAATTTATTAGAGAGTTTATTTGAGGAAGAAGACTTGTATGATCAATACCTTAAGGTGTTCTTTGCTTTTAAACGAAAATTTCCTACTCTCTAATTGATTTTTCGTGCTTAATTCTTTAAATTTTTTATTGTTAAATCTTTCATTTTAAAAGAGCTTTTAGGAGGTTTTTTTGTCATTTGGGTTTTTTTTTCAAGTTTCCTTCACTTTGCCTCGCTTTGTGTTGACTAACTTGTTGGAGGAGACAGAGAGGGAACAGTCACCACTAGGTGAGTAAAAATAAGCCAAAATACTGAAAAATGCATCTAGCCTTTTCTAGCTTCAAAATCAGGTACTTATCTTATCAAGCTTGCATTGATCAAATTGTGGCTTTCTTTTAAATCTAGCATAAGTAGAAAATCCTTTATTTTTTCCAAATTGAACAAGCATTAGACATATGCTCTTCACTTTTCAAAGTGAATCAAAAAGCCAAACGTGCAAAGTCAATTTGGTAGAAAGACAAGGATAAGGAATTGAACCACACATTTCAATTTTAAGAACCTCCTTGTTAAGGGGTTGAAAATGAACAAATACATTTTAAGTGTTTGGAACAAAAGAAAAACAATAGGGATATGCTCTTCACTCTTTGAGTGAATCAGATTCCCAAACTTGTTGGACCAAGTTCAATTCTTGCTTTTCATGAACATGCTATCAATTTATAGCTTTAAAGGGCCCGCCTCCTGAGATTTTCCTTACAAGGACGGTGAGAGGGAACGACCCAAAGTGGGAGATATTTGCTTTTACCGCAATATCGTCTGACCCACTATAAATAATGCACTTTTCCTTAATCAAAAAGTGACTAAAACTTGTGAAAGTCATCCTCACTTCCTCTAGTAGTCCTTCAGGATTGCACAAAATCATACTTTTGTGCATGTGGGAAGCCCTCAAAGGGGTAAAGGATCTTGTCAAGGTTTAGACCGGAATAGTTTGAGACCTGATAAAATAGCAGACCTACCTTTGTAGAGCCATGATTAAAAGCCAAAATTGTTGACGCTAAGGTAGATTGTTTGGAAGACATTCTTGTGCAAACCTGTTAAAACATCTAAGAACATACACTTTAGTGTGGTTTTTAGGGATATGGTGCAAATTTTATGTGTATGTTGAGTTTGTACTTCATTTTCATGCAAGAATATTTTTGATAAATTTGATCAAAGACTTTAAACTTTTAAACCCAGAAAATACCATTAAAATTGTTAAAATCAACTATGATTAGCAAAGCGTCGTGTATCATCATTTTAGAGCCACCTACAAACAAAACTAGGCTGCTTGTCAACTTTAAAACACCACTTAGTAACATCAAACAACCGCGTATTAACTGGAAAGAGCCGCGTAAAGATATTTTTAAAATTGCCTATCAATAGACAAACGCCACCTGCCAACTACAGAACGCCGCGTACAAGTTTTCCAATCATCGCGTGTTATCATTTAAAGGCTGCCTACACACAGGTAAGAGCCACCCGGAATTTTAAAAGGGCAAACAGTGGGTACTTTCAGAAGGTTTGAAAACAAAAAAAATTTGATTTTTGGATACCCTTTTGGACATTCTCTCACTGTGGATACCTAACTTGATCAAAATCTGCCATTATTGGGAATTTTGCAAATTTATACATGGATTGGTCATTTAAGTGAGTTTGAAACCTAAGGTCTTCATTTGACATATGTTCGTGTTGGTTTTTAATTGATCCCATTACATCAAGACTACCCTACAACCAGATGGATCTTATCTTAGACAAGAGTGTCCCTTCCTGGGCAATCCTTTTTCTGCAAAACCCTTACACAAACCCATCAAAGAAATAGAACTGAGGATGTCTTTCCCATTAGGCCATATAGATCTTGATCATATTAATCACGTGAACAAGGATATGACCAAACAAGGAAATGTTGACCCTAACAACAAAGGATCCAACAATAATACCAACAGAGGAACAAACATGGATCCTAACAATCAAGGGATGAACAATACCAACAACAGGGGCAATATGGACCCTAATGATGAGGATTTAACCAATGAAAAGGTTATTGAGGCTATGCAAAGCCCTTTCTTTATGAAAATCATGGAAAAAGTGTTGGAAAAAGACAAAAAGAAGTACTTCCTAGACCTAGCACAAACGGATCTCAAGCTTCCACACGATTATGATGTCACCAAACTCAAATGAGAAGAAGTAGAGGCTAACCCCATTGATGTCATGAACAAACAATTCTAGCTTTTCTAGATATAATTGGGCACATTAAAATAGAGTGGGGCTCCTAAACCTTTTTCTATTGAAGCCTTGTGTCCATTCCCTTTTGACAAGTCCTTAGTCATGATACCATTTCCCACAAATGCTATTTATTCGAAATATGATAAATATGAAGGAACATCTAATCCTCAAGATCACATAAGGGAATTTTTCACCCTAAGTCTAGAGTTCATGCATGACACAACTTACCTTATGAGGTTATTCCTTAGAAGTTTGGGAGGTATGGCAATGGAGTGGTTCTCAAAATTACCCTCTAGTATTAGAACCTTTGAGGAATTGGCCTCTAAATTTGTAACTCACTATTCTTATAACATCAAACATGAGGTTATAATGCTAAATCTATGTAACACCAAACAAAGAGATGGAGAGGGATTCCTACTTTTCCTACAACGATGGAGAGTGGTATTTGCTAGATACCCTCGAAGTGTACCCAAAAAGGAAAAGATGGATATCTTTGTGAATAGCTTGAATCATGAAATGAATTATTGATTAAGGCTACAATGTCCTAGATAATTCCAAGACTTAATTTAGAATGGGGTGACAACGGAAGAGGTATTGGTGAAAAGTGGAGAAATCAAACTCTACAAAGATAATAAGAATAACAACAACAACAATACCTCCAACACCAATCAAAATCTGGAATTTCAACACCAACAACAGCCAATATTGGACAAAGAATAACAACAATAAAGGAGTGGTTAATGATGGAGTGGTGGAGGCCAATACTTTAAAAGCTACCCCTTTCAATCTCACTCAAAACTCAGCTCAAGCCAATAATGTGAATCAAGCACCCAAAATGCCCTTCAACAACAACACTAATAACAACTTTGGGAATAATCAAGGGGCTTCTAAACCTAAACCGTTCTTTGCACCTACACCCAAGAGGACATTCACTACTTTGTGTGAACCATTGGAAAATGCATTAAGCACACTTATTTCAAATAAGCTTATCGATCTACCAAAGGCTCAACCATATGAACCTCACATCAAGCCAAATTGGTGGAATGAGAACAATCATTGTGACTATCATCGAAATAGGGGACATAAGACCAATGATTTCCTACGCCTCAAACATGTGGTACAATATCTCATAGACAATGGTGTGATAAAGGTGGATGGACCTCAAACTAATGAATATCACACAGCCTTTAAAACTCCTTTTTATAAGCATGAAAAGGGAGAATCTTCTAATTCCAACAATAGAGGAAACAATGCAAATAATGTAAAAGGCAGTCACAATGTTAACTTTGCTCATTCTTATGACAATACCATCAATGTTTTTGTTGTTAAAGACCAACCTATTCGAGGATCTACTAATGCTATCACAAGGGGGCAAGCCTCAAAGATTACCTTACAAGGGGTTACTCCTATTACTATTGGTCCTAAGACACCAACTATTTTGGCTAAACAAACACTACCCACCACAAAACCTTATAGTTTGGTGGATCGATTGCAAAAGGCTCCCGCCCAAATATCAATTTTGGAGTTATTAAAATTATCTCCTAATCACAAGGATATTCTAGAAAAAGCCTTGTGTGAGACCACAGTTCCTATAAACTTGGAGGAAGACAAATTTCAGAACATGGTAGGGCACCTCATAGCCACTCATTGTCTTTCCTTTTCAGAGCAAGATGACATGTCTATCACACATCCTCAAAATTTACCCTTGCATATAGAGGTATTAATCCAAAGACATAGGGTTAAGAGAGTTCTCATAGATGGTGGAGCTAGTCTAAATATTTGCATTTTAAACCTTGTCAAGTCATTAGGGTTATCTGAGTCGTCCATTGATCCAAAGAAGCAAATAATTATTAAGGCCTATGATGAAGAGGAAAGATCTTCAAGGGGTATGATCGTTCTGCGAATTCAAGTGGGACCTATCAAAAAGGACACTATATGTCAGGTCCTTGACATGAAATTGACCTACAACATCCTACTAGGAAGGCCTTGGATACATGAGATTCAAGCGGTACCTTCTACATATCACCAATGCATGCAATTTCCATACCTAGGGGAGGAGATCACAATTGGAGGAGATTCAAACCCATTCCAATATTGCAATGCTTTGAAGCCAAGTCATGAATTGTATATTCCTCATAATAGGGAAAGAGTTATCCCTGATAT
>MU225748.1:4648540-4660865 GCA_018584345.1 Thuja plicata | reverse complement strand
TGGAGTTATTTAATTCCTAATATCTTTGAGACAACCAACCAACTTTCCCTCCATTTGAGAGCACCTCAAAGCTTTTGACTTAACCAAGCTTTGATCATGATCAACTCACTCTACCCCCTACCCTTGATAAAATGCTATAAATACAAGCCATTTCCTTTGTGTTTGGGATCCAAGAATTTCAAGAGCAAAAGCATCCTTATTATAGGCATATGAGGAGCATTTGAGAGCTTTTGAGAGTATTTCAGCATTTGTATAGCATTTTAGCATATCATGTTTAGGAGCATTTGTTGTTTTCTAACATAATCTTGGAGCATTTTTGAGCATTTTGAGCATTCTAGCTAGATTTGAGCATTTTTTTATTATACATATCTCATTCTAGGATTGTCCTTGAGAGAGATTAAGCCTGAGAGCTCTCTTAACAAAGCTTGGATAGAGAACCATGAGATGATATAGATTGTTAGCTTCAATTCATATATTAATTTGTTTTATCTTTCCATAGAATTATTGCTCTTAATCTTAATTTCATGAAGGTGTATTTTCTTACACACATTAATATATTAGAAATATCAATTAAATAATTAAGATAAGGTTTATTTGCCAATGTATTGTGATTTTAGGAATTAATTAATTAATCAAGTAAGATGATCAATTAGGACCTAGGGTTTAGGTCAGATCAGTTCAAATTTGATAGATTGAAGAATTCCCTGTTTGATTTAGGACTTAGGGTTTATTAAGATTAGGGTTTCTTGATTAATTATTGAGATTGGGGGTATAGGGTTTAGATGACCATTTTTATTTGATTACATTCACCCCTCTTTGAATTGATGTGCGATGAGTGCATTGATTCAAAGACATGTTAGTGAGAAGACCCGTAATAGTTTGATTTAAAGCGATGAAACCATTCTTTTGAAGAAGAAGACCAACTTCAAGCTTGATTGGATGAAGATCAATTAAAAGATATAAATAGAATGCTCAGTTTGATTTGAAGCAATGAAACAAAATATCTGTCAAGAAATCTTAAACCTTTTGATTGGTTTGAATGAATAACCAGTTTGATTTGAAACGATGAAACTGATTACCGTTAAGAGATTTGATTAGCAAGTAAATTGACTTGATTTAAAGCGATGAAGCAATTTGATCAATGTATAAGACCGATCTTGGTTGGTTTTGAGTGTATTCACCACTATATAAGACCATTGATTAGGTTGCCTTTGATTTAAGATGATCTCAACTTGATTTAATGTGATGAAGATGAGATGCCCCAAGCGATGGGGTTTTGATTGAGGATATGATCATTGGAATGTTGATGTCCTAATCCTGCCCCCTCGGGAGTGAAATTGAAATATGGCTAGGTTCCCTAGTGATCTGAAGCAATTTGATTGATAGCATGATGCAAGAAGAAGCTAATCTGATTAGAAATAGGTCCCAAGTGGTTAGGACAGAATCTATACTTGATGGGAGGTCATGTTTGACTTAGATATACCAAAAGTATGATACAAGGATTTTTTAGAAGAAAAGAATGAGATATTTCCATTGGTTGTGCAAGCGGTCAATTTTAGATTTCGATTTCGAACCTAAAAATGGAATCATGATAGTCGAATTAGTTAGGGGTGTCATTTTCATGTCAATCAACACACAACTGACCACTTGGAAAAAGGAAGATTGATCGATAAGAAACTCATATCCTTCATATTGGAGAGAGGTATCAATATTATGTAGATTTAACACCAAGTAGATGCAAATGCAAATGCAAGACTAACATGAATGCAACCTAAGGTGTAGTCACTGAACCTTTAGCGTTGAAAATTTTCATCATTGAGCATTTTTTGGAACATTAGAGTCGATACAATCCTTACTGGTGCCACTGTGACCATAAGAATATGAATATGACTTTCAGTGGATAAGATATGAGAAAATAACATAAGTATCAAGGCACAAAATCTGAGATGACCTAAATGTTGTTTCTAGTTGATGTTGTAAGAGTACACTAGTATCGAGGCATTGAAATCCAAGATAACCATGAGTGTGATCTTGCATAAACAAGTAGAGAAATAACAGTCAAGGAGATAGTTCTGACCTCACCTTGGCATACAAGTAAACAGAATCAAGGGATGTGAGGCTTTTCCACCTTAATGCAGGAGCTCTTATCACACACCCTATTTATTTGACGTTGTAGGATCATCAGGACCACACCAACAAGCAGTAGACAAAGAAAATATTGAAGTTCAGCATACTTCAGCCAGTTTCAATGTTTTCAGATGTGTATGTGTAGGAGATTTTGAGAAACATCATTGTGCTTGCGAGTGCAATGTGTTTGATTGCTATTGATCTGTTGTTTATGTTTGCAGTATCCAACGTGTGTTAAGAAACACAGATGCGTCCAAAGATAGTGTTAAGAAACACTTTTGAGTAGGGTGTTGAGAAACACTTGTTTACGTTAGTAGCGATTTTTCCTTTAGAATTGACAAGATTACTGACTCTGGTGTAATCCAAAGATATGATCAAATTGGGGACCCATGCCCCTAGTAGCAAATTATGATGACTGACTTGACTCGTACTGTGAGGACAAAGCCAATTTGATTGCCCCTAGACTATGACTTTGGATTGGTTTCAAGCCATGAGGGTTCTTAAAAGAACCAAAGTGTCACAAAAGTGACTGAAAGATATGTACAAACTGAAGCAAAGGATTGCCAAGACTAAGCATTGATAGATGGAGCACTGACGTACAAGAGGTGCATATTTACCAGGTTTTCACCCACTTGGCATAGATTATATTTAGCATAAATTAAATTGATTTGAAGTGATGAATCTAATTTGATCAATGTGCCTGGTTTCAGGAATGAATGACTTGTCTAAGACTGATCTATCTAGTTTTGAGTGTATCCATCATTGTATAAGATAATTAATTGGGTTGCTTTTGATTTATGATAATCTCAACTTGATGTGATGCGTTGAAGTTGAGATGCCTCAAGCGATGGGGTCTTGCTTGATGATGTGATCATTAAAAACCTGGTAAGCATGTCTATGATGCCATCCTTTTTTTTTTAAATAAAAATTTTATTTTTTTATTGATGCATCAAGGCACCTATTGCTAGGTTTTCACCAAGATGATCATTTTTTTCAGGACTTTTTCCAATTTTTAGATTTTTTTAGAGATTACTCATTCTCAAGCAAGATCACACTGGTTTTCTACTAATATCTAGCAAGGTGTAGATCAATACATATGGATTAGAAAGATGATTGATGAGAGGAATAGACAATTATGGATGAAGAGGGTGAATGCAACCCTCAAGGATAGTCTCCTCAAGATTACCCAAGCTAGGAAAAAAAGAATACAACAATGTAGGTTCATGGAGTGGTGCTACGTAGCATATAGGATAATGAATTGATGTCATGAAAAGCATGTGGTCCAAAAGAGTGGACATGTCAAAAAGTTTCTAAGAACTTGTTTTTTAATATTTTGATCAAGACCAAGCGGTCAATTAGATAGGATAGTGATGGGATAGCACGATTAAGATAAGGGGTGATGGAGGTATAAGTGAATATTTTGGAATTAGTGGAAAGGATGCTCATAGATAGGGAGGATAGGCTTGGGATAAGAAAGATCACGATAGGGTACCATGGATGAGAGAAAGTGAATAGGCTGATGGAAAAGATAATGAATGTCAGGATACATGATGCTCATGGATATGCTCAACATTGTAAAGATCACTAGAAGGAACGTGGATGCTCATGGGCTAGATGGATGTAAGATATGATAGATAAGATGACATGGAAGGAACTTTCCCCCAAGTGAAGAGTGCAAGTAGGAGGAATTATGCATGATGCCTATTTGCCAGGTTTTCATCATGGTTCTTGTCCAAGGAACCAAAAGAAGTGGTTTTCACCATAGGATGGATTGATTTATCTTTAATTTTTCTACCAAAGTGACTGTTTACCAGGTTTTCACCAAGGCACTTTTTTCTTTTTCCTTGTTTTTGTACTTTTGATTTTATGGAGGAACTTAAGCTTCTAGCTCTTTGGATAGTGCTCCTTTGGAGGATATGCTATGATGGGCCAAGGCTATTGAATGTATGCTCAAATATGTTGATAAGGTGATGGTAGGGAATGAAATGGAGGATAAGGGAGATGGTAGCCAAGTATTTATGTGATGGATTGGATAAGAGGAATGGAAGGATATGGGATGGATGGGTAAGAGGTAGGTGTAGGATATTTGATAGGGTATGGTGATAAGATCAACATTGCCACACCCCTTGAAGGGTAGTGGACAAATGGAGGAAAAATAGATGGAATAGCTTGAGGCTTTGATGTATGAGTGGATATGGATCTTGGTACACAAGGAACCAAGATGGATGGAGAAGGGGGTGAAGTATGCAAGATAATGAATTTTGGGACAGGAGGACCAAAAATAGAGTTAAAATATGTGAGATGTTTAGATGGATATGAAGTTGAAGACTTTGGAAGCTTGGATGCCAACTCTGGTTTCTCCTTTTTGTTCAAGCCTTTAAAGAGAGACTTGGGAATCCACATAAATTTTGATTTTATTTTTGTATCCAAGTCCTTTAGAAGATACTTGGGAATCCACATAGATTTTGATTTTTATTTGCTTTTAGATGATTTAGAACACAATTCTTCCATGATGGATTTAGGAACCCATATTTTCTTTGATATTATTCTTTGCTTAGATTTAGAATGCAATTATTCCATTATGGATTTAGGTGTTGGACTTAATGGGAAGTACTACTGAGAGGGGAGGGGAGAATCAGTACCTCTAAAACTTTTAACACTTTACTCAATTTATCATTAATGATCATTCAATTCTGATTTACCAACCATTACTCTTATTCTTTCTTGTGCATCTATTGTTTGTTCACAATCTTTACAATCATCCATAGAAACATTCATGAAATTGACAAACACATAACACAAGATATGGTATCGCAGAAAACTCCTGTTAGGAAGTAAAACTACGGTGGGGATGACACCCACAAAACTTCACTATTTGCAGAATGGAAGGGAGTCGGTTAAGGCTTACAATTTGATCACTTCTGATGATCTACCCTGTTAAGAGTATTAAGGTGGAGACCTGTTAAGATCTACTCTGTTAAGAGCTTTAGCAACACTAATTTAAGTATGCACTCAATAATGAGATTTACAATAGGACGGTTAAGCCCACCTTTCTTGAAAGGATTTCATTAGTGTACTACACTTGTTAGAATGAGTACAAATGTTGACCTGACTGTATGCAATCTACCATTTCTAATTTACAGATCCATTAAAGTCTTTACAATAATAATATCACCTTGAGTGATTGATGAATACCTTTTCTCTGTGTGTCGGTAGCCTCTGTTCTATTCTTGAAAACTGATTTGATTCTATTTGTGTTCTTCTGCATGAGTTCTCTGTCTGGTCTTTAGTTTCTCTTCATGGCTACTATCTTCATTGAACAATTTTTTTTTTCAATGGATTGAGCACCTATTTATACAAGTATTGACCTGTCTTGGAATTCATGATTTACAATGTTAACTCTCAGATCCAAGGTTTACAACTTGACCTTGATCTTTAGTTTGCATGTTTTAAAATAGTAAAACTAATTAAAACAATAAATATTACATTTCTTCCTCCTCACATAATGGATTTAAAAGTAAATCAAGAAGTTATAAATACAACTTCAGTGATTTATCTGAAGTGGAAAGTCAGATCCACTTTTTGTGGGATGTAACTAACTGTCAGTTCTTGGTTGTCGGTTTGAACTTGCAGTCTGTCGGTGTTCCTTGACTAAACTAATCATTGGGTTCCCTGTATATATCAAGTTCCTCTCTTTGTTGTACTGTCGAGTAGCACTGTTGTTACTCGTCGGGTATCGTTTACCTTTTTGTCATCGGGTAACACTTAATAGTGTTTGTCGGGTAACATTGGCATCAGATAGTGTTGTGCCCTATCTGTCGGTGTAGAGTAAACCAATGGTTTAGATCGTGTTTTTCTCTAAGTATACTAATGGAAAAATATAATGCCTTCAATCTCCCCCTTTGACATTAGTATCAAAAACTGATATGTGCATAATACTGAAATTATTACACCATGTTTATATCCTTGTCATAATATGACTCCCCCTTACTATGTGCATCAACATAGTGTATGTATATGTACATGTATACTATCTATTCTCTGAGTTTACATTATTTCCCCTTTCTTCCACTATACATATGATTTCCTCCTTTAACTGAGGTGATGTACATATCAAATTCCCCCTTTCTTTGATACTTATGACAAAAATGTACAACTTACAATATGCCAAAATTGTGACAAAAAATGTGTAGCTTATAATGTGTCAAAGACATTAGAATGGTTAACTTTTATATCTTCCATTAGTTTCTCCCAATGTTCTCTCAACTATTCTAGGGCCATGTGTTGCAGCTCTAGTCTGGCGTGCATATCATAAATGATGTCTAGTATAGACATTTCAAGGGTGGCAATTAGAGTACTTGCATGTGTCATATTTTGTTGCAAGAGTGTAAGTGTCAGTAAGAGCTTAACTTGGAGCTCATTGACCTCATCTCTATATTTCATCTCCACAAACTAAATTTCTCATCTTTGTTTCCTAGCTTGTATGATCTGTTGATTGTGCAATTTAAGTGCTTCTTTGATGGTGGCTAGATTTTATGCATTGGAGTGAAGATCAGCATCTATCTTTGCTATCTTGTCGGTATACTCCTTAGTGAGTTGATCTAAAGTGCATAATTTCTTGATTAAGGTAACAACTTCTGATAAAATTGGGTTAATTGTACTTATCAATTCAGATAGCTTGACCTTTTTCAATGCAACTTCTTGGCTTATCTTCTCTGTGAGCTTGAATTCATAATTTTGTTCAAGTATCTCTTCCATTGTCTTCTTAGCATCGGTATTTTGAGATGTTATTGCATCTGTGAGTGTGACCAGTTGATCAATGATTGGAGTTTGTTGATCAATATTTATGTCTGGTACAATTTCTTGAAGTATATTTCTTGCTACTTCCAGTACCTTGGCCTCTTTTTCCTCTCTTTTCAACTTGTCTTGAATGGCCTTTCTCTCACATAGCTTTGCATATTTTGTCAATACTATCAGATCCAATTTTCTTGGATCACGGACTAGAATCTCAATGATTTCATCTAGAGTTACTGGATTTTTATTCTTTCCTTTCTTCTTCTTTGAGATTTTAGGGGATGTAGATGTATGAACTACCATAGCTAGTTCATGTGTTCACTCTGAATTGCTTGGGGAAGGTTTTTTCAATGATGCACCTTATGTTTTCTACTCTATGGGCACATGTTGGTTATGTGAAGACGTCTCTTCATTAACCTTGGGTGTTTCTGCATAATGTGCTTCGATTTTCTTTTCAATCTCATCCTTCTTCCCTTCTTCACCTTTCTCTAAAGGCTTGTCCCTTGTTCCCTTTTGAGTGTTTTCTTTATTCTGATCAGTAGATGCATTCTTCTTATCATCAGTTGCAGCTTGCTCTGCAGTAGTGTCTATTGTCTCTTTGGCTTCTTAATCACCCTTGTCTTTGGATGTGCTTGTCTCTTTCTCATTTGATCCCTCATTTCCCTCTAGTATGTTTATTGCCTTCAGTAGGATAGGCATGTTACTTTGAGTTGCTGCTTGGGCTTTGTCAACATTGGTGTCCCGCTCGTTAGTTAGTGCCTTGTTAGTAGTGACATCCTCATCCTTTTGTATATTTTGTGTAGGGTCTTGCACAAGTGGGTGCAGGATTGATGTGTCCTGCATTTGTTCATTAGCAATGTCAACTATCTTTTCATCTGATGTCTTCAGTACTTGATGTCTCTGTTGATCCTTAAGTGTGATAAATATCACATCATCTTTCTTCTTTGGATCATTGTCAAAATCATAATGAGTGATATCTTGGATATTATCATCCATGCCTGTATCTAAGTTAATAGGCTCATCATCACTTTCTTGATTGTCCAAAGCAATATGCTGAGGACTTGCATTATCTATCTCCTCCTCTCTGTGAGGTGTGTTTGTGAGAAGTAATTGCTTCTCAACACTTGTTGACTCTGCCAGTAGATCCAGGAGATGTCTCCATTTGGTCTTTGTCATTGAATCCAGTTCTATAAACTTTCTCTCTAGTACTTTGTAAGCACTTATTTTGGCTACAAATTTACTTGAGTGTTTCTTTAGTACTTCTTGTATTTCTTCAAACTTTGATTCAAGAGGCATCAGTATTACAAGAACTCTTTCTCTTGCTTCAAGGCATATGACCACTGTTGGTATATCCTTTTACCTAGCTCTTCAGGTATTTGAATTCAGTAGGGTCATACTTGTTTTTAATCATTGATTTTATTAGTGCTTCCTGTATTTTATTCTGATCCTCTGGATTCAGTGTATTCCATTGCTTGATCTTTTTATCATTCACTGTGCCATGGGTAGCAATTGATTTGGCAGCTTCATCTACCGTTTGGTTTCTGAAGTTCTTCTTTACTACATCTGTTTCATCATCTTTGGTATTGTCCAAGTCATCCCGTGTCCTGAAAAACCTTTTTCTCTTCTTTGGTGGTGTGGTTTTGATAGGTTGTTGTCTTTTTCTTTTTGCTGGCTGCTTCCTTATATAGGTCCTTACTTGACCTTTCTTAAGTGGTGTGGTATCAGTTGCAGCAGTTTGACTTCTTGTTCTTTTCTTCTTTGCGGGAGGTGGAGATGGAGGTGCATCAGATTCAGTAGCCTCTATATCTAATTTCATTTCTTCTAGTTCTTCACTAATGTTGCCCTGTTCATCAGTTTCCTCTTGTTGATCCTGCTCTTCCTCTTCGGTAACTGATAGAATCTTCTTGAGATTCTTAACCATTTTATCTTTCTTGTTTATAGTCTTCTTGACTTCTACGCCATGTTTTATCTTAGATTTGGCCTCCTCATATGTACCAAACCTTGGTTGTTTCTTATTAATGGGCTCATTGAGCAGTGCCTCAATTGTGCTTGTAGCTAGATCAATATTGATCTCATAGTCTAATGGTGATAACCAAGTTGTTCTTGGTACAACCGGTTTGATATATGTGAAGTTTGTGTCTGCCATGAAACATATCTCATCTTTGTTCTTTTCAACCAATTGCTCAAGAATCCTGGTTCTTTCCGTCATCTTTTCCTTGAACTCAAGGAAGTATGCAGACATGACAGACTCAAATTTGTCTCCTAGTGACTTAATCAGTTCACTAATCTATTGGGTTACCGGTTCGGTAGAGTCCCATACAACTTTTCCTACTGAAGGAAATTATTCTTGAAAGTAGAAAAATGTACACATAATAAGTGATCCAAACTTACATGTGTTGCTCTTTGCAGACCTGATTTTGATCATATTCTCATCTATTTATTTTAGTAGGATCTCACATAGATCCATTTGAATTCCTTTCATTACAATCTTGTAAGATGTGCTTACTATTGTTGCATAAATGTTGTTCATTCTGCTAGCCTGAAAATTTTTGTAACCAATAACACATGCACCAAATTTTAACTCTTCATCGGTGATTGTGTTTACTTTGAGACCTTTGTTGTCTCCTTCCACATTGGTGAATTTTGTAGCTTCTTTCATGGATGGATGTTTGTATTCCCTAGGCTTGTCAGTTATTAGATAACCAGTGATAGCATGAAGAACATCCTTTGTTATTTTCTTGGGTTGGTCTAGCCATAGTTTGTTGTCATGCATCCCTCAAGACTATCCTAATCCATTCTGTCTTAAATTCCCTCAGGAAATGTAGGGCATTGGTTAACCCTTTGACCTCCAAGTGTTTGTGTTCTTCTTTCAGTTTTCCCTCGGTATCACATAGCTTCTTAAAAGCTTCATCCATTTCTAGATCACCCATCTCTGCGATCTTGCAGTGAATATAAGACCTAACATCTTCTATGAGCAAAACCCTAGGCAAAATTTTTGAAAATGTACCATTTTCATCGGGTTTCGATGTAATCTCTGGATAGATCTTGTATTTAGGTTCTACACATGTGTTGTTCTTGATTAGTTTCACCACATTCTTCTTTTCATTCTTCAACTTAGCAGTTCTTGATGTAGTTGCCATTGTTTTCCAAGTACTTAGGGTTTTCTTGAAATTAGGGCTTTTCTTGACAAAACAATAACATAATTCTTTCGGTGTCTTTGGTACTTACTTCGATTTGCAATGGTGATGAGGAATCTATACTTTGTGTGCTAAATTGATTTGTAGATGCTTCTACTTTCTACTCTTGAATCACTTTAATGTCTCTCTGCTTTCTCTTTAAATCGCGAGTGAAAAATGAAGTTGTCCCATCGACTATTTATAGACTTTTTGACCTAAGTCTATGCAATAAATTCTCAACAAATTGTTGGGACGTGAAGATGGGTTTCATAGGGAGGAAATTTCAAATCATCGTCGGTGAAGACATGATGCTATGGTCAGTTGTTAACCATTTTGATTTTACCGAAAGATATCAGTATTCTGTCACAACCACTTCTGAACTTTGCTTTCTTACCGACGGTCGTCGGTTCACACTGGTAGTTTACCATTTTTACTAGTTGATCAACAATTTTTGGTAAGTGTGAATAACTCATTATTGTGTTCACCGATGATTTTTGATAAGTGTTTATCGACAGTGTTGCATTCTTAAATTGGTAACAAGTACAGTAGTATGCATCTTCGGTTCATGCAGATTTTGACTATCTATCAATTTATATAATGGAACTGATGCAAAATATAACTTGGTATAGTGCAATTCCATACTTACTTGTTCAGCTCAAGTGGGGTTAGTGGTGTCACCGGATCCATTGGATGGGGTATCACCATTTGCATTGCTTGGTCCAACTTCATCATTGCTTGAATCTTTTATCCACATTTTGTCTCTTGCCCTCCAGATATCTTCAATGGTGTTACCATTGGGATATGTGCTTGTTTCTATCAATCTGTCTTTGCAATCTTTCTTGAGATGACCAAATTTGTGATAGTGTAAGCATGTCATTCTGGGGTTTTACCAGCCTCTATATCTTTTGGTCCATGCTCTCATGCAGTTTGTAGCGATGTGACCACATCTCCCACATGTTGTATAGTTTGTCCAAGTGTTGTAATCCCATACATATTGATTACCGATTATTTTTGACTGATAAGGAAATTCTTTACCTTTTGGCTTCCATGCTTGCCTTTTCTTTTTTCAGTATTATTCATATGTGTGCCCATTCATCTTGCGTGTAGGACAATATTTGTCCATGTAGGTTTCCTTCTTTGGCTTTTCTATCTTGTTCTTGCATTCATAAGCCTTATGTCCTTTCTTGTTACATTTATAACAGAATCCTATGAATGAAGATGTAGATGTAGATTTAGGAGTACCTTTAATTTTACCTCTGCATGTATTTGATATGTGCCCTTGCTTTCCACGGTGCTTGCATGTTTGCTTTCTTGGTCTTGGATTTTTGTAGACATTCTTTGGATTTGATGATTCTCCATTTTTGGTAAAGCCTATACCGCTGTTGTTGATGACTCTTCGTTGTCCTTCAAGAAAGTCATCCATTCTTTTATTGCTTTCCTCAGCCTTTCTGATAATTTCATTATGGTGTTGCCGAATTCTAACCTCAAGCTTTATATTTTCATTTTCTTCTCTTAGTTCATCGATAATCTATATTCTCTCAACGAGTTCCACATTTATTCTATTTGCTTCTTGACTCATAAGGATATTCTGGTTTGTGAGATCATGGTGATGCTCAACATGTCTTTGAATTTCCATTTCCTTTTCCTGTAGTTTCTCTGAAATATTTCTTCTATCATCAATAGCAGGTGTTCTTTTTGTTTCAGCTTGTCTGGCAGAACTCATCACATCAATCATTCTTACCATCTGGTTCTCTTGACTGATTTGCAGCATCTTTATTTGCTCTATCATATGTTGATTGATCTCTTTTAGATTTGTGATGTTCTCTTCTGATGTATCTGATACATTACTTGCATTTGATCCTGAAGATTTAAAGAAATCTAGAATTTCTTCTTCCTGATAGTCTTTTTCATTGTTCCTGGTAGCCATACCTTTTCTTTCATCCAACAACTCTCTCATCTTGATTCTTGCTTCTTTATACTATTCATAGAACATCTGTATCTCAACATTTTTGTTCTCAATATTCTTATCAAGTTTGTACTTCTCCATTGTATGATCTTTGCTCTTAAGCCTTTAAGCTCTTCAAGAAGATACTTAGCTCTTATACCAATTGTTGGACTTAATGGGAAGTAGTACTGAGAGGGGAGGGGTGAATCAGTACCTCTAAAACTTTTAACACTTTACTCAATTTATCATTAATGATCATTCAATTCTAATTTACCAACCATTA
>MU225748.1:4591187-4648318 GCA_018584345.1 Thuja plicata | reverse complement strand
GGGAGCCGGTTAAGGCTTACAATTTGATCACTTCTGATGATCTACCCTGTTAAGAGTATTAAGGTGGAGACCTGTTAAGATCTACTCTATTAAGAGCTTTAGCAACACTGATTTAAGTGTGCACTCAATAATGAGATTTACAATAGGACAGTTAAGCCCACCTTTCTTGAAAGGATTTCATTAGTGTACTACACTTGTTAAAATGAGTACAAATGTTGACCTGATTGTATGCAAACTACTATTTCTGATTTACAGATCCATTAAAGTCTTTACAATAATATATCACCTTGAGTGATTGATGAATACCTTTTCTTTGTCTGTCGGTAGCCTCTGTTCTGTTCTTGAAAACTGATTTGATTATGTTTGTGTTCTTCTGCATGAATTCTCTATCTGGTCTTTAGTTGCTCTTCATGGCTACTATCTTCATTGAACAAATTTTTTTTTAATGGATTGAGCACCTGTTTATACAAGTATTGACTTATCTTGGAATTCATGATTCGCAATTTTAACTCTCAGATCCAAGGTTTACAACTTGACCTTGACCTTTAGTTTGCATGTTCTAAAATAGTAAAACTAATTAAAATAATAAAGATTGCATTGCTTCCTCTGCACATAATGGATTTAAAAGCAAATCAAGAAGTTATAAATACAAATTCGATTATTTATCTAACGTGGAAAGTCAGATCCACTTTTTACGGGATGTAACTGACTGTCGGTTCTTGGTTGTCGGTTTGAACTTGCAATCTGTCGGTGTTCCTTGATTGAACTAATCACCAGGTTCCCTATATTTTTCGGGTTCCTCTCTTTGTTACACTGTCGGGTAGCACTGTTGTTACTCGTCAGGTATCGTTTACCTTTTTTTCATTGGGTAACACTTAACAATGTTTGTCGGGTAACATTGGCATCAAATAGTGTTGTGCCCTGTCTGTCGGTGTAGAGTAAACCGATGGTGCAGATCATGTTTTTCTCTAAGTATACTAATGGAAAAATATAATGCCTTCATTAGGAACCCATATTTCCTTTTTTTCTTTTCTTAGTGGACCCTTATGGTCTCTTGAATATTTCATTTTTCTTGGTAGTCACATGTCGATTAGATTGGACATAGTGATATTCATATATAAGTGGATTATTGTATTTCTGATTTTTTTGTTGCACATCCAAATTACTTCCAAAAGACTTGGGGAGTGTGGATGGATAGGACTGATATGGATGGTTCATATGGATGGGTTGATAGGGATATTTTAAAGATGCATGTCTTTATTGATATTGATATGAGATAGGGTAAGTGGATGACAAGCTCATAGTGATAGGCATGGTGGATGGAGGGATATAAGTACCCAATATAGATGGAAGGTTTGACGGTTTGAGCTTTGGGATATAAGGAGCAAGGATGGATTTGGAGGATGGATAAGGATGATGTTTACATTTGAATGGAGGGATGTAAGGTGTGGAAGAGATATCAACATCTTTAAAGTGAGTTGCATTTCTGAGACTCTCATCTTTAAGATTTATCTTTATACCAATAGGTCCATGAGTGGCTTTGATAGGAGCAACTGAAGCTTGAGGGTATTTATTGTTATGCAAGGTATTTTGAGGAATGTTGGTTTCTTGAGGTGGATATGGAGAAGTATGACAAGGATATGATGGGATTTTGTGATCTTGACAAGGATCTTTAGATGGTTTAGAAAGGGTAATTTTCTCTTGATTTTCAATCAGCTCATTAGAGATAGTGGAAAGGATATCTTGATCTTGCTTGGGAGATAGAGGGATATCTTATTGGAAGAAATGGAAGGGGATGATAAAATCATCATGAGACTCTTTAGATGTGTAACTTTGATCAACTGTTGGATAAGGATGGATGGTGTCTTGATCTTGATCATTACTGATATTTGTTTCTTCACACTATGGATTTCCCTCTTGACATGGAACCACTTCTAAGGATGAGTTAGGAGTTTTGATATGCATGAGGGATTCTTGACACTCTGATGGAAAATCATTTTGAGTAGGCATGATAAGCGTTGAATCACATGGATGCTTCAAGTCTATGATTTTTGAAGCCTAAGAAAGACTTGCAGACATATGCTGATTAGCTTGGATCTCTTTTAGAGGCAGTCCTTGAGGGTAGACATAGTCATCATTAGGCTCAGTTCTTAATAGAGATGATGTGGCTAGTTTTGAAGCTTTAGGAGATGGAGGAATGGTGGAAGAAGTAGATGTGATATGTGAACCATTGCTAGGCATGGATTCCTGATATTGATCATGCTTGAGATTAGATGAATCGTGTTCTTCTTTAGATAAATCATTAGGATTGTCTAGTTTAGTTATTTCATCATCTATGAGATCTTGGATTTTATTTTCAACTCCATGCAAGATGAAGTTTTATGCTCATTATGTTGATGATATGCACAATAGGTACTCAAGAATTTTAATCCACGTGATGTGACTTGAGGTAATGTGATGAGATCATGATCAAGAAGTTCTTCCAATGTTGATTCATAAGATTTTCCCAAAGGAGTGAATTCCCTCTTGCATTTAACCCAAGGTTTTTCTTTCATGAGGTTACTACGCCCTTTGGACTCAGACTTCATGGTGTTTTGATGAGCTTTTAGGGCTTTGGAGCCACTCTCTTGATCAAAGATAGAATTTCCATACCAAGATTTCTTCATGTTGGAAGGAAGTGGAGAGATGTGAGAATCATGATCAAATAGAAAAGGACAGGTTGATCTTAATGAGGATTTGTTAGATGGTTTATCATTTTCCCCCTTTAATTCCTGGAGTTTAGATTTCAAACTTTGAAGTTGTTTTGATAAAGCTGCCATAAGAGTCTCTTTGTTCGCGTTGTTAGGACCATAAGGTTTAGCCCATTTGCTTTTAGACATTGTAAGATTGGCTTGATGCACTTGCTGAGAAGATTGAAGATAAGATATGATCAATCGATTGATTGCCTGACAGGTGCTGAAGTGATATCTAAAGTGCTGACTAAGTCCAAGACCAAAGGACAAAAGAGATAATGTCCAACCGAGAGAGAGAAGCAACGACTTTGATCTTGAGTCAAGGTTAATGAACCTCCTCTCGCAACTCAGGATAAGGACAACGCAGACAAAGATGATTAAAGTAACAAGTCACTTGGACTAGCACAACAAAGTCAGATTTCAAAATAGCGAGTCAAACTGTCGATAGATTGCAGTCAATGACAAACTAGGAGTGGTGTTGGTGAAAGCATACATTTGTGAAAATTTGGATAGAACCGCCATGACAGAATACCAATTTGGACAAAAATTTGACTGATTTTAGAGTTTTGAAACTAGATGCAAAAACTTGGACAAGAGTTGATAGTTTAACACCTAAAAGTGTAGATTTTGGATTGTTTGAGCGTTTTGATGTTTGTTTTGGTATCTGTTTTGATGTTTCACTCACGCAAGACACATAAAGAAGAATGGCTATTGTAAAAAGAACAAACATACCACAACCTAGGTAAGCCAAGGCAATATCTTCTAAATTCCCACTTAAATTGAAGTTCAACCATGCCTACTCATAGCGAACAACTTAGAAACTTTTAGGAACGGGCTCGTCCTTACAGTGCACTCACTTCTCAAGCACACCAAGATTCGAATCCCAAGGGTAATCACTTTCCAAGGGACCGTTGTCTCTACTAAGAGCCATGAAAATGTGGGACGTCTTAGTCGGTCTCTCACCTTTTGTGCCAGCAAATAGAGGGATTTTTGTCACTAAAACAAAGTTTTTAGTCAGGGCATTCGTTCATGCGGCTATACATGCGGTAGATTAGCCCCATTAAGGAGGCCTCCCAGCCTACAAAAGTTAATTTATGTAGGTTTTTACGCACTATGAGGGTACTGAGGGGGATCTTATGTTGGCATAGTGAAATCGACACATGTTCACTATGAGATTAATCACAATGACATTTTTTATATACCGGTTCGGAAGGGCTTGGCTTTAGCCTATCATCGGTTGGGAAACCCCTCTCACCGACTTTATTAAAGCTCTTGGGATGTAGCCATGCTAAAATATTTTCATGAATTTCTCTTACACCCAAGATCCACAAAGGCGAGGGGAGAGGATACATTCATGCAATTCTTGTGGATTACAAATCTAGAGAACACTTCAAACAGATAAGAAAGTGACTCTTTTTAAGCGCCAAATCTGAAGTGTTATTTAACTACAAAACGCAGACATGATAGTTTTGGAAGACACAAAGTCTTTAACAAGCATCCTGCATCAAACTCATTAGTACTTTAAGATTTTTTTGTTCATTTACAACATCCTGCAAACCATTGTTAGGTTGTAATCAAAGATAAGCATCAAGAACAATAATGCCAAAGATTAGTCAGTGTTAGAAAAATTAAAAAAATAAAAAAATTGATTGAATATTTAGAAAGTAGATGAAAATCATGCACTTTAAAAAAAATGCACTAAAAATGTTACCGTATGAGCCCGTACGAGGCTCCGGAAGCTGCAAAATAGAGGATTAGATAGGTATAGTGATAAAAAAGTGCAATTTTTGATAAAGCAGGTAACCAAAAATAGAAAATAACTTCACCACAGTGATCTTCAACAAATTCTACCCAAAAAAAAATGCTCCAAAAAAGGACCTAATATGAGCAAGTTATGATAGTTTGAAGATAGACTGTAAATTTGAAAATGCCAATGGTGAGGGAAGAGAATGCATATCCATGTTGAAATCATCAACCTATGGGATTAGAATCGATGGTTGTATGGCTGTCGCAAAGGCCAATGATATTGTAAAACGTCGGTTGGATGGCCATCAAATTCAATGTCTAGGAGATGGGGTTGGGTGGTGATTGGGCGGCGTGTGGGCGGAGAGGGAGCGATGGGTGGGCAGAGCTGTGGAGGGTTTGGAGGTTGGGTGGAGAGGGAGGCGGAGGATCTAGGGTTTCACATTGGAGGCAGAGAGGTTGTAGGAGGAAGGACAGGTGAAGGAGGGGTGGCGTGAGTGGAGGGAAGGGAGGTGGGTGGTGTTGANAGGGTGGGGGAGGGAGCATTGGAGGAGGGAGAGAAGGCGGGTGGTGCTGAGGTTGCGCGTTGGAGGAAGAGAGGCTGCGGGAGGTGGGGAAAGAAGTGGGAGGTGGGAGGAAGGATAGGTGAAGGGAAGGGCGAAGGGTTGTGTGTGACTGGTGGGTGGCGGGAGGCAGGGTAGCGGTGGGAGTGGTTGTGGGTTGCGTGGGGGAAACAGTGGGAGAGGAGGCGGGTAGGGGTTGTGCATTGTGGGGTTTTAATTCCACATGCACAAGGTTGGCAATGAAGATTTGGTTTTTAATCCAAAGCATTAGGCATAATAAACAAAACAAAGACTAGTGTGTATAGAGCTTGGGCTTGGTGCCAACGGTATGCGGATGGTATAGATCTCTGTGCACAATATGATAATAGCAAAAGGGGTTGGCCCAGGGTTGGTAATATGGTCAAAACAAAAAAAATTCAGATTTTTTGCCTTGATATGCATGTAGGCCTCGATCTACATGTAGAAGGATGTATGACATGTTCGAGCAAAAAAAATTTGCCACTGATTCAACTTTTGGCAGGTATAGGCAAGTTTATAGTCCTTTCAAACCGAAACGACTATCCAGACATGATGGTGGATTCAGATTTGGCTCAAAGTGAATGTGGGAAGGGTTTGGCTCAAAAGGAAGTTTGATTCCTAAGGTGGGCACCAGAAATGTATGCGTGAATTTGGGTCTTCGTTCCTATAGTTGCAAACACACACACTTCAATGATCCATTAAGTGGTTAGCGGGTTAGAAAATAACAAAGCTAGAATATTAAAAACATCCTAAGCTAACCGACACTGGTTCATTTCCTTCTAGTAGGCAGGAGTATGGAATTTTCTCTCAGGTCATCACAAAGTCCAGTGACTACACACTGTTCTAAACGATAGATTTTAAAGCTATAGCTAAATGATCTAAATGATATGCAGATGCAGTTTGTTTTTCATCCAAGATAATTAGATTTATTTTAGAAGCACCAAATGAAGTGTTGTTTATTCATTTTAAACCCAAAATCAAATGTGCTCTAAATTATGAGTTTGCATGATTTAACAAAATTAAACTAACAATTAATAAAGCTAAACAAGTTGAAAGCTAAAAATGCAAGAAGGCTAGAATAAAAATTGCATAATAATGATAGCAAAAGTTAGGATCCATTGTGAAGGAAATGAGCTTCTCTTTTATAGAAAATATCTGTTGAATCGACAGTCAAGATTAAAAGAAATGAGTGGCTCTAATTCGATTTGAGAAAGCACAATCCATGTGCAAGCAATTTGATTGGTCAAAAGATTCAGTTGACTGAACTGACTGATCAGTCTTTTTGAAAACTTCCAAAATTATTTTCAGTTAACAACTTTGTTTCCAAAATGATAAATAGCGGAGAATCAGTTAACTGAGTGGAACTGAATTGTTTTTAGAATTTGATGGTTAGTTAACTGGATTTGATGATGTCATATGCATTTTTAATAATTTAAATGATTTTGAATGCATATTAATTTAATTCCCTTTTGATTTAATTGACAAATTTGTAATTTTGTTTAAATAATATATTAGAAATATCAATTAAATAATTAAGATAAGGTTTATTTGACAATGTGTTGTATTTTAGGAATTAATTAATTAATCAAGTAAGATGATCGATTAGGACCTAGGGTTTAGGTCAGATCAATTCGAATTTGGTAGATTGAAGAATTGCATATTTGATTTAGGACTTAGGGTTTATCAAGATTAAATTTTCTTGATTAATTGTTGAGATTGGGGATCTAGGGTTTAGATGACCATTTTTATGTGATTACAGTATTAGCCATCTCCAAATGCTTAAGGTGGCATGAATATGCGAGTTTCTTAGGGAGGCTACTATCTTCCTTGCACAAAGATTGTCAATCTTTTAGAGGTGAATCAGGTAGGTTTCTACTTTAATGGTTCTTAGTAAGGGTCTTTGTTCGGATATATCCTTTATGTTCACGCAAGCGCGCTTGAGGCGTATAGCCCAAAAAAGTACCTTGGCACGATTAGTCACGTGAAGATGATTGAGAACGTAAGACCCTACTATGTGCTTTTGTGAGAGCCGAGTATAAGCATATAAGCTCAAATGATATCCTACTTTTGAGGCTTTAACCCCAAGATTAAATTTGATTAATGTGAGTTTGAGTGGTGTGGCTTACACCTCGTTCTCACATGGGTCATTCTCGGGAGCTTTTTATCTCTACCAAAATGCTCATCTAAAGGATTAACTTGAAAATCATGGATTGGCAATGAAAGGAGTCTAGATTTCTAGTTTGACCACAAGGGGAAAAGAGCATATTCTCCTATCCAATGTTGTTTTCTCCCAGACACTCAAAGCACGTGGTTAATTCTCAAAAGATAACTTGCCTGAGGTAAATCGAGTATGTCTAGGTTTTTTATCTTCCAAAAAGGAAAGAGAAAATACTTCCCTAATGCTTGATTCGACCCACACAAGAAACCACCTAGTTAAGCTATGTTCCTAGAAAAACACTAAGAAGCACAATCGTTTGGTTGATGCGATTTTAGGCAACCTGAAAAAGCACAATGTGAGTAGTTTCAAATGGTTTTCTTTGGTAAGCGGGCTGCAAAGCAATCAGTTAGTAGTTTCCAAGTGTCTTAGTCTTTGACAAACATTCTAAATCAAGCAAAAACATCAAAAAGAGTTGTTATAAACAACAAAATTATGCAAATTCGGCACATACGTTGATTACGGGTAGAGACGTTGATTCAGGTTAATAACACTAATGACATGATTATAAAAAAAATGATAGAATCAGCAAGTTAAAACTATACCAGGGGAGATGCCAGTGCAAGGTGCAGACATCGAACTATGGTCCAGGATGAATCGACATCTGGGCAGACTCCACTGTAACCTACTAACACCAACAAAGGCACAAAATAAGCAATTTTTTTCTCTATGCCAGTAAATGTCTGATAAAAACCTGAATGCTAGAGTCCCAAGATTATTAGAAATGGATTAATTCTAGTGTTCTTATGATGAAAAGTTGATTAGAGATTATTTTGGCATTAGGACCCCTTAGAAAAGTCAATAATTGTCAAAAAAATAGAATACAAAAGTTTAAAAACATCGCAAAAACACTGAAGAAACCTACAAACAACAAGAGGCTGAGTCTCAAATTTATCAAAAGTGTCCCATAGCAGAGATGTCGATGCACGTTGGAGATGTCAGTTCAACGCAGATGTCAAACAGTGATTCATGAGGAACCGGTGTATGCATAAACGCGTCTGTGCAAAACAAAGACACTGATCCGTGAGATTGACATGTTTTTTGTATAGGTCTATGTCTGCACACTCAATCAAGAGGGTTAGTCGCACCAATTTGTGATGAAATAAATCAACACAATACTAAGAATAAGCCTATGAATAATAAAATAATAAATGTTACAAAGGAAAACAAATAAATGCAAACCCCAATGCTTGAAGCTTCTATTTCTTCTCTCTACTCCTAAAATGTTGTATGTATGGTGCTCAATATTGGCGTTGATAACATCTATGACTTGGGAGTGTTGAGAAAATAAGATCCAAATGATAATGATTTTGCTTGATGCTTCATATGAAAAATCTTGCATAGCAATTGTGCACAAAGTTAGAGATCTTGGATTTTTTCAAATGATTGAGAAGGGTTGATTATATGGAATATAGAAATGATTTGGACGGATGAGATTGATCCCAGATACTTTAAATGGATGGTTGAGATCAATAGGAGCTGAAGAAGCAATCAGTAAACTCCTCTTAACTAAAGAGAAGAGGAAATGGTTTAGTCAACTGTAGAGTTGATCACGAGTTATCTTTTTGAACTGGAGACAAGATGGAGCAATTTATGCAATCACAAAGATAGTGCATGAGTCCCCTTTTTAAACGTGAGAGAAGATGGAATAATTTATGTAATCATAGAGATAGCACATGAGTTCCCTTTTTTGATCTGGAGAGAAGATGGAGCAATTTATGCAATCGCAGAGATAACACATGAGTTCCCTTTTTTAAACTAGAGAGAATATTTATTTGATTTTAAAAATTAAAATAATCATAAATGAGATATATGAATTCTATTTTGATTTAAAGTAGAATTAAGAGTGAAATTAAATTAATTTAATTAGAAGAATAATTAATAATTTTAAATATTTGAATTTAAACTTTAGGAAATTGAATATAATTAACTAATAAAGATTAATTAATTAAGGTTTATTAATTAAATAAAATTAATTACTTAGTTAATTTTGGAGAAATGATTAAATGATTAGAGGATTAGATTTGGAAGGAATAGATAATTTAACTAATGATTAAAGAAACTATCAATTAATAAGTTTAAATAATTAAATTTAAACTTTTAGGAAATTGAACTTAATTAACCAATAAAGATTAATTAATTAAGAATTAAAATTAATTGTTTAATTAATTTTGAAGAAATGATTAAATGGTTAGAGGATCAGATTTGGAAGAAATATATGATTAACTAATGATTAAAGAAACCATTAATTAATAAGTTTAAATAATTAAATTTAAACTTTTAGGAAATTGAAGTTAATTAACTAATAAAGATTAATTAATTAAGGTTTATTAATTAAATAAAATTAATTGTTTAATTATTTTTTAAGAAATGATTTAAATGATTAGAGGATCAGATTTAGAAGAAATAGACGATTTAATTAATGATTAAAGAAATTATTAATTAATAGAAGAAAATTAGTAATTAAATGCAAGGTCGCAAGTCTATCCATTTTAGGGTGTTTACATTTTCCCCTATTAATATTTGTAGCTTCAGTAGTATGATCATTTAGAATACATACAGTATAAGTTGATTAATAATAATATATATTTTATTATTATTAATCATAAGATTAATTAAATTATATTGAATAGACATGTCCCATCATGGGACATGACTCTCCTAGCCTATTTCCCAATATAAAAGAAAGAGAGATTGTTGCATTTGGAAAATACATACCATATACAATCTAGGTAGCGTTATTACATTTGCAGCGATCCTAAAACTTAACACGATATCAGAGCCAAACTGCAAATGTAAGGGAGTAGTTTGTTGATGGTGAATGTGTAACTGTCTCAAAAAACACACTCTCAGTACAAGGACCATATCTCACAAATCCACCAATGGATTTTACTGAATTTTGGATATGTTGGTGAAAAACTAATTTTGAAGCATCGCACCAGAGCGATTGGAGAGAAAGTGTGGGGTTCAAAATTTATGATGGACTATGTGTGGGTCTATGTAAAATTCCTAAAAGAGGCTTTCATTAAAGAGATATATTAATTTATCATGATCGTGGTCAAGCATTAACAAAGAAGAATGTATTCAAGGAAGGGTGTCTCTTTCTATAAAAGAAAGCATTAATTATAGAGTGTCATCTCTCTTGGATCAATCAAGTCATTTCACAAGAAAATATGAGAATTATTCAACGATATAAGAGTGGGAATTGTACATTGTGGGGGGAGATAATAACCAATGTTACATTACCATTTGAACCATCCTTAGTGGGGAGATGATTCAAAGGGGAGATGTCTCTCAAATAATCCGAGAAGGTGTTTCTGATTTGATGTATATGGACCTTCATTGAAGCAACTTGCGTCAAGGATGTTGATGTGCAGATAAGTATCTATTGTCCTTTAATATTACATTTATATACTCATTGTAGTCTCTTTGTCATATGTAATTCTATGTACTATAAGAGATATTTGCCTTGATCTTTTTTGGAGATGCTCTTGCAGGAAAAGAAGATTGATATCTACTTTAGGAGGGAGCCACATTATCATGAATGTCTAGTGTTGCCAAGCCTGGGGATAAATCCATAGTTTATTATATTCACTCATGGTGGAATCAGATAAGTACACTTGTGTATGAGAAAGTGCTCCTGTGGACAATGTTATGATCAAAATTTCAACATGATCATGTACCAGATTATGAGAATCTCTTAAAGCAATATATTTCATGATTGGGGCCATGTATGATTCTGTAATAGAGGGAGCTACTAGAGGATCTCCCAAAATTGTTTTTCAAGGATCTTAATCATTCTAATTTAGAAGGGCAGGCCATATCAAGATGGTTTCCCTAGTGACCAGGAAACTATAAAAAGCCAAAGGATTGCAATTCAAATGATGTAGTTCTGTATATGTGGGCTAGAAGGATTTTATGCAGATATCTAGGTCATAATATTCCTAGATAGAAGGATAAGTTGTTGGATCAAAGGGTATTCAAGAAAAGAGATTAATGTAGACTAAAGAACAAAGACACGACTTGCTCGTAGAAGGTTGATATTAGATTCAGAGGGAGTCAGATAGTTCATCTAAAAGAAACCTTGGACGAGGAGGTCAGGAGGTTTTTGCAAGACCTCAAAATTTAAAGGAACCATCTAGAGGATCTGATTCATTTTGATCTCTAAGGAATTTAGTCATATTGGTTCAAAGGGAGTCAATAGTGGAGATGGTTTTTACAATTAGAGGACTATGGTTGAAATGCCTTTATGCTAAATCCTAAGTCATGGTATTCCTTGATGACTTGGGGTTCACCAAGAGTGATGAAAACTATATAAGAGATATAGTACATAAGTATGCTATTCAAGGTACCTTATCATGACATAACATATGGCTGATATTCTCACCAAACTTCTTGCTAGAGAGAAGGTTGTGTACTTTCAAGATAAACTTGGTATATTATAGAATGAAGCCTTATATGAAAATAAGTTTCAACATTTGTGATCTATTATTTCGTATGTTATTACATTCTTATCTTTGAGAGATAAGTCTAAGGTGAAAGCCCTTGTTTCCACCCTCTGGGGTGATCCATGGTGGATCCACCCTCTGAGATGAATCAAGGTGGATGCCATGTGTGTGACTCCATGACTTATGGGTCCTCCTGTGAACATTGGAGAAAGGTGACGATTTTTCAACAATGAACACTTGTATTTGATTGATGTTGTGAGGTGGCGACTTTGCAACATCTCCATCAAGAAGGATATCATGTGACTTTATATCCATGGAAATGTCATGATGGTTAGGATCTCTTAGACATCATGGTAGATATCATAAGGATGATATCATTAAATAAACCATAGATGATTTAGAGATCTTCATGGTGGATATTATGTGACGTAATATCCGTGGACATGCCATGATACAATATCCATATGGTAGACATTATGTGACTTAATGTCAGTGCATGTACCATAAATGGGATATATAAAGAGAATGTAATGTTCTCGAGTATATTATATCCTTTAGTATCATGAGATAGGTGATACTTCATATCATGAGTTATGTGATATGTGATACTTTGTATCACGAGTTAGGTGATACTTCATATCACAAGTTATGTGATATGTGATACTATGTATCATGAGTTAGGTGATACTTCATATCATGAGTTATGTGATATGTGATACTATGTATCATGAGTTAGGTGATGCTTCATATCATGAGTTATGTAATATGTGATTTCTTAGAATCCATATGGATCATATTAGGATCCTTCTGAACTTAGCATTACATGTTGATTGGAGCGTATGAGACATGTCATGTAGTGACATGTCTCTACATAAACTTAGAATATATATGGAAGACATCAAGAGACATGATGTTGCACATACCATAGATATTTATGAGCTATGGTTAATATCACGTGACTTGATATTCCTACATATACCATATCTCTTGATATCATAATGAGGTAATTTCTCCCCTCTTTCAAAATTAATGGATTTATTGTGACTTGCATCTTGATGAATTTTATCTTCTCTAGCTAAGAGGGAGTGTTGATGATTTGTGTAGCTATGGTGAGGGTCATGAGTGTTGAAATGAGAGACCACTACATGTTTTGTTTGATCATCCTCCCTATCTAAGAGGGAGTGTTAATGTTTGTAGCTTTAGTCGTATGATCATTTAGATTTCATACAATATAAGTTGATTAATAATAATATATATTATATTATTATTAATCATATAAGATTTAATATTCAATGTTAAATCTATTATTCTAAATTAATAATTGATTGGTGAAACATTATAAGATTAATTAAATTATATTGAATAGACATGTCCCATGAAGGGACATGTCTCTCCTATCCTCTTTTCCAATATAAAAGAAAGAGAGATTGTTGCACTTGGAAAACACATACCACATACAATTCAGGCAGTGCTATTACATTTGCACCTATCCCTTAACTTAACAACCCCTCTTTGATACAATGTGATTCATCACGTTGTGTCAAAGAATTTTCAGATTTGATCCTACCCCAGCTTGTCCCAGTGACAACAAGTGGACTATATGCCCCTCAACAAATTAAGCATAAAAAATGTGTCAGATGAGCATTACTTTGTTGATAATGATGAATTATTATATGATGATGATGAATGCATTCCTATGCCAGTTATGATGTTATTGATGATGGATACATTGATTACATGATCTAATATGCATATGTTTTGGATTTTTCTTATGCAATAAATGAATACAAACCTAAAATGCACAACGTATCTGAGTACATGTTGTGTTAGTTAGAAGAAAGTTAGTGAGAGACTAGTTTGGAAAATAAAAAAGTATGATTGATGAAACCAATTCGTTGTTGTACATTCCCATCTTTATTCATCATTGCACCTTATTATGAAAAGAAAGAGATAAAAATGCACTTAGATATTGACCATCTGGATACCGCTATAATATTTGATAACAACATGCAGATAATAGTAAGGAATGTTCAATTCTTTTGTAGGGATTAGCTCAGATCGTGGTACTATGTGGCTACCAGATATGTGATAGCTCCTATCACATATATCCTAATCATCTTTTCCCCATAATCGAATTGAAACACTCCACAAACAACAAACAAAGAAAACAAGATTATGATCCATCATAGCCACTCTCACCACTCAGTGGTATCCTTGAGGAGTGCAAGAACACAATCGTGAAAGATAAATTGACAACAGACTGAAATGACTGGCCTAGTCAACAACCTTATTGTTCCTTGATTGGCTTGGTTTTTGATGTTTTGATTGTAGATGTGTTTGGTTTTAGGAATGGATGACTCATATAAGACCAATCTATCTGGTTTTGAGTATATTCGTCGTTATCTAAGACAATTGATAGCTTGATTAATGATAGATTGAATCATTTGATTGATGATAGATTGGATTGCTGATAAGTTGAGTCGCATGAGTCCATTGTCGATTTGCGAAGCTCATAGTTTTGACATTTGATTGATTGTTTGATCGTCATTTGCTTGTTTATGACTGAGATGATTTATTGCAGATATTTTTGCAATATTCAATTTTTTATGATTGATTTCTTCATGACATTTTGCTCTTTTGCGGATTTTTTTCTGGACTTTTTGCTATTTTTAGATTTTTTCAGGACATTTTGCTCTTTTTAAGGATTTTTTAAGGACTTTTTAGATTTTTAGAGGATATTTTGTTCTTTTAAGGGATTTTTCAAGACTTTTTAGATTTTTTTAGGACATTTTAGTCTGCCTCCATGTTTGGTAAGTCAATATAAGTCATGGATAAGCATGATGTCTCAAAGTGGATTGCGCTTCTGTAATAAGTATGGGTACTCAATCTTGCATGTGGGGAGTAGAAGCTTAATATTTTGGAGTTCATTGATTGCAAAGTAGGACCTTAATACTTGGCACTTGTTTACCAGGTTTTCACCAAGGTACCTGCCCAATAGTGCATGTTTGCCAAGTTTTCACTTAGAGAGCAATTTTGTTTCTCTTTACTTTTTTTGTTGTTTCCAAGGCACTTATTTGCCAGGATTTCACCAAGGTAACTTTTTATATTTATATTTTTTTGGTACTTTTTTCAAGATCATATATGACATGTATACTTGGCCTTGAGATCTCAGGCATAGAACATTTTTAGGTCCATGTTGTTAATATAACCAGGGATTTGATATCCTTCATGAGTTTCCAGTTGATATGCCCCATTGTGACATGATTTTATAATGACGTATGGTCCTAGCCAATTAGGCTCAAACTTTCCTAGTTTAACTCTTTCTGTTTGATTCTTTTGATTTTTCAAAAGGACAAGATCTCCTACCTCAAAGGTACGTGGCCTAACTTTCTTGTGATAAGTTCTTCTAAGGCGATTTTGATAGCCTTGTAAGTGATTCATTGCATTTTGGTGTCTCTCATCTAAGAATTGCAGTTCACCGAGTCTAGCAACTTTGTAGTCTTCATCTGATATGATATGCTTCAGTGATATTCTGAGGGATGGGATTTCAATTTTGAGGGGTAGAACTACCTCTAATATATACCAAGGGGAAGGGATTTTCTCCTATAGGTGTTCTCACACATGTTATGTATGCCGATAATATGGGACTGAGATACAAATGCTAGTCTTGACTAGATTCATTGACAATTTTCTTCAATATTTTTAGGATTGTTTTGTTAGATGCCTCAGCTTGTCCATTTCCTTGGGGATAGTAAAAAGAAGAGAAACAATGTTTTAGTTTTAACTTCTCACAAAGATCCTCAACATATTTGTTTTGGAAAGGTGAATCGTGATTAGTAAGTATGGTTTGAGGGATCCCATACTAACAGATGATGTGATTTAGATAAACATGGAGATCTGCTTACCAGTGGTATATGTGAGAGGAATTGCTTCCACCCATTTGGTAAAGTATTATGTTGCTACAATTATGTATTTATGACCATTAGAGGAAGCGGGTGTAATCTTTCCCACTAGGTCAAATCCCCATTTTGAAATAGGCCATGGTGAAGTAATGGGGTGGACATCTTGAGCCAGTGTGTGAATAAGATCTTTGTGTATCTAAATTTTTTGACATCTTTGTACATACTTATGAGCATTTGTCTCTACAATCGGCCAATAGTATCCCATCCTGATGAGTTTCTTTTCTAAATTGTTACCATCTATGTGGGCCCCACAAAATCCTTCATGTACCTCGTATAAGGCTCTCTAAGATTCTGTGGAAGTGAGACATCTTAAAATCATTCTATCTAGAATTTTTATATACAAATTATTACCGAGAGGGGTGTACCTAGAGGCTTGTCGGATAAGGGACTTCATTTGGTTTCTAGATAGGTCAGACTGTAGGGTTTTGTCTTGTAGGTAAGTATATACATCATTGTACCAGGGAGACTCGGGATCAACAAGGACACATATTGATTATGTTATTGGAGCCTTATAGGTTGGTATCATCAATTGTTCTACTAGAAATTGGAATATGGTTTCATTACCTGGCATGTTGATCAAAGATTCTATAGTTGCAATCACATTTGCTGATTTGTTCCAAACCCTTGGAATTTGTTCAAATATAATGTAATGAAAAGAAGCACACAGTTTGTCCATCAACTATCTGTATGGGACATGTTTTTCATCTTTGGTCATGTAATCATTGTTGACTTGACTGATAACCAATTGGAAATCACCATAAACTCTTAGGTTGTTTATTCTCCATTCTATAGCCATTTTTATCTGATGACCAGATCTTCATACTCAGCTATGCTATTTGTACATGGAAAATTGAGTTGAAAATATTTAGAAATTGCATTATTTTGCAGAGTGATGAGTATTATTCTTGCTCCTTCGCCATGGTTTGTATATGATCCATCAAAGAATAACTCTCAGACTTCTATTGTCGGTTGTACTATAAGGATTGATTAATCTGGAAACTTAGACACTATCGGTTGATGATTTAGAATTGGTGCTTCTGCCAGTTGATTAGCAATAACCTACCCTTTGATAGCCTTCTGATCCACGTATTCAATATCAAACTCACTTAATATCATGACCCATTTAGCGAGTCATCCAGTTAATGTTGCTTTAATCAACAAGTATTTTAATGGATCCATGTGTGCAATGAGCTTTGTTTGATGACTTAGCATATAATGTCTTAAATTTTGATAAGCAAAGACAACTGCAAGACATGCCTTTCTATTACTGAATAATTGATTTCATAGCCTACCAACTTTCTACTGATGTAGTAGATGACCCTTTCCTTTCCCTGATCATCAGGTTGTGCTATATGAACACCTAGTGTTGATTCTATTGTTGATATATATAGCATAAGGGGTTTATCTAGAATTGGTGGCACCAATACAGGGGATTTCAATAGATAATATTTGAAAGTTTGAAAGTTGTGTTAGCATTGATATGTCCATACAAAGATTATGTCTTTATGTAGTAAGTGTTGGAATGAATGACACTTATCTGCCAGTTGGGTGATGAATCTCCTGATAGATTGTAATCTTCCTTCTAGACCCCGTAGTTGTCTTAGATTTGTAGGTGGTGGCATGTCAAGGATGACATTGACCTTTTTTGGATCTACTTCAATTCCTCTGTGTGATACAATGAAACCAAGGAGTTTTCCATTGATAAATTTGAATGCACATTTATTTGGGTTGAGTCGTACCTTGTATTCTTTCATTCTATTGAATATCTGACCCAAAATTTGTAGACGAGTTTCCCTAATTGCTGACTTAGCCAGTATGTCATCGACATAATCCTACATTATTTTATGAATCATATCATGAAAGATTGTTGTCATGATGTGTTGATAGATGACACTTGCATTCTTGAGGCCAAATGGCATCACATTCCAACAATAAGTACCCCATGCACAAGTAAATGTTGTCTTATGTTGATCTTCTGGTACAATTTTTATTTGGTTATAACCTGAGAATCCATCCACAAGTGATAACATTTTATGTCCTATCAAATCTATGATGATATCGGTGTTTGGTAATGGGAAATCATATTTTGGACATGATTTGTTTAGGTTGCTAAAGTTTGTGCATAGTTGAATCTGACCACAATCTTTTGTAACTAGTACTGGAATTGATATTTAGTCTGCATAGGGGATGGGTCTTATGAAAATTGCATCTAAAATTTTCTTCAGTTCAACTTTGAAAACTAGAGCAATGTGAGGATGCATCTTTATTAACCTCTATTTTACTAGCTTTGCATTTAGCAAAAGTGGTAGGTGATGTAGTACGAGCTCTGGATTCAAACTTGGCATGTCAGCATAAGACCAAGAGAAGTTGATATTTTGTTCTTTGAAGAAAATAAACTATTCTCTTTCCTCAGGTGAAAGGGATTTAGCCAGATAGATGTTCTTAGGGTTCTTTTCATCCCCTATATTCACTACCTCTATTTCCTTTGCTAGCAATACTGATTGTTCTTCTTTTAAGGGGAGGAGAACCAAATTTCCATCCTCTGGTACCTTTGAGAGGTTTTCACTAGAAGATACATCCTTTATCTTTACTTTTTCATGGTCGGAAAGCACCTTTTGGTTTTCACTTAATGACTATTCTTTTTTCTTTTTATTTTTACTTTTGTGACTGAAAAGAGGAGCCTCCTCCCCAAAGCATGATGATCTTTCTAAGTCAAAGGAGAATCCTGCCTTGTGATCTCGTGATGGTATTCCTTCACAAAGCCCCATGAAGTCTCCAATGGATTCATCACTTTCAAAAATGTCTATGTCAGGATGTCCTTGTTGGTCACAATCTATTAACTCAGGGTAGATTAAACAAAGGTCAGTGTGAGGGGTAGACTCAGTTTGGGCGAATGGAACTGCAATGATAGCTCCAACAAATATGGAATGGGAAGTAGATGCACCATCTAAGGAATGGACATTGACATGTTTATCAATATAGGGTTGATCTTCTAGGTTCAGTTGGTCGAACATGTCATTGAGGTTTATGGTGCTAGTTGATTGAGGGGGATGTTCAGGAATAGGTGATTTAGATTCATGGAGGGATAACCACTCATACTCATGAGAATTAGTCATGCTAGAATGCTCGTCAGGTATTTTACTTTCCACGCCATCCAAGATTTCCTGATTAAGGGTTATTTGGGAATTTGTGGTTTCCACTTCTAGTGGCAATAGTTGCTAGAGTATATTGTTGATTAGGTTACGTCCTTGATTTTGCCCCCAATTTGATTCAATAATTTCTTGTCAGTCTACTAAAATATCTAAGACAATTGTACTAGTTCTAGCCTAACCATATCCTAGTCCTCTTTTGTTCATTCGAGTTGGTGGTAAAGATAATTCGATCAATCCCTATTGTCTTGCCCTCGGACTAGTTTTACCATCATATCCATATTGTTGTAGCATAGTATATCCAGGTCCATATTGTGTCAAGGGTATTTGTACTATTGGTTTCTCTTGAGGATCTTGATATAACCAAGTATTAATTTCTGGATCAAAGGGGTTTTCTTCACTTATGTCTCCCCATTTAACAAATGTAGTAGGTGGACATCTGAATATTACTAGTTCCAGAGCTTCAATTATTTCCATTGGTCTAGGCCTTCCATATAATCTAGGAGATAAAGGTATGTTGGTGATGGTGAAGGCTTCCTCATAGTAGTATTCACCACACCCTTTGTCTTGGATTGATATTTTGATTGCCTTTCTTGGTATATCCTTTGGAATAGAATCAGAAGCGTAAGGAATATTTGCTTCTTGATTCGATGGTACCTGATTATCTGCACTCCCTCTTATAGTGTTGCAATATTGAAAGGGGTTGGGATCTCCCTCTATGATGGTCATTGTTCCTTGGTAGGGAAATTTGATGCATTGATGATATTTCAAAGGGAAAGCTTGTATGTCATGTATCCATGGTCTTCCGAGCAACATGTTATATCCTAGTTCAAGGTCTAAGATTTGGAATGGAGTGCTCTATATTACTGGCCCTATCTTGACTGGTAAAATAAGGATACCTTTAGATGACCTTTCTTCCCTGTTATATGCTCTGATATTGATTCTTCTAGTAACATCAATACTAGATTCTGAGTAACCCAAGGTTTTTATTACATTTAGATTGTAGATGTTTAATCTAGCCCCGCCATCAATGAGGACTCATCAGATCGTATGCTTATGCACCTAGACAAGCAAATACAGGGGATCATTGTACAAAGGTTTGTATGGTGGTACATCATGGTCTCTAAACGTGGCATGTTAGTTAACAACAATATAATTGACTGTGGTTTGTAAATTTCCTAGAGATATGTCTTGTGGGACAGTTGCATTTTGAAGAGCTTGGTCCAAATCTTGCTTATGCTCTGAGGATAGGCGCAATAGTTTAAAAATGGAGATCTGGGCGAGTGTGCGCTTGAGTTGATCCACCAAACAAGGTTTTGGATTATAATTTGGTGTGGGATTTGCTGGTATAGCAGAAGCAGAAGGCATTCCTTGTAGAACAACTTTAGAATGACGAGTTGTAATGACCCATTTGGCATTATTATCTCTGATAGTGATGGTAGCAACTTGGCTTTTTGTAGGATTTATGCAATTTATCATACTATTAGAGGTAGAATAGGTATAATTGAATTTATTGGATTGACTACCAGACAATGAGGCTTTCCCTTTATTATGGTTATGAAGAGGACCATTGATGATGGTATGATCCATGGTACCCTTGGATCGAGTATTGTTAACATCGATTATCCCTTGTTCAATTAAGTCTTATATAACATTTTTTAACCGATAGCAATTTGATGTCTTTTGACCCTTGATCTGATGATATTCACAAAAATCATTATCATTCCACCACTTAGGTTTTATAAAAGCATGTTTGAATTCCCTTATTTCTGGTAAAATGATCATATTAGCTTGGATCAACTTTTTCAGTGTTGATTTGATCGATTCTCCTAGTGGGGTGTACTCACATTTTGGAAAAGGAAATCATTGTTGTTGTTGTAATAATAATTTGATGTTTTATGACCCTTGACCTGATGATACTCGCAAAAATCATTATCATTCGACCACTTAGGTTTTACAACACCATGTTTAAATTCCCTGATTTTATGGTAAAGTGATCATAATGGCTTGGATGAACTTTTTCAGTGTCGATTCGATCGATTCTCCTAGTGGGGTGTACTCACATTTTGAAAAAGGAAATCATTGTTGGTGTTTCATGTTGGGTTGATTCTGGGATACTACTGCCGCTTGAGCAGTTGGTGTTTGAACTTGAGTATTTTCTTGTGGGGTTTGCATTGCAAGTGTTTGATTTGGCATCGGTGACCCTTGTAATGAAATATTTGGTTGAGCGTAATTGACCATCTTGACATCAATGAAACCATTGTTGGTGACATTTTTATTTTTGTTCCACCACTTAGCTTTATCAGTTGAATTTTTAGTGGCATTTGTTTGAGTAGGATCCACAAGAATTCCTCTTTTGACCACATTTTTCTCGCATTGAATGCCTCGTTCTATCAATTGTTTGAAATTGGGAGTGAGTTGGAGTTTTGTAGTAAAATACATGTCTCAGATTAGATTATTGACTGAGATGACTATTAAATCTTGCTCAAGAACATCATATGTGATTCTGTCAGCTGTGTTTCTCCATCTCTGAAAAATTTTAACAAAGGATTCACCTTCTTTTTTATTGATGTCAAAAAGATCATTGATGTTGACCTTGTGTTCTATGTTGTGATGGAAGTAAGCAATCAAAATTTCAGCCAATTCACCCCAAGGCTGAATACCATGTGGTAAGTGAGAGAACCATTCCATTGTGGGTTCGGCTAAACTTTGTGGAAATAGTCGCATTAAGTATATTTCATCGTGTGTGACTTCAATGCAACTAGCAAATAATTCCCTAATGTGTTCCACATGATTGGTGTTGCCTCTATACTTTCCAAATTTAGGTACTGCAAAATGTGATGGAAATGGAGACATGTGTAAAGAATGATCAAAAGGGTATGGGTACAAGTCCTAAATAGTATAGGACTTAGTTTATCCTTTATTTTGAATATCCATCATTTGAGTTTACAGGTTTTTCACTTGTTGTATCATAATGTCCATTTGGGATTGAGGAACATTTCCAGCATTGGGTCTTTGTCTTGTAGTTGGTATAAGACTTTTCCTTTGAGTCCCTTGCATTGGAATGTACAATCTTCTTGGGATTTGGTATTGATTCCTAAATGTATTGTTTTGTTGATATTGGGGTAAATGGTGGGTCCAAGGTTGTTGTGACTTTTTTTTTTGAGACCTCTATTGGAATAAAGATCTATCCCTTGTAGGATGTTGATTGAACATTGGACCTGTCTTTGTCTTGTAGTTGGTATAAGACTTTTCCTTTGAGTCCCTTGCATTGGGATGTACAATCTTCTTGGGATTTGGTATTGATTCCTAAATGTATTTTTTTGTTGATATTGGGGTAAATGGTGGGTCCAAGGTTGTTGTGACTATTTTTTTTGAGACCTCAGTTGGAATAAAGATCTATCCCTTGGAGGATGTTGATTGAACATTAGACCAATAGAGATTGATCTTAGTTGTTGTGAAGAATTAGAACCAAGGCTAGTAGGGAAAAATTGTGATGTTTGGGTAGTGATGATTGGGTTATATATTGTCTGAGGTGCTAATGAAATAACTTGAGTACTTGATGTGAGAGGTAATGAGGCAGATGCCTGAGATGAACTAGAAACCATGGATGCACTCTTTTGGGAACTCATCGTGTTTTGAGTAGAAGATGAACTAGCTTGAGTGGATGAGCTAGTTTGTGTAGACACGGTCTGTGCTGATTTTGTAGATGTTGATAATGACATAGATAAGGTTTGAGACACCACAAGATTAATTTGAGAGATTTCAATTGTATTTCATCCCGCCAGTGGGTTTTTAGGCCATATTCTGGATATATTGAATTCAGCGGGAAGTTTGACTCCTTTTTTATTAACATTTCTAGGAATCTCTCATGATTTCTTTCTACCACAAGATCTATCACTTGTGAAGAATAAGCATCTTGTTCTATATCTTCTAGCTCTTCATCTGTGATATATTGAAAAATAGTTGGCCTTTGGGAACCACGTGGAAGTGTAGGCACATTTTCAGTGTATAGCAAGGGATCATTGTGTTTGAATGGGTCAATCTCTGGTTCTTCTTCCCATGGGGAAACAAGTTAATGTATGATTCATCTTGTTGGTATCTAGCCTTTCACCTAGTATAAGGTCCTCCGTAAGGTGTAAATGAGATGATTTTTTCCAGGATTTAACTAAAATGAGTGACATAAAACAAACAAAAGGGACAACCTCTCGAAGAGAGTTTGAGCTCCTATTTAACAAGGGTAATTCTAAGAATAAATTTTGACTTCTCTTGATCTCAGAGATTGATGATGATAAGATATTATTTAACTCTCGTCATAGATGAGATAGATTCATTATAAAAGGGTGATGAAATTGAGATAATGAGATCAAGATAATCTATTTTTAACCGTTGAATTATCAATGCTAAAAAATAACTAAACCGAAAAAGAGAGGTAATCCTAGATGTTTGAGATTTCACCGATTCTTTGTTATTTCCCAAAATGTACATGCTGACCTTTCACACGACACGAGAATTTTCCAAGGTTTTGGACTGATAAAATGTAGTGTTACGACAAAGGAACCTAGACTATTTTTATAGAATAAGTGTACAGGTCTTTTGATCAATTGTGGAAAAATTCTGTCGAATGCGGAAGCATATGAGAGTCTTGAAAATTTGATTGTAGTTTTGAATTTTTCTGATAAAATAATTCTGGGACAGTGATGTAATAGGTTTTCTGGAACAAATTTCTGGTGACACCCTATACACTCAACATGTTTGACTCGTTTGATTTTGTCAGATGTTGGTTTTGCATTTAAAAATGATCTCACAAGAAAAACATAGTAGACACAATGTTTGTAGATCCAAAATTAGCCAAACAGAAAAAATAACCTTTCACGTGGTGAAAACATAAACAGTTAGATTAATCTATGGTCAATTGGCTTCAAGATGTAATGTTATAGGCCCAATGCTTTTGATGTTTGTAAGCTCAGACAACAATTGTCACGCTACTAGGACACAAAGATCCACGTCATAGGTGCCCATGTTTTTGTCTTTCCAAGGTATTGTTGTTGTGCTAATGAAGATCTCTTTCATTAACACCACACCCTAGAACACATATGTTGTGAATCTTGGGGGAATTTTTGCAGCCCCTTGCATAATAATAAGATAGTTGATTCAGAGATGAACCATGTGGGTCTCTAATTAATTGGGTTATAGTAAGGTTCATGGTGTTTATCCAATCCATTTGTACATGTGTGACTCACTTAAGAGCCTAATTGACCATTCTTGCTGCTTAAGGATACTTCACCTGATCCAGACTATCATCAACACACCTTGCCCGAGCTTGGCTAGATATAAGACATTCAGGGCTTTGACCCATGTCTTGTTTATATACCGATCAAAAGGATTACCAGTTTGAGACCGTCCTATGAGGAAGAAGTGTTTTCCCCAAACAAGCCTCTCTAAAAAAAATAAAAAGATTTTTACTCTAACAGATTGTGCAAGCACACAAGACTCAAAACACAAGGTTAATCGCATTAAGCACTGGAAGATCAAATGTGAACTGAGCTACCATCCATACAAGCACATGAGTTCAATTTAAAGCCCAAACCAAATGATATTTGCTTTTTCAGTTTTAAGTGTGCCAATTTCAAAATTTCTTTGCCTTGTTTAGTTGTTAACCACATGTCAATTTTATGCACCAATTTGAAAGATGATATTGTGATGCTCGAGTATACACTTTTCTTTTTTAAGCACCAAAAGACAAATGAATTGATTTCAGATTTAGATAAAAATTAAGCTGCTTCCACGCCACAAGATATCAATAAATTGTTAGTACCGAAAAATCCTAGCAATTTAGATATGATAATCCACAAGCGTGCTAGTATTGATATAATGAAAATTGAACTTCTCAGCAAATTCTATTACCTTGTCCAGATATGTATTTATAAGACTTTCATAATTAATCTCTTCCTCAAGTGCCTCAATTCTTAATCTACGTGCATGTTCTTTGTTCTGTTTAACATCTTCCTCTCTTTTTCGTTGCTCAACAGGCTTCTGGATTTTAACTTTTTTGTGCTTTGGTGGCCCACTACAATTTTTCATTACGTCAAGTGCATATTTTCAATAATGAAAATGTGTCTTTTACAATAGAGAATGATATTTTAGACAAAAGAGAAGCAAATGTCATTTTTAGTTTTGAAATAATGGTTTTTGATAAAATGATTATCACCTACACCTACACACAAAAAATAATTTTCAAAGACCTTTCTTTTTTTTAAAAATATTTATGAGAAAAATTAAAATAACAGACCCCCCTGTACAATTTCAAAACCTTTCCAAAAATGTAACTTTTTTGAAAAGAAATGCTGATTTGTGTCCATAATTTTTTTTATGAAATATCATAATTTATTCTATAAAAAGTATAAACAAAAATAAGAAAAATATGAATTTTGGATTGTAGGTTTCTTATGTCCACCAATACCTCCAAAAGAGAGTTTAGGTCATAATTCCTTAATTTGTGCCTTGGGGACCCATTTTATCAGAACATACCAGTTTTAAAAGATCTATTGTTTTTGCAAATATTTTTCACAAAAATTAAAATCATATAGAATAAACCCTCTGTATAATTTCAAGACCTTTCTAAAAATGTAATTTGTTTGAAAAGAAACTATGATTTGTGCCCATAAATATTTTTTATGAGATATCATAAAAATTTATAAAAAATAAATAAAAAAACTCAGAAAAATCTAAATTTTGGATTGTGGCCTCCTTAAATCAGCGTAAACTTGCAAAAACAATTTCATGTGGTTTGAAAGATATGACCAAATTTCACGTCCGGTTCATCGGAATGTATAGGTATATGTCTACACACTCAAACAAGAGGGTTAGTAGAACCGATTTGCAATGAAAGAAATCAACACACTACTAAGAATGAGCCTATGAACAATAAAATAACAAACGTTACAAAGGAAAACAAATAAATGCAAACCCCAATGCTTGAAGCTTCTATTGCTTCTCTCTACCCCTAAAATATTGTATGGATGGTGCTCAGTATTGGCGTTGATAACATCTATGACTTGGGAGTGTTGAGAAAATAAGATCCAAACGATAATGATTTTGCTTGATGCTTCATACGAAAAATCTTGCATAGTAATTGTGCACAAAGTTGAAGGTCTTGGATATTTTCAAATGGTTGAGAAGGATTGATTATATAGAGTATGGAAATAATTTGGATGGATGAGATTGATCCCAAATACTTTAAATGGACGGTAGAGATCAATAGGAGCTGAAGAAGCAATCAATAAATTCCTCCTCTTAACTGAAGAGAATAGAAAATGGTTCAGTCAATTGTAGAGTTGATCACGAGTTATCTTTTTGAACTGGAGAAAATATGGAGCAATTTATGCAATCACAGAGATAGCACACGAGTTCCCTTTTTAAACGAGAGAGAAGATGGAACAATTTATGCAATCATAGAGATAACACACGAGTTCCCTTTTTTGAATTGGAGAGAAGATGGATCAATTTATGCAATTGAAGAGATAGCACATGAGTTCCCTTTTTTGAACTAGAGAGAAGATTTATTTGATTTTAAAAATTAAAATAATCATAAATGAGATATTTGAATTCTATTTTGATTTAAAATAGAATTAAGAGTGAAATTAAATTAATTTAATGAAATTAATTTAATTAGAAGAATAATTAATAAGTTTAAATATTTGAGTTTAAACTTTAGGAAAATGAATTTAATTAACTAATAAAAATTAATTAATTAAGGTTTAATAATTAAATAAAATTAATTATTTAATTAATTTGAGAGAAATGATTAAATGATTAGAGGATTAGATTTAGAAGAAATAAATGATTAAGTAATGATTAAAGAAACCATTAATTAATAAATTTAAATAATTAAATTTAAATTTTTAAGAAATTGAACTTAATTAACTAATAAAGATTAATTAATTAAATAAAATTAACTATTTAATTAATTTTGAAGAAATGATTAAATGATTAGAGGATTAGATTTAGAAGAAATAGATGATTAACTAGTGATTAAAGAAACCATTAATTAATAAGTTTAAATAATTAAATTTAAACTTTAGGAAAATGAACTTAATTAACTAATAACGATTAATTAATTAAGGTTCATTAATTAAATTAAATTAATTATTTAATTAATTTTGAAGAAATGATTTAAATGATTAGAGGATCTGATTTAGAAGAAATAGATTATTTAATTAATGATTAAGGAAATCATTAATTAATAGAGAAAAATTAGTAATTAAATACAAGGTCGCAAGTCTGTCCATTTTAGGGTGTGTACATTTTCAAGAAAATGGTGAAAAATTTGGACAAATTTAATGGACGTGGGTCCCACCGGGCGTGCCAGAATGTGTATGGAGAAATCTTCAATCTGTTTGGATCAAACATAAACATGCAAACATTAGTGGGTTAACACATATAAAGATCAAAGCATGCATAAACTTGAAAAAAATAAGAAATACTCTATAACATCGGATTGAGCTAATACAAGTTGCACCCTATTAAGACTTGTTTGATTTGCTCATGAGAATGATTATGGGTGTGCTCTCTCTAAAAAAATAAATGCATGATCCTTAAATGATTGCTTACTTGATTATGGATGAAGATTACAAATGCATCTAATGGATGATGAGAGAACTCAAGAACTAGCACGAAAAAGCTAGTCTCGAGCTTCCCATAACGAGGAAATGGGAATGCAATGTTAAACTAGAATGATATGCAAGATTCAAACAAGATTCATTTACCAGTTATCCTAACATATGATATCTAAATTGATTAAGAAAGAACTAAGATTATGAAACATGAAAATAACTATGAAATTCTAGAGCTATTCTAACATGATAACAATGCACAAATGAAAGATGCTTTGCAAGGAGAAAGACCACCTATTTATAGATTTTTGGAGGGAAGGGAAAGGTTTGGATGAGGTGGCACCTATGTGGCATCCACATAGGAGCCACATAAGGGACACATAGGCTTAGAGGAGAGGTCAATTTGGAGTATTTAAGGCTTGAGTTGCTCAAGGTTGCTCACACATGTGTGAACAATCAAGGTTGCCCACACATGTGTGAGAAACCTTAGGGAAATATGTGGAGGACAAGAAGGTGGTTGCATTTAATGAAGTTGGGTGGCTTCCTTGGGATGGGTTGCTCACACATGTGTGAGAAATCCATTATCACTAGAAAGGTTAGGAATCACCTTTTAAGTGTGATTTAGAGGATGATTAAGTGGGAAAGTAGGTTTAGCATGTGGGATAGGTAGGAGTAGGGAAGACTTCTAGGTTAGGTTTATATTAATATTCAAATTAGATTTGAATTAATCATAGTTTAAAATAATTAGGGGTGTGAGGGATTTTTAGTAAATATAAATTTATTAAAAAGGAGATTTTGTGAGGTAAATGTATTTAAATTGAAATACATTGGGATAGTATTTAAATTATATTTAAATACTAGAAGAGAAACTATTTAATTGACTGAGTTAAATAGTTAGATGAATATATAGGAGTTATTAATTTAATTAATATTTTGGACGTCTACACCCATGTGTTTTCATTTCATGCGTATGACATGTTAGTTTCTTTTCCAAATAAACCAATGTAAATTTGAAATCGTACTCCTTTCCTGAAATAATATGTTGTAGATTTTTTTTCGCCATTCAAAGAACCTTTAAACATCAACATTAATCAGAACTATTCATTGAACCATTAAAATACTAAAATTTCACTATACGGACGTAATATATAACGATTCAATACATCTTAAGTAGATGTACTATGTAATGACTTGAATGCCTTAGGGAAATAGAATTGTTTTTAATTACAAGGTTTTTAATCTTTTTTTGTTCAATGTATGTGTTGCAAAATTTAAGTGTAGATTTGATGATTTGAATGTCTTTTAAGGGGATCTACAACATGTTTAATGATTTTAATGTCTCAAGGGGATGTTAAATAAGTAATGATTTGAATGTCTTAGGGTTCAATTAAATTGTTTTTAATTTACTTGAGGTTTGTAATGTTTATATGGTTAATGTTTAATTTTAGATCTAATTTGAATGTATAGTTTGTATATACAACACATATATGTATATACATGAACTATTTTGTTAATTATATTTAATGTACATGTACGCACTTGAAGTTTTTATCTAGATTCATGCATCATCTGTCATATCTATACATCATGGCATCCAGTGGTTCAGATCCTAGTGTGCATCATGATAGTGACCACACATCACACACATTGTCTCATGGTACTCCCCAGAGTAGGGAGAGTAATAGACTATTTCTAGATTGCATGTCACTCTAGCTTAGCTAGAGCGGATGTTGCAAAATACTATTGTCCTCCCTAATATGGAGAGGTTGGCATCCATTCACACTGAGCTTATCAGTATGAGTTAAAAGGTTGAATCATACAACCCCTATGATGAAACCTCCATTGACATATTTTATCAAAGCTTAGCTAGTACAATACCATAGACACTTACATGGAGGACTATTGACATGGATGTTTCCGTGGCCAATGTTAAGGCCATGTTTAGACCTGATTACATAGAGAAGAATGTTGTGAGAGCTTAAATAGTGATGAAGTGTAAGGATGTCCTCGTGGCACTCTTCATATATCCCAGATGAATGTCGAACCATCATATGTGGTCACAAAAGGATGAGGTGGCTCTCTATTTCTACAAATAATTGTATGCAAAATTCTATTTAGGGTATGATGTTGATTACACAAACTTTCCAAGACACCCGGGCAAGGGCATGGCAGATTTGCAGATAAGTTCACATGACCCGATGTACCATAACCCCCTAGTAAGAGGGTATTGGTGGGTCAAAACCTTTTGGTTCTTCCAAAAGGTTTGGAGGCTCAAACTTGAGCTGGAGAGTCTGTGGCTAAGGAGGCATGCCTAGATATGTAATCTAGCATTGCCTCCATCACGACACGGGTTGACCAGTTATCATCTGATTGTGTGGGCAGGTACATGTTACGATCTCATACGAGCCCATTTGTTGATCAATCAGATCCTTTTAATGATCCTTACATTCGCTACTAGCTCCTCACGCCTGATGATGTAGCATGAGAGCCCGAGGACCGTCTGCATGTGATGAGCTCCATGTTAGTGAGTGATCTCCTTGATGATTATTAGGGATATTCTATATTGCATGGGGTCACTCCGAGTGAGATGCCTGCATTCATTCGACAAGTGGTTCGGAGATCCTCCATTGCTAGCGACTAGGGACATGGATATGCACAGGTAGGTACTTCCAAACATGAGGACATTCTGATACATCCTACAAATCTGCGAAAGAGTGTAGTTGATCCTACACCTCCAGAGCAGACACCTCCTTTATGATTTCAGACTGGATTCTCATCTCTGCTTATGGATGATGCAATTGATGTAGTGTCCTTACACTCTTCTGATGCAAGTAAAGATGAAACTCAATATGATTTCTACAACAAAAAGTTTCACAAACTTTATTTATGTGTACAAAGCAAGGGCGCAACATCTCAAACATTCTCTAACCTATTTTCACATCTGGAAATTCTTGCTTGAATGCTTCAAATAGTTCACTTTGTGTTCCATCTATACAAATTTTGTATGTTCAACTTTCATACCAGTCTCTTCATCTTTCAACTTTAGGGTGTCCCTCTATGGAAAGTAACATGAGATCCAATATTCAATGACACATATTCTTACATATTTAGGAATCCTGTCTTTTCGAGGAAGTCTACAAATATATACCCAATTCTTTTCAATGTTTAAATCTAACATATTTCTCATCCTAATGTATCTTTGAACAATTCTTCTAGATACATTCAGTAATTCAGAAATTGCTTTAACTTGTCTTCTATGTGTCAACTTCTTACTGGAAATCATAGTTATCAATACTCTATGAGTAGTAATTGAATCAGGTCCTTGATTTGTTTTATTAAAAAGATTCAATGCATCTTGTAAATTTTCAGTTATTGTTTCTTTTACTTGACCTGTTGTTCTTTTCTTATTATCAACACCTAACAACTCTAAAACCAGAGTCATTTCTCTTTCCCTGAATAATTTGGCAAATAATTGTACTTTTTCCACCACAGATTTATTCTCAAAATATTCCTTCCACATATTTTTGAGATGCAATTTAATAGTGCTTTCAGGTACCATGTGTTCAAATGTAATTTGACTAAAAAGTGAATCCTCTTTCATCTCCATCAAATTTTGCATTGCATAAACAATATTTGTACCTCGATTACTACCTATTTCTTCCCCTACTTGAGTTGCATTTTCTTCAACGTCAATAGGTTCTTCTTCAACATTGTCAGATTACTCTTCATTACGTTTTATATGACCTTTCATTTTGTCATCCCTTTTGCGATCATATTTCCTTGTTCTATTCCTTTTATTTCCCATTGCACAAAGTATAGCAAGAAAATTTTGCTTTACTACTCCTTGATAAAAAGATCTAATTCACACTCCTTTAGAAAAAAGGGCCTTTGTATTCCTTGGCAAAAATGTCTCTTTTGATCTCAAAACACTTCACTTATTAAAATAAAAGTGATTTTCAGATTTGAAAAATTATAAAACCACCTTTATTATATATGTGGTCGAAGGGGTAGGTCGCTCACGCGACCGCTCGTGGGGGTGCCGACTCCTAGGGGAGTTCGACCGAGTGGGATTCGGCTAAATCCAACTCGACTGAGTCCTACTTGACCGAACTATCTAATGTGCATGCCACGTGACAACCAAACCCCAAGTAGTCTATATAATTGCAGAAGTTTCAACTTCTACAACTTCTTTCACTATGAACAAAAAAAGAAAAAAAGAAAAAAATACCCTTTTGTAGAGCTCAAAATCAAAATTTGGGATATATAATTTTTATAGTATTTTGATTACAAAAAGTTGATCAAATAAATACTAAATACTGTAAGTGGGTATATTAAGTTTCGAGAAGATGTTGATTCAAAAAATTAAAAAATTAGTAAATCAAATAAGAAAAATTTAAAAATTATAAACAAGACTAGATGAGAGAGTCCACTTCAAGAATATATATTTTCTTTTTGTTTGGTGTAGTTTTGATAAGGGAAAGAAGGTGGGAGATGAAAACTATTGATTTCGGGTAAGTTAGACTTTGATTAGTTATAACAGACAAAATATAGATAAAAAATACTTATTCCTTTTTTTCTGCAATAGCTCTATACATGTCATCTAAAACATATTCTAAAATCGGTGGAAAAAAGATTTTTTTAGTTATAGTTTTTTGGCGGGAAGTGGACCCCCTGATTTGCAGTATTTTTTAGCAAACATAAAATATACTTTAAAAATTTAAAAAACATATCAATTTTTGACTTATTTTTTTGTTATAAATTATAAGCATAAACTTCATCCAGTTTTACGTGCATTTCATCAGTTAACATCATCTTCAAATTTTCAACACAAATATCACTTTTTTGTCCTTGAAGTTGAAAGTTTTGGTGTTGTTAGCCTTTTCCTTTATAAAAGTGTGACAACTTATTATCTTTTACCCTATGAAAAAACTTATTATACTATAAATATATAATTAAGAAGATAATGGACTAGCTATAATTATTTTTTGCTTTGTTGAAAACTTTTTTTATTATACTTTCTCTTCTTTTTTTGTGTGTACTTTTACAAAAAAAATTGTATTTTGAAAAAGGGAAATAAATTTTATTTACTGTTTCTTTCTTTTTTTAAGACTTTTTTTATTTGCTAATAATTAATCATAACTAAATTTAATTACTTGATTTTAATTACATCAAATCAATGGAATAATCTAATCGATTCAATTAATTTATTATTTTTAGTTATGAGATCAATTGTTTGATTTTGTGTTTATTCTTTCTGTTAAAAAATAAGATCTCCCCCAAAAGAATTCTTTTTTATCTACTCTTTTTTTTTATCGGTAAAAAATTTGGGTAAGATCTGTCAATGATGGATAGCCTTAACCATATGTGAAGGAATAGTCCGAAGAATGATTCATGTCCTTATCAAGGGAGATGCCAACCATCTCTCCTTTTCTACGAACACAAATTTTTTTTTTTTTTTTTTAACTTTTTTTTTTTTTTTTTAACTACTCTTAGATTAACTTAGTCTTGACATAATTATTTGATAATTAGTCATATCAAATTTAAAAAGTGATCCATTTGAGTGTAAATCGACAACTTAATTACTATTAATTAACTTAGTAAGTTCATTAAAAAATGTTAAACATATAAAAAGAGAACAATTGTATTATATAGTTAGATTAGATTTGTATTTTATGCATTCAATAAAAAAATATTTACCTTTGAACAATAAAACAAATAATCAAATCAAGCAAATCAAACAACCACCAACCATTGAGATAAATTAACATGCAGGAGAAGCCTGCAAGAATATCACACTTGCTTTGTTCATCTATAAATAGAGAATCAATCTAAGCATTGTAATAAAAGAAGGGCACTCCATAAAAAAGGGTGTTTCAGGAAAAGAGTATGGCATTCTCAAGTCCAAGATGCTCGAATAGGGAGGAATCAAGGGAGATATAATGTCGATGCTTGTTCTCTATCAAGGATGATCACATTGTGAAGGCAATGAACTGGATTGTAGATATGAGCCTAGGAGAAAATACTAGAGAATACTGACATGATGGAATGATCTATAGTGTTTTTTTCTACCGTATTGTTCAATCAGTTGGTTCGAGAGAAGCATGCTTCAGACCAGAAACAATTTTGTGATATCCTTCAATTGGCCAAAAGTGGTAGATTGTATATTTCAAATAGAGCCGTGGGAACTAATAACGCCCCTTTCACTAATTTTTGAAGGGCTAAGAGATGATTCTGAGGAACAAGAATAAAAGGAAACCAGTGAGGGGAGTTGGGCAAACTTGATTAGGGAAATTTAGAAATTGTTCAAGGAGGGGATTAGGAAATATGTATTTGGAGATTTGTATAGAAAAGTGCATCCATAAGATTCCCCATTTAGTTCTTCATTGGCTTGGAGACTTGTTAATTTGTGTAGGGGAATTTCTTACTTCTACAATAATTTCATGTAATCGGTTTGGGAAGGATGTATGGGTAGTAGTAGGAAACACATATTTCTAATTATCTATGTTCATTTTTTGATTTCAATAGAGGTATCTACCCCAAGAATAGTAAAACTAACCAAAAAAGAAAACCACCAAGCACACTTAAATAAATAAATAAATACATTTAGTTTGTCTACTCTAATTATGAGGCCAATAGTTGTCTCAATTTTTTACATGTCCCATATTAAGACCACATTTGTTGAAGAAGGTCTTAGAAGAATTATGAGAGACTCCATCTACTCCTTTATGCATCATCCTTAAATTGGTCATGCTTCTAAAAAATATTTGATGGGAAAATTCTCATTTATAGATATTGGAACAAAAAATCCCCCTTAAACCTTTTGAACAAGTGAACATTCACATAGGCTTTGCTATAAGTAAGCTAGTATTGAGTGTACAATGTTTTATAAAAAAATTTCCATTTTGCACTGCAAATTACTCCTTGTGTCGCCTTCATTGAACTCTATTATAGTGCATACACCACCTATACATCTAAACCCTACACGTGAAAATAATTTGCATATAAATTAATGCATATAACCTATTTTTTTAGATGTTTACAATTTAAATTTGAAAATAGTTGCTATTGATAAACACCCCTCAGGGGTATATGCTAGGATACGATTGTTCTCATTTGGTCAAATCCTTATTGCCAATTTAATGGTTTGGCGAAAGAAATCTAAGTTTTACACTTATAGATTTGATAATACATATTAAATCTATACACTAAGAATTTAGATTGCTCCCTAGGAATGTGTGCAAATGAAATTAGACGAGGTTTAATTTATTTTTTATTTTTTAAGCTAAAGCATTCCATTTGTACAAATAGTAATTGCACAAGGGACACCATGATCAAAATGGGAGGGTATGCATTTTTCATCATTACAATTGTATATAGATTTTTTTTTTTAAATAATATAATTCTTCATTTTTTTTTTTTAATCCTCTAGGTGGTTGATTTTATTGTATTTTATTATTTTAATGATATATTACTAATTAAATGCTCCAAGCTATTTTTTTTATAATTTAGTTGTCTCTTTTATGTGTGATACACATTTACGATCTACCTCACAAGAAGACACCATTGTTGCCTTAATACCCAACTCCCATTACATGTGCTTTTGAATGTAATTATCACTAATAATTAATTCTTATTTTTGTGCACATTAATATTATTCTATAGCTACTCCATAGCTGCACACAATCTTTTACCTTAAAAAATACCAAAGTCTTTGAGTTGCAAGCTTAATATCCTTCCTACCTAGTAGTTTGAATCATTATCAACTTATATGTATCCTTATATGAGGGCTATAATAATATTTTAAGTATGGTTTTACTTTTATTGAATACTAATCTTATCTAGTTGTCTGATAAAGGAGTCTTAATTACTTTTTCTAAAGGGTAACAAAAGAAGTCGAATTAGACAATCCTAAAAGGGAGGTTATTGCAACTTCATTCCATCCAACTTGTATATATTTCCAAGTTTATGAATATATCCATGACCAAATTTAAAACCAAAATATTGATAATATATCTTTGATACGTTGATACTGAGCCAATATCTTTTAAGAATTCAATACCAATATTAAGAATATCGACAATACACTTTTGAAAATGTGATACCTAACATTATGTCAAGACCCATTAGAATATGATGTGGAGGTTATGATGATACCCCTGAGAATCTTGGGTGGCAAGTTAATCACCACGTCCCTTAGCCTCTCCCAAATAAATTTATTTATTTATTTTTTCCAAACAAGAAAACAAAGAGAGAAAGAAAGAAGAAATCATATGGAAACTTGAATGTTTGGTGGAAGGAACCAAGAAAGGAGTCTCCCACAGTAAAAAGAAAAGTGATTAAAGGAATATATACGAATGCTATGTGTTCATTTTCAAGAAAGTAAAGGCAGACAATGCATAAAGGGAAAAATTATAACAACCACCAACCACACTTAAATAAACTTAAAAAATGTTTTAGTTTATCTACTTTAATTATGGGACCAACAATTGTCTCAATTTTTTACATGTCCCATATTGAGACCATATTTGTTGAAGAAGATCTTAGAAGAATGAGAGACTCCATCTACTCCTTTAGGCATCATCCTTGAATTGGTCATGCTCCTAAAAAATATATGGTGGGAAAATTCTCATTTATAGACACTGGAAGAAAAACCCATCCTTGAAACCTTTGAACACGAGAACACTCACATAGACTTTGCAAGTAAGTAATATTGAGTGGACAATATTTTATAAAAAAAATCTCCATTTCGGTCCACAAAATACGCCACGTGTCACCTTCATTGAACTCTATTATACTGTATATACCACGTATAGATCTAAACCCTACATGTGGAAATAATTTGCATATAGTTAATGCCTATAACCTATTCTTTTTAGATGTTTACAATTTAGATTTGAAAAGAGTCTGTATTGATAAACACTACTTAGGGGTATGCTAGGATATGATTGTTCTCCTATGGTCAATTTAATGGTTTGGTATAAGAAATCTAAGTTTTGCACTTGTAGATTTGATAATGAATATTGAATGGACAAACTAACAATTGAGATTGGTCCCTAGGGATGTGTGCAAATGAAATCAGACTAGGTTTAGTTCATTTACCATTTTTTACGCCAAGACATTCCATTCTTACATTAGTAATTGAATAAGGGACAACGTGATCAAAATGGGAGGGTATGCAATTTTCATCATTACAACTGCATATCTACTTTTAAAACTAAAATAAAATTTCTTCATGGTTTATTTTCAATCCTCTAGGTGGGTGATTTTATTATATGTTTATATGTTATTATTTTAATAATATATTTCCTATTAAATGCTACCAAGTTTTTTTTTAACAATTAAGTTCTCTTATGCGTGTGATACACATTTACGATCTACCTCATGCGAATACACCAATGTCGACTCAATACCCCAACTCCATTATATAACACTTATAAATGTCATTATCACTTATAAAATATAAACAATTTTTCTTTTTATGCCCTTTAAAAATATTTTGTAGCTACTCCATCAACTACACACAACCTTTTGCCTTAATAAAATACCAAGCATTTGAGTTGCAAGCTCAATATCCTTCTTACATAGTAATTTGGATAATTATCAATTTATATATATCTTCCTTATACAACGACTATAATAATCTTTTAAGTATGATTTTAATTTTATTGAATACTAATCTTACTTAATCGTTTGATGAAGGAGTCTGATTTGATTTTTCTAAAGAGTGAAAAAAGAAGTCAAATTGGACAACCCTCAAAAAGAGATTATCACAACTTCATTCCATCCATCATACATATACTTTCAAGTTTATGAATATATCCACAACCAAATTTAAAATCTAAAAGTTTAATGATATATCTTTAATACATTGATGTCAAACTAATATCTTCTAAGAATTCAATATCTACAATATACTTTTAAAAATGTAACACCTAATATTAAGATAAGACCCATTAGGCTAATATTAAAATAAGACCCATGAGGAGGTTATGATGATACCCCCTATGAGAATCTTGGGTGGCAAGTTAACCACCACATCAATGGAATAAATTTGTTTTTCCAACCAAGGAAATAAAAAAAGAAAGAAGAAATCATACGTATACCTGAATGTTCGGTGGAAGGCGCCAAGAAAGGAGTCTCCCGGGTAAAAAGAAAGTGATTAAAGAAATATACGAATGCTATGCGTTCATTCCCAAGAAAGTAAAGGCAGGCGAAGCATAAAGGGCGAGGTTATGACAGAATCGGGAGGAAGGCTCCCGTGTTGAATTGAAAGAAAAATGGTGCTGTCTCAGAAAATCCACTCGGCATTTAAGGGAGCGGTGGAAAGGATAACAGGGCCTCGTACAGTCTCGGCCTTCAAGGAAAAGGGCGTTCTTTCTGTGGATGAATTCGTCCAGGCGGGAGACAATTTGGTCGCCAAATGCCCTACCTGGTCTTGGTATCTTCTTTCTGCCCTCAATTAAGTTTTGTTTGCCTGAATTATGCATGTTTTTACTTAAGGGTATTCTATTTTCTTGGCTGAGATGCCATGACTTAGAGGTATCTCTCGTGTTAAACACAATACCGAGTTTTCTCGGAATTTTAAATTGAAGATTGCCTTTGGAAGCTCCTTTCCTCTGTCTTTGGGCTCTCTTGTCCCAGTGGTACTGTGAGCTGCCACTTTACTATCCTACGCTGGGTTAGATTTATCCCGGCATGTTTTTTTTGGAAGAATTATCCATTCTCTTGACCACAAAGAAAACTTTTTTCTGATTCATGGGAACCCTACTACTCCAAGGGGAGTTTCAATGAGTTCTAGCTGGTCCGTGGATAATAATGATATCCCCACGGAAGGGCTTGGAAGTCCCGCACTTGTTTGGAATGGCCGCAAGGTGGGGTTATAACACCAAAATGGCAATGAATTGGTACAAAGAATCGTACTGATACAAATGTTGGAAGCAAGCATTGGAAACAGGAAATTGGAAAAACAAAGATGTTAGTAATAAGTACAGTGAATGAGAATTGCTGTAATTTGCTTCCATAGGAAATTGCTGAAAAGAGGGAAACATGACGGGTTGACATACAAAAATGAGGAAAGTCTTAAAGCAGAGCCATAGGTTCTTGCGTGTCAGCTGCGGTCGAGTTGAAGGTGTATTGGAGACCAGAACAAGTTTGGAGTCTTTACTAGTTTGATTCTGAGTTTCCGCCCTTTATAAACAAAGGAATAAAAGTCTTATTTTAAGTACTAGAATCTTTTGCCAAGTTTTTACCAACCTTTTTTATTGAGAATAAAGATCAAGTTATCCTGGTGCATTAGTCTTTGCTCGAGCTGGGTTGAAATCTCTAACTACACTCTGAAGTTTCAGCTAAATCTAAAAATCTGTCCGATTTCAAACAGAAGTTTGATTCAGTTTAGACTGCGGTCTGATGGGGAAATTTTTTGACTGGTATACAGTCAAGGTTTACGTTCCAGAAAAAATGTATAGGCTTTACATTTGTTTTGAGGAATTGAAAAAGGCAAAAAAGTTGTGTGCAAGTCGTTATGGATTTTGCAGATTGGTTAGCCTTCATATTGCAGTATCTTAAGTTAAATGAAACCTTTCCCAAATAAAATTACATAACGAATCAAATATGATTATTGAAATCTTTTGAGACCTTACATATATTTCTTGAAAATGATGGTAGTAAAAGAAACATCACCAATTAAACAAGATTAGTTAGATCTTCTATCAACTTTGAACTCTTAAGTTCAAAGATAGATTGTTGACTGGTAAAGCATGCCTACATTGTTAAATACTGCCATTGCCCTCTTCTTTCAATGCTTGTTTATTCTTCCAACTTTATCAACTGCTCTTCCTCACATTCTCTACCTTTCTTGTTTTGTGCAGGTGGGTCTGGCTAAATTGTTTTTTTTTTGCTGTAAGTGCATAGATGGGTTGTTTGTGAGTTAGGTCTGGTTATTTTTACTCTAGAAAAAGGATAAAACAAAATGGCAAATGGCAATAGATAGTTTATACTTTTAAAGTCAATAGGAAAATTTGTTTTATTCTTACTATATTGTGAAATACTGCCAGCGGCCTCTTGATTTAGGGCTCTTTGTTTCTTCCAAATTTACTTTCCTCTATGATCCTTGTAGTTGTTTTTTTAAAGGATGGCAGGGTTAGATTTTTTTTCCTTTCATTTCAGTGCATTAATGGGTTTACCGTTAAATGAATTAGGGTAGGTTAATATTACATTAGAAAGAAATATAGCCAAATGTAAAATGGCAGTAGATAACTCCATTCATTGAGTTTCAATAGTAAAATTTTTGTTTTCCTGCTGCATTGACAGATTTTATCAGGGCCCTCTTAATCCAATGCCCCTCGATTCTTCCAAATTTTTTGCTTACTCTTCTTTATGTTCTGTATATCCGTTTTTGTTCTTTCTGTAGTGCTAATTTGGTTTGGTTGGTTTGTTTTCCCATTCACTTTTTGTGTATAGATAGGTTGTCTTGTGATTTAGAACAGGTTAATGTCTTTTTACTGAGGAAAAAGAGCCAAATTGCAAATGGCAATGGACAGTTCATACCAAAATAAAAAATGGAGAAGTGAGATTTTTCCTTCCTATACCTTTCTTCCAGTGCATTACTTGCTCTCCTTTATGTTCCCCATTTTTGTTCTTCTATTGTGCAAGGGTCTTCTGGTTGGATTGTATTGCCTTTCACTTCTAATGCATAGATGGGTTTAGGAGAGTTAGGGCAGGTTAATAATACTCTAGAAAGAATTAAAGCCAGATAGAAAATGACATATAGTTCAAAATTAAGCCTTTCAGTAGTAAACTATATCTTATTGCTTTGGCTAGGTCTCAGGCAAGGTTGTATACCACCTTTAACACTGTGTGGCCTTAAGCCTGGTCACATTTTTTACAATTAAAATCTTGTTCCGTTTGAATGTACTGCAGTGAACTTGATTCACAAACATAAATACACTTTGTTTAAATGGGAATCAAACATGGGTCATGCTCTTATGAGTGTATTCCATAGTCACGATTCATGATATAGTTTGTACCTAGAATACATCCAATTTTGTTGTTGTTGTGTCGTGCAAATTGTCTATTCAAATGAAAGTCATCCCTTGCCTAGTGAGTTGTCTGTTGGATCCTTGCTTAGCATGATAGCGAGTCTGGTACTTTTGAACTTTGAGCGTCTTTGCATAGCCGATTGGAGAAGCTTTTCCATGCATAATATGAGGCAAGAACAAATATTGGATGCAAAAGAAAAAATGAAAGTGAGTAAAGAATGAATATGGGGATATCTAGCGCCTTGGAGTTGTGCCATAAGGTTTTTTGGAAAAAAAGATTGTTTAAGTGAAAAAATGGCCATTTGATGTGCTAACACTTTTTTATGGCCATAAAGTTGATAAGGTTAAAAGTGTGTGAAAAGGTCCTTGGATGGCATCACAAGGGGAGGGGTTTTTGCCAAAAATTGGCAAAACATAAGTGTCTTAAAAGGTCTTAAGGGGTGTCATAAGGATTTTGGCCAAAATTTGCAAAACAAAAAGTATTTGAAAAGGATCTTGGAGCTTGTCATAAAGGTTTTTGGCCAAAATTTGCAGAACACAAATGCATTATAAAACTCGCAAGTGTGAAATTTTCTTGATCAAGTAGAGTGAGGGCTGATTGAAACATCAAGTTGTAGATATGTCTGTTATAATTAGGGTTGGAACTGAGTTTTGTCAATCTACTAAGGATGGATTTTTAGGTTCATCTTGGACAGAATCTTGGTTTCAAGAAACATCAAGACTTACAAAGCAACATCTCATCAATCTCCTTGCCCAAATTATGCAAATGCTTGGACCAAAGTAAGTCACTATACAACCTACAAGAACCCATTCAAATCTGTTGGTGGTATTGAAGATTCACTTTTTTGCAAAGATTTTTAAATCACTTTGAACATGAGGATGACAGGGAGACTAAATGTGAAACTAATGAATTAGAACATTGGGCTGTAGAGGAGTTGATTATTGAGTATGAGCTTGAGTAGTTGTTGAAGGATAATACTTGTAGCTATCTCTAGAGCACCACTTGAGTACTTGTAGCAATCTCTAGAGTACTAGAATATCCATCATCCTAACAAGACGAAGACTGAATCAATGGCAATCTATGCAAGTGTATTGGATATTGTCTCCTAATGTACGCTTTCAAGCATTTTCTTGTGAAAATGATGGGCAACTAGAATCATGTAGGTAAAATAAGCAAATGCTTGAAGTTAGAGCTTGACATGGAGGATATCTTGTGGTGAGGAGCCATGGGATCCAACACTTAGGAGCTTGGGAAAGGGATAAGTACATCCGATTGTAGTGTAGACCAATGATGAGGGAGAGCCTAATTAGTGCATGGTGGTACAAAGTATGGAGAATAATGATATTGGTGATGAGGGAGTGGAGGATGAGGTATCACTAGTTGTTTTCTGTCACTAGGTGGAGTTGGTTGATATCCTAGATCACCAACATTGTCTTGCTTGAGGGCAAGCAAATATATGAAGGGAGGCTTTGTCCTGTTCCTTTTTTCAATCCATAGTTTATTCTATCTTTCGACAATGTAGGAGTAGCAACCATGTAGTTACTTTAAAGTTTTCATATTGGTTTCATACTTGTTTGTACCTGTTAGTCAGTTAGAATTGTAGTGGATTGGAATACAGAGGGCAATGAGTCAATTAGTTAGAACTGAAGTTACTTTAAGTTAGGATCAATTAAGTAAGGAATGCTCTTGCTAGTTAACTACACTCAATTTAGGGATGGACTTGTCTGTAAATTTCTATCAGCCGAGGAAGCGAAATCAATGTGAAGAGAAGGGATACACGTGAAATTTGATAAAACAAAAGTCATATCTTTTTCTTGGGCTAAGGTTGTGTTTTAGTAGCCATGGTTTGGAGATGAAACACGTTAGGTGTAGAGTTTAGGCTTGTTGAGGACAAAAACCCTAAAATAGCAGATGAACATTTGTATTGGCATCTAAACTACTACTAGTGTCTAGTTCCACATGTGGGCAAGTTTAAGTTGTATTGGTTTGATGAATATCAATATGCTTAATATTGTTTTGAAGAAATTAAAAAAAAAAAATAAAAATTATCTGTTGTATTTTTGGGTTTGTTATTTAATATTTTGTATTGATTTAGTTTGGGTCTTTACAACCAATTCCTAGCTGAAAGGAACAAGAAGCACCATCTTTGGCACCAACTTTGAGAATGCCTCTTCACTTGCATGTAAAAATAAAACTATCTCCTCAATGCAATGAGGAATACCCACATTCTTCACCAAATCGTTGAGCTTAGTATGAATTCTATCATTTCTTTAGCATCTGACCTTAGAAGACTTGTATCATCAATTTCATCAGGGCCAAGAATACTTTTAACAAAAATAAGGACTAGGATTGAAGAACATTGGAACAACTTCTTTAGTTGAAAGTTAGAAACATGACCATGCCTTAGTGTTTCCTCTGAAACATCACCATGGCCAGCCATGAAACAAAAGCCTAATGCCACACCATAGCAATCAAAACAAGGTTCACGAAACCACAACCAACACCAAAATAGTATAACAGAAAGAAAAAAACAATGACATCATTGGTGGCACTACTTCATGATGGCAGGCACACAAGATCACCATGTGAATAACATTACCATCTCATAATGGCTGGCACACACTCAACAACACATGAAAACACATACAATACACCACTACTAAGAGACATAAATGAACATGTTGCCAACCACTGTCAACAATGAAAGAACATAAAATAGGCTGTATTGACATCTTACTAAGTGCACCCATACCATCTCGAACAATATTATGGAGACCTTCCTAATGAGAAGTATCCTTACTTTCTGTTGATGATTGTAGCTTCATTTAGATAAAATGATTATATTATTATTATGAGAAAAGATCAATATATTGTGCTTACATATTAATATATATATATAATAATAATACCTATTATTATAATTATCTATATACATACTTATATTTGATCTCTTTCATAATATTAATATCATGGATCGAAATTAAACAAATGTGTTATCTTATGAAATAATCAAATGGATATTTAAAGACCGATTAATATCGGTTATGAAATAAGTTATTTGCTGTCGGTTTGATAACCATACCATATTGGTTATTAATTCACACTGATTCATTTGTATCGGTTATTACATATACCGTTAACATTGCATCAACCGATCATTTAACATGGTGATCGGTTTCATTAATCTGCGACCTGTTGTTATAAGGAGGCACATTAATATAGGGACATGTCTCCTCGTGGAGACATGTCTCTATACTAACTTGCCTCCCTCATATATATGCTCATACGTAGATCAAACAAAGACAATGCATATACAACATATTGTATGTGGAGTCTTCTCATATACAGTCAGCAAATTATTCAGAGATAATTCCTATCAGCATTTCTTTTGTAATATTTGTATTTATACAGTGCATATATACTTGTGAAATTAGTATTGAATTCCATAGTCTCCTATTTGCTGCATACCTGAAAAGAAAAGATATATATTAGTGAACATATAAATAAAATTGCATTCATTTCCATTTTTGCCATAAATCTACTATCTTTAACATGGTATCAGAGCCGAGTGAAGGAAGATCCGATTAGATTGAAGATAGAAAGTTGATTAAAAACTGTAAACATTGTAAAATCACATTCCTCTCTACATGATGGCAAGTGGAGTTAGATTCGAGGATCGTCTTGAGAGAGCTTCTAATTTTGTTTCATGGAAATTTAGAATCATGCTTACCTTAAGAGAAAACTAACTAGACTCATATGTAAGGCAAAACATACCAGAGCTAAATGACAATGATGAGAAAATTCAATGGAACAAAAGTAATGGAAAAGCTATGAAGATCAAAGTGGATGCAGTTAGGGATCACTTAGTTCCAATTATCTCTAAATATGATATTGCATACCACTTGTTTAAAGCCATACCAAACATGTATGAAATAAACAACACTAGTAGAGGACTCACCTTGAAGAATCAACTTCATCACATGAAAATGAATAAAGGAGAATCTATTGCATCCTACTTCATGAGGATCATCGAAGTAAGGGACCAATTGTCCACCATAGGGCATGGAATAGACAACAAAGAAATTGCAATGATAGCCCTAAATGGTCTACCAAAATCTTGGGAGTCCTTTATACAAGGAGTAAGTGCTCCTTTCAAATTCCCAAAGTTTGATAGACTAAAAATGGACTGTATTCAAGAGGAATCAAGGCTAATCACTAGAGGAATAAATCCAGACACAACAAGTGAGGACATCCATGTATTATACTCCAAATCCTACAAGAAGGGGAAGAAGAGAAACTTCAAAAGAAAGAATGAGAAGGGTTCAAACGGGAAAGGCTCCTCCAAGAAGACGAGACATATCACAAGTACAATGCTTCAGATGTTATCAATATGGACATTATGCCCAGAAGTGTCCAGACAGACTAAAACAACAAGCTGCCTTCGCTAAAGTTGGAAAGACTAACCCAGAAGAATTCTCTGAGAATACCCGGTTATTAAGTTACTTAAAGAAAATTGAAAATATGGATAACCAATGTTGGCCCAAAATTGTGATGAAGGAGGGTTTAGTCCGTAGAAAGAAAACTTGGATGAAACAAAACATAAATTGGTTGGGTAGGTGGAACATTAAGTTTCAAGATTGTCCTAATACCAATGTGGAAATAAAGAAGTTTGTCTTAGGTGAATTTCAGACTGCCATATGGACTAATCACATGGGACGGAAAAATGAGCACTATATTAAGATGTTCAACCCCAGCTGGGAACATGATGATAAAGCTTACTTGGGGGCAGCTATTAAAGGGAAAGCTAGGATATTTTGGCTCAGTTAAGGACAGGTTCGCATCATCTTAGGTGCGAGACTAGTAGATGGAAAAGGCCCAAAGAGGAATGGGAAGAGAGGACTTGCAGGTTCTGCAAGACGGGGGCGATTGAGACTGAATGACATTTTCTCATTGAATGCACAACATATGATGACATCCGGGCGCAGTACGTTAACATATGGACGACCGACGACATGCAAAGTTTATTTGAGGTGGATAAGGTCAATCAGATTGGCAGTTTGATTGTTAAGATTCACAACAGGAGAGCGGACATGGAAAAGAAGATGGATTTAGCTTAGGACTGTGATCTGTGGTCCCTTAGGCCGTTTGGTCTCGTGGACGTTAGTAAAACTCTTCATTCATTCATTCATTCAACATTGTCAAGTCAAACATCTAACAACCCTAACACTTGGGTGATTGATAGTGGGGCATCCTGTCATATCACAGGATACAGAGAACACCTAGATACTCTTGAAGAAAATTCTGATGAGGAGGTGACTATCGGAGATGGCACCAACTACCCTGTTAAAGGGGTTGGAACCTGTACCATAAATCTAAAATCAGGCATATCACTTCAGCTCATTGGGGTTCTGTTCATACCAGGAATAAAGAGGAACCTTGTGTCTATCTCAACCCTTGAAGATAAAGGATATAAAATAACCTTCATGGAAGGAAAGGTCTTGGCATGGCCAAAGAACTCCACCATCAAGAAGGCTCTATCCATAGGAGTTAGGCATGGATCACTCTACAAGTTAAGCATTGCCCCTTCTCAAGCTCTCATTCATGAAAGTTCAAGCTCAAATGAGATTTGGCACAGAAGATTAGGACACCTTCACTTCGGAGCTCTACCCTCCATAGAGAAGACAGTGAATGGTATGCCTAAGTTGAATCACAACCATGAAGGAACCTACAAGGGCTATGCCCTAGGTAAGAATACTAAAGGAACTTTTCATAATAGTTCTAGCAAAAACAATAATGTATTAGAACTCATTCATTTAGACTTATGTGGACCCATGTCTATACCTTCTATGGGGGGTTTTTATACTATGTAATATTTGTTGATGACTTCTCTCGGAAGACTTGGATTTATTTTCTAAAAAATAAGGAGTGTGAAGAAATTCTTTTGAGATTTAAGGAATTTAAGACTCTTGTAGAAGACCTATCAGGGAAGAAAATCAAAACATTTAGGACAAACAATGGGGGGAATAAACTTCTGATGTATTTAAAGAGTTTTGTGTAAATGCCGAGATTAAGAGGGAGTTCACTGTACCCTACAACCCTCAACAAAATGCAGTAGCTAAAATAAAGAATAGGACCATAGTAGAGGCTGCTAGAGCCATGATGTTTGATCAAAACATGGAACTTTCATTTTGGGCTGAAGCCTCTCAAACAACCGTCTACATCCAAAATAGATGTCCTCACTCATTCTTAGACAACAAAACTCCAGAAGAAGTCTTCATAGGTATGAAGCTTGACATCAGCCACTTAAGAATCTTTGGTTGTCCTGTATACATTCATGTGCCTAAAGAAAAGAGGACCAAATTAGAACCGTCCGGAAAGAAGGGTATATTTGTGGGGTATAGTGAAACCTCTAAGGCTTATAGAATCTACATACCAGGTCAAAAACACATTGAACTTAGCAGAGATGTAACATTTGAAGAAGACATTGCCTTCAAAAGATCTATAAGCTCCCTTGAGTTAGAAAATCAGGATCCTCCTAAAACCATGGAAGAGGACCCTGCTCCTGAGGTTCAGAGGGAGAACCCATCTGAAGTAGTAAATGACGATCACATCACTCCATTAGAAGAACCACTCAATACAAACCTATAGAGACCTCTTTGGGCCAGAAAAGTAACCCAGGAAGCTGAAAACTTTGCAGCTTCAAAAGGAACTTTTCAAGAGAGCAAAAGACCTCACAAATTTTCTAACTATGTGGCATTAATGAGTGAGATCATAAATGCAAAACCTGAAAATGTTGAAGAAGCCCTAAAACAACATATGTGGAAAGATGCCATGATAGAAGAGTATCAATCCATCATAAAGAATGATGTCTGGGACATTGTGCTCAGACCTAAGGACAAATCAGTGGTATCATCTAAATGGCTATTTTAGATAAAGCATGCAACAGATGGCAGCATTGAGAAACACAAAGTCAGATTTGTGGCCAGAGGCTTCTCACAAAAAGAAGGCATTGACTATGAAGAAACGTTTGCACCAGTCGCACAATATACATCCATTAGAGCCATTATTGCAATTGCTGCATCAAAGGGGTGGAAAATTCACCAGATGGGTGTAAAGACAACTTTTCTGAATGGTACTATTGAAGAGGAAGTTTATCTTGAACAGCCAGAAGGTTTCATCATTCACAATGCAAAATCTCATGTCTGTAGGCTAAAGAAGGCATTGTATGGGCTAAAACAAGCTCCCCGAGCTTGGTATGAAAGATTTGATCACTACCTCCTGGAATTAGGCTTCTCCAAAAATGATGCAGATCCCAACCTTTACTTCAAGGTAAGAAATGGTGACATGGTAATTCTTGTATTATATGTTGATGATTTAATAATCACAGGAGAGGATCACTTAATCACTCAATGCAAAGAAGAATTAGCTTTAGAGTTTGAAATGAAGGACTCGGGAATCCTCCACTATTTTCTTGGACTAGAAGTCTGGCAGCATGAAAATTACATCATTCTGAGTCAAGGAAAATATACAGTTATATTCTGAAGAGGTTTGGAATGTTGGAATGTAGACCAATGTCCACACCCATGGAAACAAACTTGCATAAGTTGAAGGAAGCTGTAGTAGACTCAAAATTTGCAGATCCTACACTCTACAGATAGATTATTGGATCCCTGATGTACTTGGTCAACACCAGACCTGATATTTGTTACTCTGTGAACGCACTCAGTCAGTTCATGTGTGAACCAAAAGAGATACACCTTGTTACAACAAAACATAGCTTGAGGTATCTTCGAGGAACCATTGGATATGGTCTCAAATATGACTGAGTGAAACTTGATCTTCATGGCTACACAGATTCAGATTGGGCTGGAAGTGTGGTGGATAGAAAAAGCACATTAGGATGTTGTTTCAGCTTAGGATCTGCCATGATATCTTGGATTAGCAGAAAGAAATCATCTGTTGCACAAAGCATAATACATTGCTGCCTCCATGAGTCCAAGAGAAGCGGCGTGGCTCAGAAAGCTCTTAGTAGGACTGTTTGGACAACCCCTGGAACCCACTGTCATCCATTGTGACAATAAACTCTCTATGAATCCAGTGTTCCACGAAAGGTCCAAACATATTGAGATTCCTTATCACTATGTTAGAGACATGGTAGAAAGGAATGTGATCCAGTTACAGTGTATTAGTACAAGTGATCAAACTGTTGACATCCTCACCAAGTCTCTCTCCAGGACAAAAGTTGAATACTTTCGAGATAAACTTGGTATGGTTGATAATATAATTCGAGATTGAGTCCAAATTGTATTTTTTGTACTAATATATAAAGATGTTTAATGTGTAAACTCTTTTGCTAGTCATGTGTGAGACTCCATGACTTAATGGGCCCCACCTGTGTACATTGAAGAAGGGTGACGAATTTTCTAAAATATACACTTTTATTTGATTGATGTTGTAAGGTGACGACTTTACGACATCTCCATCATGATGAATATCATGTTACGTGATATCCATGGACACGTCATGATGAATAGGATCTCTTAAATATCATGGTAGATATCATAAGGCTGATATCATTAAATACACCATATATGAGTTAGAGATCTTCATGGTGTATATTATATGATATAATATCCGTGGACATGCCATGATTTTGTATCCATATGGTAGACATCATGAGTCGTGATGTCAGTGCACATACCATGGATAAATTACGAGATATGGTGAATATCATATAACTTGATATTCATACTCATACCATATCTCGTGATATCACGGTGAGGTGATATCTTCTCTAGTTCACAAATTAATGGACTTATTGTGATTTGTTTTTGATCCTTTTATCGTCCCTAGCTAAGAGAGAGTGTTGATGATTGTAGCTTCATTAAGATAAAATGATTATATTATTATTATGAGAAAATATCAATATATATTGTGCATACATATTAATACATATATAATAATAATACCTATTATTATTATATATATATACATACTTATATTTGATCTCTTTCATAATATTAATATCATGGCTCGAAATTAAACAAATGTGTTATCTTATCAAATAATCGAATGGATATTTAAAGACCGATTAATATCGGTTATGAAATAAGTTATTTGCTGTCGGTTTGATAACCATACGACATTGGTTATTAATTCACACCGATTCATTTGTATCGGTTATTACATATACCGTTAACATTGCATCAACCGATCATTTAACATGGTGATCGGTTTCATTAATGTGCGACCTGTTGTTATAAGGAGGCACATTAATATAGGGACATGTCTCCTCATGAAGACATGTCTCTGTACTAACTTGCCTCCCTCATATATATGCTCATATGTAGATCAAACAAAGACAATGCATATACAACATATTGAATGCGAAGTCTTCTCATATACAGTCAGCAAATTATTCAAAGATAATTCCTATCAGCATTTCTTTTGTAGTATTTGTATTTATACAGTGCATAAATACTTGTGAAATTAGTCTTGAATTCCATAGTCTCCTATTTGCTGCATACCTGAAAAGAAAAGATATATATTAGTGAACATATAAATAAAATTGCATTCATTTCCATTTTTGCTATAAATCTACTATCTTTAACACTTTCTAAGGTTGTAAGATTAGGATTATGCATTCCTTAATTGGCTAGGAAGTCAACGACATTATTTTGTTTTCTATAACAATGGAGCAATTGTATTTGATGAATTTCCTAATCCACATGCTTGCCTCTTCAAGATACACATTCATTGGCCAATTGGGTTTGATGCCTTTTTGAAGAGCAGTTATAACAACTTGAGAATCATTTTCTATTTCTAACTTTGGAAACCCTTCCGTAAAACCTAAAATGAAACTAGCTTTAAGGGCCTAATATCTTGCATCATTGTTAGATTTATTACCCATCAAATCACAAACCTCCAAATACAAATCTCCCTTTAGTGTTTGTTGCAATAAAACCTGCACCAGTGTGACCCAGATTCCCTCTAGATGCACTGTCGAAATTGAGTTTCACCCCAGGTGTTAAGGCCACCCAGTTTTGACTCCTTCATATTTTCTGATTTAATATTAATCCTTCAATTGGATTGAGATGTGATATATTTTGCTGAAATCTATTTTAAGATTTCTTGTTTTATATGATTTATATGTGAGAATTTGTTATTTAATAGTTGCTTTGTGTGCAAGAAAACTATTTTTAGTGTAATAATTTCAGTGATTTTGTATCTATTTATCTTGAATAAATTGCACCGTTACAGCATGCAAAAGATTGTTAAAAACTTTTAAGTGCTCTGTGCACTTAGAAAATGAAAAGTAATTGTAGGCCTACTTGCTGTAAAAGTTATTGTCCAAGCTGTTTTGTGTCATCTTGTATGTGCTGTTTTGGTAAATTGAATAGTATTTTGCATATTGTTGTTTTTGTATCGCAGATATCATTGAAGTGATTGTCTATTGTAGTTTTGTATATGAACTTTTTAAATTCAGTTTGCTAAATTGTGTCTTTAATCCAATACAATCTTTGTGTATGCATATATTTTTTTGTCTTTGCTTTAACTAGAAAGAGTGAGTGTTTGATAGCTATTTAATTTGTTTGCTTTCAAGATGAAAGACACTGTGTCCAAACTTGAGAGTCAAAAAGTTAGGTTTTTTCGGTCAGTTAGATTCCTAGGATTTTTAGTTTTATTTGTAAGGGAGCTTCTCCTTATAACTTGAAGAAGGTTTATCCTTACACGCTGTTCCATTTTGTGCTGTTTTGAAGAGATAAATTAAAACACAAACAATACCATTAATACAAGTTTCAATAAGAAAATGTTTCTTATCTATTGTTTCATTGTTTTAATTCTATCTCTTGTTTGTTCTTGCTGCGAGGGAAATTTTTTCTGCTTGGTTTTTTAATCGCATTTTATTGTTTTGTCTCTTAAATACAAAGAGAGCACCATTGAGCTCACTAGAAGTTGGAACTCCAAAAAAATTGATTAGCAATATGGTGGTATCTCCATCTCTAGGACGTACCCCCAAGCAAGATGGTTGTAATTTTTGCCGAGTAACTTTGGCATCTCAGTGCATGGAGATTAATGTCGTTGAATTTTTGGGCCCTTTGTGTTTTCATTTCTAGGTCTGTTCAAAATTTTGTTTTCATGAGTACTGCTATGAGAAAATTTTCTGTTTCTATTTGTGAAATTTATATTTAATGTGTAGTGTTATTATATCTTTTCCTTATATTGAAAGCTATTAATAAATTTTTTTGTAATTTACCCATTAAGTGGCCATTTAATGTAAATTTCTTGTTTTATCTTTTTGAATGATATCCACAATCAATTATATAACCATGATGTTGTGGTATGACAGGGAATCAGGCGATCCAAGTAGAAGGAAGCTATTTTTACCACCTGGCAAGCAGTATTTAATAACTAGAAATGGTGAGAAATTTCTAAAAAATACTTGTTGAATGATAGTATTATTCATTGTTATCATACTATAACCAAACAAGGAAGGTGATTTTATTTTAAATTATGGTATAACATATTTATAACTTGTGGAAGTGTTGGGAAATTTTGTATAAAATAAGAAATCAGAAACATTAAATAAACTTCATCTGCAAGATTTTATAGCCTTTCAAAACTTTTGGAACAATTTTCTCCTTTCACAAAACTAAATTAAAAATAACAATTACAGTATTCATTTTTCTACTTTGTTTCAGCATCACTGAGCTTACTCTTACAAAATTTTCTCTCTGCTGTCTGCTGTCTTCTATCTGCTTATTTTCTTGTGTTAACGATGATTTAAACATCCTACTTAAACATTAAAACTAAAATTGCTAGGAAACAGGTACAGGCACTGGTATGGGAGATTGGTACCAGTACTGTACATCTATTTTTGAAAAGTAGGAGATTAGGGTACTTGGGCATGCCATTCTTTTAATATATATATATATATATATATAGAGAGAGAGAGAGAGAGAGAGAGAGAGAGATAGTCCATATATGTAATGAAGTATCTTATGCAATCATGGATTTTGAATTTTCTGTATCCTTTAATATTTCTGATGTATATAATATGGTATTTATTATTTATTAGTTATATAATATTATTTTTTATATCTCATTGTACCTGTGACTGCGTAATTATAGATCTTGGAGCCACCCTAATAAGTCATAAATGGTAACCCCATGCTTACAACATGTTATACTAAATGACTTTCTACTATGTTTAACTGATCCCTGCTTCTGTTTCAAACTTTGAACAGAACATCAAATCCTCTTTTGGGGATATTCACGTTCAGCATGAGCTGAAAATGTGATCATCTAGTAGGAATAGTGCAATCTTTTTTATAACTACTTTTCACCTGCAGCCCATTGACATCTGCTCACCTATTTATAAGCTTGCAAAACAGTGACCAGGATAAAACCTAACATCAGCGCTATGCCATGTTTGAAGTTGCTTCATATTTGTCGTATGTACAACTGATTCTATTAGTTATGGGTCATTTTATTAAAGATTATAATGTTTTAAAATTTAAAACCTCGCGTGACTGAATTGGAATTTGCTTCGAGTCTTGAGTGTAATTAAAAGACCTCATGCAACAGTGAAATATAGAGCACTCAAATGTAGAATGCATTTGGCATTTGCATTGAGCAGTGGAACGTTCAGACCCTCACACGACGTTTGGTAGGTTGTCTTTTTTCATTTCTTATTTACGAGATGCAAGGGAAATACGAGATGTCTTCATACTTTTCTGATATGGGAAATACGTCCTGGTTCTCAAGACGTGTCCTAGTGAGTTGAAGACACATCTCCCTGCAACCATGGTTAAAAGAAAACCGAGGTTGCACTGAGACGGGAGTACTTGGAGACGCCAATTTTTTTTTAATATAATTTAATAATTTATAGAAAATCTGAAAATATGATGACATTGAACTTTAAAAACAAGAACATTGATAAAGTTTACTGTTTAACATTAACTTTGAAGTTTAAGTACACAAATGACAAATGTTATACAATCATTGTGTCAAAGTTTCAAACTGATTACATATTGAAACTGCTAAGCAGCAACTTAATGCGCAAACAAAAAACAAAAATCAGAAATCTTATATCTATCATCTACACTTCTACGCCATGATCATCCATATTAAGGTCCTCAGCTAGAGTTCCTTCTTGGCTATTCCTCAAGAAGCAAAATGTCATCCTTAGGGAAGTATGACAGTCATTGTGTCAAATTTCCCTAGTGTCAAACTTCCTGCCTTTTGTTTTATTTGCGTGGGAGACTGGCCTTTTGTATGGGAGACAATGGGAGTCTTCAGAAGACAGTGGTTGAAAGTCTCCTGCAATTGGAGACGTCTCGAGAAAGGTCTCCGGTGCCGGAGATGTGTCCTAGTATCTGAGACGTGTCTCAGGGGGTTGGAGACGAGTCTCTGTGCAGCTTAGAAGAAAACACTCTAAACGTAGCCTTTCTTTTTATGATAACAAAAACAATCCTACCTTGAACTCTTTATTTTATCTCTTTAAAAATATTTCAACTCTTATATGCCGCATCTCTTTTAAACTTTCTAATTTTTTATATAATTCTTGTTCCTATTTTTAGCCCTATTGATACATGTTTTCCTACTTTCTTCCCCTTGATGTCAAATCCTTGTATCTGCAACTTTGTTTTTAATTTTGTGTATTATCTTGCTTAGTCCTTTAGTTATGATCTCTGCCAATTTATTTTCTGGTCTGTAAAACTGAATTTCAACTTCTTTGTGTCTTGTACCAACTTTTATGTAATGGTGCTTCTCTTCTATGTGTTTTGTCCCTGTATGACATACTTGATGCTTATTTAATGTTATTGCTCCACCATTGTCAGTGTCACAAAATATGACTATAGGTTTTCTTTGTTCTTTTCCTAGAATTGTCAAAACTCTTCTTAACTGAATTGCTTGTGTACATGTTGTTAATGCAACATGCTCTGCTTTTGTATTTGATAATGCAATTATATTTTACTTCTTTGAAATCCATGTTATCAATCAATTTCCTAATGTAAAATAATGTTCTTATCTGCATCTGAATCAGAATACCAAACAAGTTTGGATCTTCAACTGAACATTAATGGATTCCATGATCGTTTACTTGTTTTACATACTGTAGTATTGTTTTTGTTGTTTGTAATTCTGTAAGTTACTCATATACCTTGAAATTAATTATATTGCAAACATAATATCCAGCCTTGTAGCTGCCAAATCCAGTAAATGTAATATCCCTTTTTTGAAATGAGATATAATAATAAATTAAAATATAAAGAAATAAAAATAAAAATAATGAAAATTTAATTAAGTTTAATGAACGGTCAAAAGGCATGAAATGAAGCGTTGCGACTCCCTCAGACATGAGATATAAAAGTGAGATCATTTGAGGACATAATGGGGAATGAAGGGAATTATTTTGGAAATAAATTAGTATTCTCATAGGCAGCTTTGAAGGGTGGTGACTCTTCAAGAAATGGGTAGAAAGGGCAAATCAATCCTCCAAGCAAAGAAGGAAGGTGAATGAAGGGAGAATTGTCAATTCAAGAATTCATCATAAAATATTAGTTCTTGCAGCTATATACAAATCCATTCAAGAATCAATTTATAAAATAATCTCATCAATCATCAATCAATCGATCAATTAATCATACTTACATCAATCATTCAATATCAATTGTTCAACAACAATCAATCATTTAATCTTACAGACATCAATCATTTAATCATACTAACATCAATCATTCAAATATCAATTGTTCAACAACAATCAATTAATCAAACAATTGTACAAACCTCAATCATTAAACAACAATCAATCTATCAAACAATTATACAAACCTCAATCATTCAATAACAATCAATCAATCAAGCAATTATATAAACCTTAATTATTCAAATATCAACCATTCAAAAATCAAACATTCATGCATCAATTTAGTCAAGCAACATTTGAGCATCCATTCATCGATCCTTCAAGAAATGTCAATAAGGAGAGATCAAGCAATCAACAAGATATCATTTTTTAATTCTAGTTAGTATTTGCGAACTAGACATGATCCAATCTCATGGAGTGGGCTAAGGTTTGGAAGGATGGGGTCTTTTCCTACCTTTTGGCAAGCTAGGGATAGGGTCCTTGGTATTGTCTCCAAATCGTGTCTAGGCTCATTGGGTGTGCTAAGGTTTGGAGGGATGAGAATATTCCTACCTTGGACAAACTAGGGACAAGGTACTTGGTTTGGTCACTATTTTTTGGGGATGGGTTCTATTTTTTGAGAGAGATCAAGCAATCAACAAGATATCATTTTTTAATTCTAGTTAGTATTTGCGAACTAGACATGGTCCAATCTCATGGAGTGGGCTAAGGTTTGGAAGGATGGGGTCTTTTCCTACCTTTTGGCAAGCTAGGGACAGGGTCCTTGGTATTGTCTCCAAATCGGGTCTAGGCTCATTGGGTGTGCTAGGGTTTGGAGGGATGAGAATATTCCTACCTTGGACAAACTAGGGACAAGGTACTTGGTTTGGTCACTATTTTTTGGGGATGGGTTCTTTTTTTTGATTAATAATTGTCGTTTATATTAATATAAAAGTTTTGTACATACATAAAACTACCTTGTAATTGGTTACCATTACCAACACCAGAGAGCCTTGGCAAGTATAGACAATACAATACAAATTTTGACCATGAACTCCCAAACCACAACATGAAAGCTAGGCATGTGGAGGAGGGGATTCACCACCCTTGAGATTGTGTAATGACCCGAACCGGGTCTTTCCCCAATATTTCTCAAACAGATTAAACATTCAATTGCATGCAATAAAACATTGATTCATAACAAATACCCAGCAAAATATATTCCAATAAAACCCTCAGCAAATATTATTGCATTCTATAACAGCAATACAATAATAATGGGATTTCCACAATCCAAAATCTGAACTACAATATTCAGTAGTAATATCAAACGACAAGAACCTGGAAATGCAATGGCGAACTCTGCAGTGAATCCGCATCGGAGACGAACTGGGGCTACGCCCAATCCACCTCTGAGCCAAAAGGGTTTCCGTCCTCATGACTGTATTCGAAAGCTGAAAGCTTCCTGATATCTCCAAGAGATAAATATCATATCAAAAACTAAGCATCTCTCAAATGAGCCTTCGGTCCTTCTTTTAAAGCAATGGCTGTGACTCTTCAGTTTCCCCTCTCTGTCTTCTCATATTCTCACTTAAAGTCACTTTTTAAATAAATATAACTGTTGGTTATAAAGTGACATAATAAAATAAAGTGAGAAATCTTCTAGCATTAAAACAGAGGACCAAACGAACTCGGATGGAGACGTGTGATAGCTTGCCGGAAAGCTCTCGGCGAGACGCTCTGAGTCCACTACTAAAATGCCAGGAACATTGAGTTCTTCCTACTTACTATAAATAGTAATCACCCTGGAAACCCTGTGGAAACTGATTCGATTGGCCTGAAACTGAAAACACCTAGGCCAAATATCCCTCTGATTACCAACCAAGCCTCGGTTAGCCCACCGGACCATGATGAAAGGCTAACTATAAGGCACGAAATAATGTGCCCCAAAAAGGGGACATTACAAATCATCCCTTCCCGGAGATTGCTTGCCCTCAAGCAATCAGTATCTGC
>MU225748.1:4550462-4583720 GCA_018584345.1 Thuja plicata | reverse complement strand
TAACCTTGAACAAAAAAAGACAACGACAAAGCAAAATTGATAAAATTGGATAGCCACGATATTTTGGATGGTGGTCCACACTTCCAAATAAAATATTAGATACTGTAAAATATTTTGAAATTGCTTGTGCGGAAAGTGTTGAACAATGCTTTATAGATTGAGCCAAACAATCGGTTTTGGCTTGTTTTAGAAGACACATAATTCAATTAGTGGAACGGTTTTGGTTTTGGTTTTGGTCCTCGAGGATTTAGTGAAGTCATGAAAGTTAAATACGACGATATTTTTCAATGAAGAGGGTGAAAACTTTTGGCAAGTTGGCTCTGTTAAATCTGTAGTGGGAGATGACAATAATGAAGGGGAAACAAATTTGTTCGCTCTGACTTTTGAGCTTTCTTAACTTGGCGATAAAGCCGAGGAAGTGAAGTGGTTCTTGTAAAACGAAACCCATGATCAAGAGAATTCAACTCTCAATTACATTATCTAGCAAGTGATGTCACATATTCTTTGATGGTCCATATTAAGGTAGAAGCTTGCAAGACAATTGCAGAACATTTTTCTGCTCGATCAAATTTGACCTTTATCTCACCATTTTCCAAATCTGTCGGTTTTTGTTTTGCCAATATTTTTCCTCTCACCAAATGTTTGCCTTGGAATGCAGTGTCGGTTGTAATTTTGTTTGGTGTACAAGTTCTCAGTAGTCGTATGAGATAATCTTTTAAATGACTTGATGGATAAGACAAAATACCAATATCAATCAAGATATGTTGATATCCTCTATCACAATACGAACGTGCGAAATGGGGCTGATGGTCATCTATGTCCTCTACACTACTTTAAATTACTTTGTGCATTCCATATAGGGAACATGTTAGAAATAGTTACTCATGGAATACAATAATTTTAGTTTTATATATGCTCAATGTGGTAATATCAATAGGATCATATTATAAAGTCCATCTCTTTATCCATGTCTATCACTCTCTATCCATGTCTATCACTCTCTATCCATATCCATATCCATCTCTCTATATCTCTATCTATTTATACCATTCTCTCCCTCCTCTCTCATTCACTCCATGTCTCCTACTCTATTTTTCTCTCCAACTCTCCTATCTCTCCTCTCTCCATATATCTCTATCTATATCACTCCCTCCCTCTCTCATTCACTCCATATTCACTACTTTTCACTCCATATTCACTACTTTTTATATGTATCTTTATTTCTCTCTATATCTCCCTTGTACTCCTTTCCATATTTCCTTCTATCCATATCTTTCTCTACATCCATCTCCCTATATGTATATCTCTTTGTATAAATTTCTTGTCATTGATTTCTGAGATATTGATGTGATCCAATGGAAACACTAATATCAGACTTCATTACTACCAACTTAGTATTGATTTTTAAAATATAAATTTGGCTCATTTGACTACAAATATAATTTTATATGTCTGTCTTTCTAACCTTGAAGTTATGAGTTATAATTGCCTAATTTGAATTAAAGATTATTTAACTAAAACATTTTTAATAATTGTTAAATTATTTATTAATAAGAAAAGAGAGATCTTAGATTTTTGTTAAATTAAGTGTCGGAACGCTCTCTCTCTCTCTAGATACTCATGTGTTACCAATTCTATTTATGACACATGTCGTAGATAGTTCAAAGTAAAAATAGAGCTTCAACTATGAGCCTGATTACTATTAAAACTATCAAACCCTATTAATGGTCTAACAAAGGAATATATATGTTGAATCTTTCAAAACAATTAAGGGTGTCTATTCTTTTCATTAAAAAAATTCAATTTAAAATTTTTTGAGTCATTTGTTTGATCTCTGAAATATATTCATGTTTAGTTTATTTTTGGAAGGTCTACAAATGCACTTACCTTATGGGTCTTTCAATCATTTGGATTCTTCAAAGATTTTCCATCTTTTGACATATCCAAATGTTAACTTGTAAACTTTATAATATTACATGCTATATATATTATTTTATTATGATATTATGTATAAATTATTAGTTTCATTTAATGTTCTATAATATATTTAAAATTAATTATAAATTATATTAACATTAATTTATAACTGTATATATAATATTTTATATATCGTTATATGATATTTTAATTATTAATCAATATTTTTATTCAATATAGTTATACGAAATCCCTCAACAAAATATTTTGTCATGGAACATGATGATTGCAGGTTATGTGAAATGTGGTGTTCTAGGAGTTGTGCATGAACTTTTTGACAAAATACCTGAACTGGACACGGTTCTTGGAATGCCATGATTGCAGGATATGCTAGAAATGGATTGTGAAGGGAAGAGCCGCCGCATTCTGCACAGGGATGAGATGTTATGCATAAGGCGACTCTTAGGACTGACAGTGATATCTTCAACATATATTTTGAGTTTATCATACTCATTTCTTGGTCTAATTAATTCTATGAATAACAATGTGGAATAATTAATTAAAGACAAAATCATAGATCAACGATACTCTTGGGGAATTGGATTCAATTGCAGTTCCTTCATCCTCGTTAAGTTTTGCGTTTCTCCTTCCATTAGCATCCGCGAGCTAAGCCTTGAGTGACATCCATTATTCATAAGTGGAGCACCTTCAACACATATTGATTGTAAATATTGATATTATATGCGATCGGATTTAGCACTTCAGATTGACATGCTAACTTTTAACATCGACGACGCAGATTGGCAGAGAGAAGACTGACGACCATTCAACTCATCGTCACTGTTAATTTGTTGTTGTTTTCAATTGGTTGAAATGGTTGGTAGTGACATTTATAGCCGAGCCTATATGGAATTTCAAAATCTGCGCTAACTTTGACAGCATGAAATTCTATTAGCAAAATAGATTACGATCAACATGTGAGGGGTAACGATTCCTCCTAATTTTTCAAGTCGGTGAAAAGACGAACAAACTCATCTTCCTCACATTTCCTTATTTTTTGAGTTGCTGAAAAGACGAACAAACTCATCTTCCAAGAAATGTTTTGTGTACCTTCTGTTTGATCTGCATTGTGTTGTCGTGTTGTCCATGATCGAAACTTAGAACACGTTGGGTGGAGAATCCGAGGGAAAGTCACCGGATTCAATTCCGTAGGTCAGAGAATGAACAAATCAAGTCATGTTAGTGGTCTTGAAAAGGATGAATGGAGAGGATTGTCCCAATGGTAGTCATTCGCTCAAATAGATTTTTGACTGTTGATCTTAAAATTCAGCTCCTCCTTCTCATAGAGGGAACGCCTTCGGCGTAAAAAAATTTTTAAATGTCTTGGTACATGAGACTTCCAAAAGTCCCCGAGATGCTTAGGGGACTCTTGGGTGTCCTCGAGATGTCTTGGGGACTCTTGGCCGTCCCTGCGTTTCGGTGAAGGTTGAGCGGCAATTGAGCAGTGGTGGGGGACGCTAAGTACCCGTCCCCTCGTCCCTGGAACGTCCCCGTACCAGAAACTCGGGGGTTTAGGGGGGGACTTGTCCCCATGTTTCATTGCTTTGAGGGTGACCCAACCCTAGAAGTGATAAGGTAGGGTGACTGGATGAGGAGCCCCAAAAGCCTTCTACCCTAGGCCCAAGAGTGGATTTATCATCCCCCTTGGCCTCATGTGGCCCGTGCCATACATATGAGGTGGTGTACCAAGTGTGGTGTACTCCATCTTGCCACTCCTAGATTACTTCTAATGATTGAATGCCATTTACCATGGTAGAGTTTGTGAGGAGCACTCACAATAGGGTGTCCCGAAAGCCTATCCTTCCTAAGCCCAAAGGCAGTCCACTTTGTCCCCATTTGGCCCCATGGAGAATCCTTGGTCACAACCATGAGGTAGCGTGCTTAGAAGGTGGCCTCATCGCCGTTCTCCAAACTGGGACTACCTCATTTTCCTTACCATGGTTGATTACAGCTGTTAGGAGATACACATAACATCTTATACATACTTTCTATATTCTAAGTGCTGGTTCAGACTTCGGTACAAATGCAGGTTCGAGATTCGGGTTCGAAATTCATCCAAATTTTTTTTGATTTGGGTTCGAATTCGTTTGGGTTTGTTCGTACAAGAATATATATATATATATATAATATATATAATATATATATGCAGCAGCAAATAAGTTCATACACCACTATGCAAATATTAAAGCAACATAGCAAAATAGACCACATATTAACGTTTTAGTCCAAATGAGATAACAAAATGCAAAAATACACCACCATATCAATGTTTCGGCTCAAAATTTAAAAGTAATAATGTCAACCGAATGTTATTCAGTAAATAAGCAGCGGCTAAGCATGAAAGAGCAGTGACTTGATTGTTTACGTGAGTCGAGCAAACACAAAAGTCTACATACTTGGAGCGGTGCACGTCCACAACGTAAACTAATACATACAAACAGCAGTATAAACTAATATATATGAACAGTATATTGGAGAATACATCCACGTCAGCATATCCAAGATACGTACACACAAGCAAGATTATTATGCAGTTGATGTCCACGACAACATGAATAGAAAAGCCTATGTCAGACAAAAGCAAAAGCATATGTGATTTAATGAATGGCATTCAAAGTTCTGCTATCATTAATGAATGGCATTCAAAGTGCCGCTATCATTAATGAATGGCGAATTTCAAGCGATTGTGAACCGCATCCAACTTCCGACCGAATGGACTTTCGAATTTGGGGTGTGCTGAGCGAATGTGGTAACGTAGTCTATATTAAATATTTGAACCAGCAATATACCTATTATTGCTAAATCAGATAATTATAAAATGCATATTAAACCATTGGTATACAGATGCATATAAGTCTGTAGGAATGTCTACATATAAACAATCACATATTAAATTTATATCTCTAAATGCACACAAAATCCAAACAATGAATAGTCGTAAAAATACTTATTATCCAATACATATATCAGATGATACTGCTACCAAGGAATCGATAGCCCTGAATTATTCTCTTCCTTTCTTTTTTCTTTCTCTCTGCCGATGATCCATGATAAATTGAACAATATCGATCTTGTCTCTTGTATCTCTAAAACTGGAAGGATGACATTCTTTGGAAAGTAATGAGACACCTTTCTTCATCATTGGACTTCTTCATAACTATTGGTTTACTCCCACTGAATACCGGTTATGTTTTTTATATCATGATTGTTGAACAATAGATATTAAGTAATCGCTGTCTTTGCATTTGTTGATTCTCCCTTGGTCAATATTCTTTGACTGCTCCTTATTAGCGATAGTTGTTTCTCTTAGTTGTATTTGCAAATCATGCCCATTTGATAATTAATGAATTAGTCTAAATGCTACCGCCGATAATGAAGGTTCTTTAGTATGCGATTATTGTCGTTCCTTAGTAATTATTATGGTGCGATTCTCTAAAAGAGATAACTATGGTATCATGTCCTCAATTCACCAATTACTATTTTACCTAGTCAACTCTTAATATTCCGATGTCTTATCCACGGCGACTTCTGCTGGCTATGCCCTCTTCATGGTTTCTAGGTGGCTGCGATCTTTCACCTATGTCCACATGTGGTTAATTCTTTAAACAATTCCTTATAGTTATTATTGTCATTGCTAATCGATGTCTTTTCAAGGTATATGCCTTATCTGGATTTGCTTGTTAGTGATCACTGATCTGTATTTCATAGTGCATTGACTTGTTTCATATTGGTCTTTGATCATTATTGATTATATTATTGTGTTTGATCAAGGAGATACATTCCTCAACGATGCCAACCATTCTATTTAGAACTTATAACTCCGATATTAAGGTGTTGCGATGTCCTAGTGATCTCATTTCATTTACCTTATCATTCGAACAAGTATATTAGTGTTTTTGAACGAGGACACGACAACATAGAGTGACAAGAAAAATGTTGCGGCTGTTGATTTAGAGACCTGCCAATGTCAGATCCTTGTTTTGGTGTTTCCATCTCCGCAAACAACCAAGATAGATAGGATAGAAGGTAGTGATGCTTATTCAAAATACATGAAAGTGAATAAGTGAGAGATGGAAAGACAACTTGCCTTTGAAGCCAAGAATTTGGAGCTCATTGGAATGAAGGTAAGAGCAAGTTGGTGTGTAATGGAGATAATCGAGCATCAACGTAGGATGGTGGAAGAGCTGTGAAAGTTGCCAAGAGAGTCTCCAAATGATCAAGAAGCCATAATGATGAATACCAAGTTGGTGAAAACAACCAAGAAGACCCAAGAGGCCAAAGGGAGGGTTTTAAGCGACCCAAAGGATTCTTGATGTCAGTGGCTTGCCAAAGGTGTTATGCTGCTATGGACAGCATTTGTAATGCTCCAATGACCACCTTCAGTTTGCAGATTTGAGTGACAAGTGCAAGCCACATAGACATCATCGTGGCGTGCATGTGTCTTGAATCAAAACAATCCACATGGTCAGGAATTTGGACAAAAGTGGTCATTAGGCAAGCGGGATGAGGTGGAGGCTTAGATGGAAATTTTGATTCGGCTAAAGCGAAAGCGCTATGTGACTTGGAATTGCACGAGGTGCAATTTACAACTTTACATTTTGTCCCTTCTTTAGCGAGCATATATTTTGGTGTTATGTAAGCTAAAGTAGAGAGGAGCTAGAGAGATTATATTGAGATACGAAGGGGAAGCAAAATCTTCTTTCCATGCAGAGTTGGCCCAAGGGAAAGACCTAAAGCTTTGTTAGATAGTGCTAAGCTGCATCATAACATGTTAGTTGCAGACAAACATGTTAGATGAAAAATTTAAAATTTGATACAAAGATTAAAATGATGGTGATCAAATACAAATCGGAAGAGGTTATGTCGGTATAGGTAGCAAATTGTCCATATGCTAGATAACCATACAATAGGGTGAAAGATTTGGATAGTGGATTGGCCTCCACAAAGGTAGATAAAATAAGATGGTGGATTGGCCCCCAGAAAGGCAACAAATTAAATAAAATTTAAATTATAGAGATGCAGATGGTGCAGATTTGATAGGCCCCTCTAGAAAGGAGCGTGTTGCATGAAGGGGAACACAAGTTATTCTAAGGAGAAAGAAGATGCTGCACCATGTCAACATAATGAGATGTTTCCATGGAATGCCACCCCACAACAAATGACACATGATACCCACAACATCACAAAACATGCAAAGAGATAGGGGGGTCCAATTATTTAGCGTCAGAAGAACCCATAGCATTGAAAACTAATTATTGTATATTTGCATATGAGTTATCATGGTCTCGAAGTTTTCAGATTTGAAGAAGAGCACATGAAGACAAAGATAAAATAAAAATCCGATAAGGAGCTCTAGAAATAGGTTCTACTCCTGGAACCATCTCAATGCGGAAGTCAATGTCACGCCTTGGTGGCATGCCTGGAATCTTGCTAGGAAATACATCAGTGAACTCCTGCAATATAGGATGATCCAGTGTCTTGACTTCGCTCTCCACTTCATCTATCTCATAGATAGATACTGCAAACATCTGACAACCCCTTCGTATACATCGCTTAAGTTGCATAGCGAATATCATACGAAGGGATATGGGTCGTGGAATCCCCATAATCTGACAATCCTTACCACCATCATCCTTGTACTGGATGGTCTTTCGTCTACCGTCAATGTTAGCCCCATGGGCTCCCAACCAATCCATACCCAAAACAACCCCATATGATCCCAAAGGAATCACACGAAAGTCAACCGAGGTAATGAACTTCCCTAAGTTCAGCTCACAATTACGAACCAAGGAATCTGTGGCTACCTTAGCCCCTGAAGCTAACTCCACTTGCCAACCTACAACTTGCGTTGCAGCCACTAGCCCACATCGCTCAACTAGGAAGGGAGATATAAATGAATCTGTAGCTCCTGAATCAAATAAAACAGATATAGAGGTACCTCAAATAGTACCTGAGGTCTCTATAACTGTACCCTGATGCTCTGCCTGTCGGTGATCCAAAGCTGCAAATACTCTATGTGATCCTACTCCCACTGTAGGCTCTGAGGCTGTTGGCCTCTGTGCTGAAAACTGAGGTGCCTCTGAGGACAATTAACTGCAATATGGCCGAACTGACCACAAGTGAAACATTCTGTCCCTTTGATATTGCCTCTCCCAACGGAGGGCGCACTCGACTACTGGACACTACCTCTGCTAGCACTAGGTTGTGCACTCTGTGCTGGACGGTTGGACTGATTACGCTTGAAGCGCTGTCCATTCTAGATGTTCTTACCACTCTGGGTAGGAGGTGTAGCCCTCTGCTGTTGCTGATTTTGACTTTGATTCTGGTTGCCTCTGTAGTAGTTGGATGGCTTCTTGAAGTTCCCAGTGCCCTGCGACTGGTTACCTCTATAGCTTGATCTAGATGCACCACCTGCTTGGCCACCATGTCAACCTCCATGACCTAAGGCCAAGTTAGCCTCTGCAAGAGTGGCCTTAATGACCGCAGCTTGTAGGGTCATAGGCTCAAAGAGCTTTACTTCCCCCACTATGCGAGCATTAAGCCCTCGATCAAGTGCTGTATCATAAGTGCAAAATCCTGACTGTAGCCTGCATACTGTTTGAGCTTGAAAAATCGACGCTCGTACTGCTCAACGGTCAAAGTCGGCTGTCGCAAATTGTGGAACTCATCAGCCCGCTGCTGTCTCCACTGATCCGAAAGGAATCTCTCTCTAATAAAGTGCTCAAGAAAGAGCTCCCATGTCACCGTGTCCATCTGAAGACCCAACTTCTCCTCGATCTTCCACCATACAACCGCAAAGTGTGACAGTTGCATCACAACATACCTTGCTTTAGTAATGCTACTAAAGGGGTGCATAGCGAAGCTCCTCTCCAAGGCTATGAGCCAAGTCTCAGCCTCCATTCCAGATCCCTGCCCATCAAATGGGATAGGTTTCCCTCTCATCAGGTCCCTCATGTGGTTCGCCGCCACTACGTTAGGGTCCACTGTAATGGTCCTCCTTCGAGGACTCCTAGACCTCTTTCTCTCCCTTTCCTCTCTATGAGAGTGATGGGATGCATCTTGATCTGCTCTGTCTCGCACAAGAAGACGATTCAAAATTGCCTGAAGTAACTATCTAGTGCCAAGTTCCTTTGCGGGCCAGAGATCAAGATGCATCCCATCACTCTCATAGAGAGGAAAGGGAGAGAGAGAGGTCTAGGAGTCCTCGAAGGAGGACCATTACAGTGGACCCTGACGTAGTGGCGGCGAACCACATGAGGGACCTGATGAGAGGGAAACCTATCCCATTTGATGGGCAGGGATCTGGAATGGAGGCTGAGACTTGGCTCATAAGCCTTGGAGAAGAGCTTCGCTATGCACCCCTTTAGTAGCAATACTAAAGCAAGGTATGCTGTGATGCAGCTGGCACACTTTGCAGCTGTATGGTGGAAGATCGAGGAGGAGAAGTTGGGTCTTCAGATGGACACAGTGACATGGGAGCTCTTTCTTGAGCACTTTAGAGAGAGATTCCTTTCGGGTCAGTGGAGACAGCAGCGGGCTGATGAGTTCCACAATTTTAGGCAGCCGACTTTGACTGTTGAGCAGTACGAGCGTTGATTTTTCGAGCTCAAATAGTATGCAGGCTACAGTCAGGATTCTGCACTTATGATACAACACTTTGTTCGAGGGCTTAATGCTCGCATAGTGGGGGAAGTAAAGCTCTTTGAGCCTACGACCCTACAAGCTGCGGTCATTAAGGCCACTCTTGCAGAGGCTAACTTGGCCTTAGATCATGGAGTTCGATATGGTGGCCAGGCAGGTGGTGCATCTGGATCAGGCTATAGAGGTAACCAGTCGCAGGGCATTGGGAACTTCAAGAAGCCATCCAACTATTACAGAGGCAACCAAAATCAGAGTCAAACACACAAAAGGATAGGATCCACGAATTTACATCAACTAGACGAATCCGGGTAGAGTAGTCAAGCTGATACTCGTCCAATACTCAAAACAATAGGCTTAGGTTAGGCTTTTGGGTCTGTATGTTAACTCCCCTCTTTACCATTGAGATGAATATATGGGCATGCTCACTCCTCCCAATTCAGGGAAGACGATGCCCTGTACTTGCAAACCTGTCATCAAAAGAACACGTATGTACATCCAATATGATATCGTAGACAATGATAGGGATCGGTCGAACGTGTGGATCTCGCAAAGCAAGTAACTACATCTCCGTCCTCTACCACAACAAACACATCAACAAGTACATCAACATGTATCTAACCATACACATGCAAGTATGGGGTAAGTAACATCATAATCTAAAATCAACATATAATAACATCATGATAATATCATCATCTATCTACGCATCATATGATAAACATATAAACATCATGATCCAGAATCACCATCCAATGAAATAATAACAGCTCACATGAAATGTAGCCTAAAAGAATCCGACAAATCAATTGAAATAACAACCTAAAAGAGTACGACATGAAATACTGAAAGCAAACTATGAGTGGGTATTACACACCAACTCTTTGAAATTGAGTATTGGGTCCTTCCCATCGAATCGTCGATGATTTTCTCCATGAAGTTGGTATAGGAAGTGTTTCAGGCATGCCTTAATGTAACCATCTCACGGTGCCACCTTTCATGAGCAATCCCATCAAGGTGTAGTGTTGCATTCTCGATCGCTTCATCTTCAGGCATAGGATTGAGCTAAAAATATATGTCCGCCTTTTGCACCCAAGCTTGTGTTGTTGATCTTTTGGATCCATTAAAAAAGGGGAGGCTTAGCTTGCCAATCTTTTGCCTCAAATCATTATTGCAGTCTCAATTACCCTTGGTGGGTAAATAACCCATTCTGAGGACCATTTATTATTTGAGAGACATGTCTGGTTGTAGTTATCCATCAAGCCAATCTTGCATGAACTGATCTTGCAATTCAACCAATGAGGGGGTATGACTCTCTTGCTGGTTGGTCCTCAAAAGGAAAGTCGGCATTGTTGGCCTTGAATTCGGCCGGGGTGTGTGTGATCTCTATTAGCTCCGTTAGCCCTTGTTTCTGCCAAGTGGTTGAGTGTCATCAATAATTCGCTGTCCTTTTGCCAACTTGCCCAAGATGGCCATCATATCCGTGTGTGCATCTCCCATTCTGTCTTAAGGAAGGATGCCTTCTCCTTTGATAAACTATGTAATTTTGTCTCCTCTCACTCATTAACCTCAACCCAATAGGCTGATTGGGTCAAGGCTTTGATACCACTGTAATATCCCAAACAAGATACAAGAACAAAAATAGAAAAAATGTGCAATGATTGACCGGCAATCTGAGATTTCAATTATATTCAGACAATTGCAACTGCTTATTACAATCAAAATGGAGCTCAAGAAACCTTGCACCTTGGTCTTCAAACTATAGCTCCTCATTGGAAGTCACAGAGAATGGTGGAACTATTGAGATGATGTCGCTGCTCCATGATATTGCTGTGAAATTGCAATTCCAATGAAGTATCACCACAGCTGTTGTATCTCCAGTCTATGGAAATCTTTGATAAAATGTCCTCACTGCTGTATTATATCTAGTATGCAATGACTCCCAATGATATGTGGTGATTCACTGCTATATGTTTACCTGGTATGTGGCGGCCTCCAAATGTATATACTGTTATCAATCCTCTGTCCTCTATTGCTGTTGCGTCTCTGATGTATACAATCTCTGCTACCTCTGATCGCTGTGAGGTATGAATTATTGCAGAGGCATAGGTCGCTTTCTCTACGCCGCGGAGGTAGGCATGAACATAGGTTGCTGTCTCTATGCCGTGAAGGTGTGAATATATGCTGCAAACACAAGGGTCACAGAATATATGTCGCTGACTCCAAGATCACAGAGGAAAGATATATCTGATCACTGCTCTTGCTATGATGGTAGTTGATATGCCAAGGTAGATCTCTGGTACAAAATGATGACCTCTAGATCACAAGATATGAGAGTATTAAATGCTGATATTATTGCAAATCTATCAATCCAATTTGGTCTTGAAGAGACTCCACCAAATTGGGGTTGATAGTAGATTAGGGAGGATATCTCACCTCTGAAACTGCAATCTTCCGATGAATTCCAATGTGGAATTATAAAGACAAATGAATACAAAGCTGATCGATGATTATGATGCTCTCTCAAAGTTGATATAAGTATGGTGCCAAAGTATTACAGTTCAAGCTAGTCGGCCATCCAAGAAGTGGCACCATAAATTCAAATTAAAGATAGGTCCACACCAAGGAAAGTGGCGCCACAATTGCGTCACTCAAAATGGGCCCCCTTGCAATACTTACTAGCTCATGGGGGAGTGTAGGAGCTATAAGTGTAACTTATGAATTGGTCCCGCTTAAGGAGGGGACATGACAACTAGGGACAACAGGTGTAACTCTCCAACAGCCACCTTCAGTTTGCAGATTCATGGGACAAGTGTTCATTGTGCAGACGTCTCTGCAGCACACGTGTTTATAATCAAAATTGTCCACATGATCAAGGATTCAAACAAAAAATGGTGATTAGGCAAGCGGGATGAAATGGAGGCTTAGGTGGAGATTTTGATTTGGCTAAAGCAAAGGCACTATGCGACTTGGAATTGCACGGGGTGCAATTTATTAAGTTACGCAACTAAATGCCATAAAACTAGCATATACACAGAAATATATATATATATATATATATATATATATATATATATATATAAACATTAAAGTACACAAGAAATACTACAGTTCAATTTTCATCATATGGATGGTCTTCTGTTTGCTCCCTTAGTCACTGCTTCTTTAACACCTTGTGCATAAAGTCCTCCATTCACTTAGCTCCGGAAGTGGGCTCAATATCAGTTATTTTCTTCAGGAACGTACAACCCTTAGCAACATGGCGACAATGCTCCATAATTTACATGTTTCTAAAATTACCCAAGAAAGGATGCCACACCACCAACAATCTACAAAGCACTTAGATAGAGATGTGTCAGTGAGTTATTTATCAAACAAATGGTAGCTACAACTATAGAAACATTGGACTAGAACTATCTATCATAACCCCAACATATTTATACAGGAAGAAACATTGCCAAGTCAAAAGGAGCTGGCTAGGTTATTGAGAAGAAGGACAAACTGAATATAACCGACCCATTTGGAGTTTGAATTAAGGTAAATTATAAAATTAATATTGCCCTAAGACTGACCCCTCCTTTATATTGGAATCTAAGACATTTTATGTTGGCAGACTCAGAACAAAGACAGATAAAATCAGTTAAGATAAATTGCATCTTGGGCGGACTAGGGAAAAATACGTAGAAGCAGAATATAAATATTATTTGCCAAAAAAGCTAGTAGACCATCCTCACACGTTAATCAGTAATTAATAAACCTTGACCAGGCCGACTTGAGTATCGTATACTCAGGAGCAGCTGATTGATATATGGAAACAATGCTAGGGTTAGGACAAGAATGGTGTGGATTATGTACAAACAAAAGGCGGATAATATTTGACTTAATGAGTAAGCATTTATAAGGCAGTAATTTCTAGAACAATAAATAAATAAAATATAATTAAGTTTAAGACAATGGTTAAGAAGATGAGCTGTGACTTACAAAATGGGTGAAAATATTGAAGGGACATAACTTCTCCCATATATTGGAGGGTATAAAAATGGAGAAGAATTTATTTGTAGAGGCAATGGTCAAGACATCAAGGATGATGATCATATAAGAGCAGTCTTAGTACAGCAGACGTATGAATACATGTTTACAGCAGGCATGTATACAATATACACATGAAAACTATAGATTTGAAAGTAGAATAATAGCAGACATGAATATATACAGGAGACACATGAATACTATAGAATTGAAAGTTGAATAATAGCAGACATGAATATATACATCAGACACATGAATACTACAGAATTGAGATTAGAATATGCAGATTGAATAAGAGTCATCACATCATCGAGAGTGACTAAGCTATGTAGAGGTGCGGTTGGAAACAAGGGTCACAACCTGACATCGATCAATAACAGAAGCGATCATATCCACAGCAGAAGTGGTCATATCAACAATAGAAGGAATCATATCCACAACAGAAGCAATCACATCCACAGCAGAAGCGATCATATCAATAGCAGAAGCAATTATATCAACAACATAGGCAATCGTATCTACAACAGAGCAATGTGATCATAATCTCTTAAATTGTTGTGGTATGAAGTAGTTATGCTGATGTATATATGTCGATTATATACATTATATGCCATTAATGAAGAGGGGTTGACATGATGGAGGAGAATGGTGTAAAGGCCTGACTAGGTATGCCACCTCATGATGATGATTAAGGACCGTCAGTTAAGACCACATGAGGTCACAAAAGATAAGGTCCTGCTGTTGGGCCTAGGGTAGAGGATACTCAGGGCACCATGAGGCCACCTCGTGATGATGGTTAAGGACCACATGAGGCCAAGGAGGATGTGGTCCTAACCTTGGGGCTAGGGTTGAGGGTCAAGTGCACCCTATTGTGGCTCCCCTAGTAGCCCCACATTGATCAATTGTTGGAGTATGTCAATCATAAGAGGTGAGAGGTTGGCATCCTGGAGGAGAACCGAAGAGGCGAGAGGTTGACATGATGGAGGAGAAAGGTGTAAAGCCCTCGCTAGGTATGCCACCTCGTGATGATGGTTAAGGACCACATCAAGCCACAAAGGATAAGGTCGTGTTGTTTGGCCTAGGGTAGAGTATACTTGGGGCACCTCATCATGTCTTCCAACACAACCTTTGAAGGGAGTGCAAGGAGGGAGAAAAGTGAAAGATTCCCACTAGGTATGGCGCCTCGTAAAGATGGTTAAGGACCATGAGGCCACCACATGATGATGGTTGAGGACCATCGGTAAAGGACCACATGAGGTCAAGGAGGATAAGGTCTTGACCTTGGGCCTAGGGTTGGGGGTCAAGGGAACCCCATTGTAGCTCCAATCATAAGAGGCAAGAGGTTGACATGATGGAGGAGAATGGTGCAAAGCCCTCACTAGGTATGTCACCTCATGATGATGGTTAAGGACCATCGATTAAGGACCACATGAGGCCACAAAGGATAAGGTCTTTGTTGGGCCTAGGGTAGAGGATACTTGGGGCACCTCATCATGTCTTCCATCAGAATCGTCGTTATGATTGCCCCAACATAATGATTGAAATTTGTCATGTAAATTCTTATGTATATTTCCTAACCCAAGAATTGGATGTATTTCATGAGTTATATCTACATTATTGTCCAATCTAGTTGCAGGTTTCCAAAACAGGCTTATCTCATCTTATTCTTGAGTAAGTATTATATCTCTACTACATTTTACTCTTTGTTTCATTTTGGATTTGTGAATTTAGGGAAAAATATAGGGTGATCCCAAAAGGGGACATTACACTAACCTCCATGTGCGAGATCTGAAACTCTCCGCAACTTACTATATTGCATTATATAGTTGCTTAGTAGTCTACTATCAAACACTTAAATAGGAATTGAACATGTTTACACAACTATTTTCACTCAATAACTCTCTAAAGTGAGTAGGACACCAAAGATCTTGCAAAACCACCACCCTTACTTTGCCCTTTTCCTTTGAAGTTAGACTTAGAAACAAACCCTTGATATGAGTTCTCTCCTTTATTGCCTCGAGAAAAACTAGTACTTTCCTCTTGCTTATTATTGATCTTTACCATTCACATAAATGCTTGATCAAAGTAAGACATATACTTTACCTTATCTTCATGGATAAGTAATGGTCAGTTATCCCTTAATTTCAAAATTATTTAAAGCTTTCCACTTTTCTAAAGTAATAACATTATGCATGCACTTGGGTGTAGTAAATCTCAAGGTCGTCTTCGGAACCATAACATTTTTCACTGTCTCCATATGCTCTCATCTCCTTAATCTTTTTTGTTACTATACATAATAGTCTTCAACTTCTTCATTATCTTTAATTCTTAAGTTCTCAAAATTCATTCTTAGGGTTACTTTGAAGTGTTGCAAGTGCAACCATTACTTGATTGGTATCTCAATATGGACTTTCTTAAACTGTCCATGCTTCCTTTGATGCTTTGTAACTTGCAATTGTTGGAGAAATGCTTGGATCTATTGCACTCTGAATATAAAAAATGTTTGATATCATTTTTTTAATCTTCTTTCTTTTCTATCTTATCTTTTGCATTCAATCATTTCAATCTAGAGGTTCGTAATATCCACTTACCATTATATCCCATACTCCTTTCAAAATCAATATTTTTATCAATTGATCTCTCCATAATCAAAATTCTCATTTTTAAATTGTGGAATTGACATTGTGTCATTGATAGCAGCCATTCTAGCAAACCAAGCAAAGCTGAGATTTTGTCTCAAATATCTGAATTGTTGACTTTGGTGAAGGAGCTTCAGATTTGAACTTGTCCACTGTAATTCTCGCTTGCATTGATAAATGTGGCTTTAATATCACCGTTGAGAAATTTTGTATGATACAGAGGTAGGATAGCAACCTCAAGGAAAAAATATAAAATAAGTTTCATCCACAGGATTTGAAGCCTTTCAAAACTATTGGAACCATTTTCTTCTTTATTAAATTAAATTAAAAATCAATTACAATATTCAATCATGTACTTTGCTTCAGTATCATATTGAGCCTATTTTCACAAATCTTTTCTCTTTATGCTGAATGCTGTCTTCTATCTACTAATTTTCTTTTCTTACAATGATTTAGACATCCTACTTGTAACAACAAAAGATTACTCTTAAACATAGCCTTGCTTTATAAAAAACACAAACAATCTCATCTTTAATTCCCTGGTTTTATCCTCGTTTTTATTCCTTTTTAATTTTTTTTTTGGTCTGCTCATATTTTTATATTTAACTTCTGCTACTATTTGTAAATCTATTTAACATCAATTTTTCCTACATTAACTAGTAATGATTCTTTTCCTTTTACATATTCAGTACCGTGTGTACGAAGAGCTAGTGCAATAGAAGAGGATTACGAGGCCACTGGAGGTGAATATATGCTTGATGATGAAGAGGATGAAGGGTGGTTGGCAACTCATGGCGCCCCTAAAGGTATCAGTTACTTTGCTTGAGTAGAGGGCAATAAGATTAATTTTTTATGCTGGAATTTCATGTCATTAAAGGGATTTATGTTAAGAAAGTGGTGGAATTGGGAACTATGCCTGATTTTTGGAGTTGACTGGTTCTCAGATAATACGAATGATGAGGATAATGTACCCTCAATGGATTCATTAGAAATACAGGAGAAGACGAAAATTCGTCCCATTTCTTCATACTTTGGGGGTGATGAAGAAGAAGATATCCCTGATATGGAAGAGTATGAAGAATCTAACAACGTGGCTGACAACGACGTGGTAAGCAATATGATTCTGCAAATTTGGGTACTTCGATAATGGAATTAACTTGCTGTCTGATAATTGCTACATTTTTTTGTCAATGTTCTGGTGTCTTTCTTGTGCAATGATTTTGTTTGCTTGTGAGTTTCACAAGATTCATTCACTTCTTGGACAAATGTTTTGGAAGCTCAACATTCTAATACATATGCCTTGAGGTGCATATTGTGTGAACTAGTAAAACTATAATCTTCTTTATTCTGTCACAAAAATCTTCTTTATTTTGGGATGAATTTAAATTGGTCATGGTATTGTACAAGCATATTTTTTATATGATAGCTTTGTTGTGTTTATAATTTTATTACATTTAATGTTTGGTACTTTATATGTGTGATTTTCCTAGATATCAACAAATGAGTTGTTTTATCCTCTTCAGTTTATTTAGAGTTTGTAGGGTTAAAATTTTCCTTGTAGAAAATCATGTCCAGTTTGTTGTGACTACTCTTTTAGAAAGCCTCTTCCAATTCTATATTTCTTTCTTATTGAACCTTGCATAATGCATTATTTGTGCCTAAAAAGAGAAGGAAATTGAACTGTTGAGATGCATGCACTATTTTTTTAGTGGTTGCATTTTTTATTGTGAGCACATTCCATGTCATTTGTTACCTCATCTGTTTTTCTTATGTGCCCTTGATTATTGATTCATAGTTTTGAAACCCACTATATGGTGTAATTCAAGTTGCTCCTCTGTTTCGTCTTGACTTTGCAATGCTTTAGGAGAGAAAGTGCATTGATTGTCAATCTCTTAAATAGCTGATTCATTAGTTTGTCATTGTACACCAATGCCAAATTGCTTGGAAGAGTTACACAGTTGATCTTGAATCATATTATTACTATTTGAAGTGTTTAAAAAATCTAGTTAGACCTTGTTTTGATTATGACTAGTTGAGTAAAATGAAATTCTTTAAGGGGTTATTATTGAAATGATCTGCACGTTTTTGAAGTTTCAATGTGACAGAGATCATCACAAGAATGGAATTCATTTCAAAATATTGGAGCTGTAATACAAATTTATAGATACAATGAAATGTTCGTTTGTGTTTTTTTATATGTATGTGAAAGCATTGCAGAAGCAATTTTTGTGTGAAATATGTGCTTCATATACCTTGCTTCTTTTACGGGAAATTCTTCTAAAAATACTTCTTAGCAATATGCATGATAAGTTCGAAGTGTAAAATTTGTCAATGCATGGAGACAATCTTGTCATATAGATTCCACATTCATTTACTTGAAATGGGGCTGCTGAAAATTGTCGCTAAGGGATAAATATTTATGCAACTTAGGAAATGTGTAAGCTTATTTATTCTAACATTGAAGCCACTAATTATAACACCCACATCCTTGGAATTAATAAGTAAATATCTTTTTTCTTTTTTTCTATTATTCTGTATGTGATTACATTAAAAAATTTAAAAGTTAGAACATAAAATAAATGGAGACAACAGGGAAGAAACGTAATAATGAGATATTTGGGAAGGAATCTGTTGTATTTTATCTAGTATGACATAGTTTAAAACATCTATAGATTATATAACTGTTTTTGCAAGTTTGATCTGATGTTTTTTCCTATAATTTGTTTTTGACAGGCAACATTACAACCTGATTATTTGGTAGCTAACGAACCAGATGATGACAATATCCTTCGTACACGAACATATGATGTGAGCATCACGTAAGAATTCTCTCTGCGTAGATCTTTATAATGGCTTATTACTTTTTTATGATTCTCTATTAGTTTTGTAATTGAAAAAAATATTGCATCTCTACTTTTTTACACAGAAATATGTTGTAGCTATTTATTGTATGCACGTTTCATTAGTCTGTTCTGCAATGGTAGACTTCTTTCTGTGCTCTCCTTTTTATATGAACTCAATTTCTGAGTTTGTTACTTCAATTTGAACTGTGATTTTGTGGCTTTCTTTAAGTGATTGGACTTGGGAAAAAAGTTAGGGAAAGGCTCAGTGCTTTAAAGGAAGTTCTTGATTCTTCTAAGTTTCTAGTGGAAGGATTGTTATGTCTACTTTAATGTACTTGGTTATCTGTCCAGAGAGGATTTTTCTTGTGTGTCATCCCCTAGATTATGTCTTCTCTTTTAAGAGGTATTTAGCTCATGCTTGTAAAGTTCCAATTTTTAAAATACTAATTTAAACTTGAAGGGAAGACTGGCTATATGATGTGGTGTTCTAGAAACTAATTTTTAATTCTGGCTCTTGTTCTTACAGATATGACAAATATTACCAGACCCCAAGAGTATGGCTTACAGGATATGATGAGGTAAGTAAGAAAATATTCTTTGTTTTCTATCGTAGGATTTACTAGACTTTATGTTATGTTTGTGGTAGAACTGGTGTTTGGATGTTTTTTTCCTACTTATCACATTTCTTGTGATAAGAGATGAACATTTTATGAACACCTTATAGGTTTTGGAAATTGAATTGAAGACTACTTGTTCACTGGAGTGTAACTAGCTTCTTGTGAGTTTGGGTAATTTGATTGAATTCCAACCTTGTAAATATTATCAAAACTATGATTAAGTATTCTAAGCCTTCTAATGTTTGTACATACCTCATTGGCTGTTGGACATTTGATTCCATGAAAGAGCGTGGTTATTTGTGTCCTTGTTGAACTTTTTCCACAGAAATTCGGTTTGTTAATTCTGCAACGACATTCTTGGGTGTGTTTTAATGACATAAGCCATGTATAGGGATTTGTCCTTCTCATAAGATTTGCCACTTACATGTTTGTACATGGAGAGACTAGTTCTACTTTGATTGATGGATGTGTGCTTCATTCCCAAATTGTCCTGTATTTGGGATTTTGTGGATATCTGGATTATAGAAACATTAGCAAGGAGATATGACATATGGATGGTTGTCTACTTTTATGGTTTCTTTAAAGTCCAGAATCAATATTTTTGAAGTCTCTTTTTTTTGAATTTCTTTAAAACTGTCATTTTGTGCCTCTCAAAGAAAATCTCAAATCTTAGCCACACTTGCTTTCATTTCCCTTGCAATCTATAGCTATTCTTACTTTCATAAAATGATGTTTGCTTGTTAACTTGTTACATATTTGATCCGATTCTTAATTGTTTTGTGTACCTTATATGTTACATTTCTGTAAAAGAAGACTGGTTAGCTTCTTGGACCTCTGTTTAGGATTGAATTTTGGGTTGTGCCATTTTTAGGTTTACACATTATTTGTGGAATATTCTTTTTATGACTACAGTACAGAGGCTCTTTTGAAGTGATTTTGACTTTTTTTCTGTCTGTTTTTATCATTCACATGTCAAACTATCAAATTAGATTCTTTAGAATGTCTGGTAGATGCATGATTATATATTTGTTACAAACTTACTAGAGTATGGTTATGGTTTTTTTCCTCTAGTTTTCATCATATTTAGGCATTTTCTATAATCTACATTTTTTTTGGTTGGTAAAATGGGCACACTCTCAGTTAATTCAGTCATCTCTGCTTTAAAATGGCACCTGTTGATTATATATGTTTATTGTTCCAAAAGATGTAACATATTATGACAATAGAAGCATATGTGATGGTGGTTTGCTTGCTTCTCCCTCTTTTACTTTTCCTATTGATATAATTAAAAGATCTGTTTTTCCCCTGTTCAAATGTTTAAGAGTCACATTTTACAGCCCACATCAGCTTGGACTCTGAGGTGTGTGGGGTTTGGGTAGATGGATGTTTGGGAACTTTGAAGGCTGACATTTTTGTTTTTATTTTTTATAGATATGTAACTCTTAATGATTAAAAAACAATGTTTCAAAGAATAAAACACATTTCAACCAAAACATGGATATGATATCTGCCAATGGGTATCCAAAAGTCTCGAGAAGGCAATCACACTACAGCACAATTGTATGAACATACGAATGGATACATCCAGTCTTTTGGACTCCTCTTGGCAGATATCCATGTTAGGATATGTCTGTGCTAGTAGTATTTCATGGCTGCAGTACTGCAAAAAGCTAGTTCATCGAGTGCTTACAGAAATGTTTCTAATAACCTGTGATATATCCAGCATTGCGTTCCTTAGTAACAGAACTATGTTTTACACAATGTCTACAATATGAGTTGACTTTGAGCTGAAGAACATTGGTTGCTTATGTGCTTATTTTTGTTGATTTTTGGCCTGAATGCAGTCACGCATGCTTTTGCGGCCGGAATTGGCGCTGGATGATGTTAGTCAAGATCATGCCCACAAAACGGTAAGCTCTCTCTCTCTCTTTCTTTCTCATATCAAGTTTTTATATAGACACACATACTATGAAGTTGGTGTGACCTGTGTTCACATACTGGGGCATGATCCTGGTCTGGGTATACACTATGAAGTTGGTGTTTCCCATTCACATACTGGGTCCTGATCCTGGTCTGGACTCCACATGGGTATGTCTTGGATATTCCTCTGAAATTGGAACCTGCCCTGGCTGTGCCTGGGGTGCATATGGAGCTTCATGGCCCATAATTGAAATAAAAAAATTCACTAAAACCTTAAAAGCAACCACACTAAGTAAGCAAACAAGATTAAGAACATTAAAATAAATTATGTTTAATCGTGCAACTTTTGGTTAATTTTTTATATTTGGTTCAAAGTTCAAACTATGGTCATTTTTTATATTTACTGTATCTGTATATGGCCATACCCAAGCCATACCAATCCTGGTTATAAAAAAACACTATCAGTGAACCATTGCTCGGTAGATTAATACCGGGACTATGAACCATGTCATCCACAATATTTGGTTAGATTTTCATTTTAATGACATTTTATGATGAACATACCATTTTTTAATCTGTTTCATGTCACCTTATAAACTGGACGTGTAAGTCCCTGGAATGCTGTTGTCATACAAAGGCGACAACAAGGTCATTTTAAAAAAAAAGAAACATAGGGTTCTTTTGATAATGTTAAGGTGTTGCTTGGGATAAACAAGTGTGAATAGAATATGATCCATAGTAGCCAAAAAGTGACAAATAATTAGGTATTCGTGGTTTTCTTTATCATTCTGGCCTTACGTGTAAAACATCCCTTTTTCAGAAATGGGCCCTATGTTAGTCACTTTATCTGTAATTGTAACTTATATTTTTGACTTTTATTGTGTAAAATCTGAAATTCTGTATGACATCACTAATAGTAATAGACTGCATACATCTTCTCTATTCAATGGGATATTTTTTTGAAACTAATTTTATGTTGTTTTCTCCCCAGTCTTTTCGATTCTTTTGTTTGAATGTATTTTAGGTTTTTTCTTAGCTCTTGTTTAGTTTTAATACAAACACATCAACTGTGGTATAATCCAAAGTTGTAGCAGAAGTAGATTTTCCTACTTTTGTTTCTTTGTCATTAGATATGGTCATCAACAATTTCAATTACCAGTATAAAAGAAATGCTTCAGCTGGTCTGGCACCTATTATGCTTAATGATATTTCAGAGGGCATGAAAGATACATATCAATGACAGATGTGAGTTGTGTTTGTGCACGAAGAATACCCATTACTTGCCATAGATTAATGTTAATTTTAGGTATCTTTTGCGATTAAGCTTCCATTCTTCCTAAAAATGGTGGGTTGTCTTCATATGACTGGTATGAATATATTTGACTTATCAATCTACGGTTAGCTCAGGTTTTCATTAACAGAAGGTTTCCAGGCTTCTTTTGGGATAATAAAATATGAAGCTCATAATTAAACAAGCCATTTTTGTGCGGAATGAAAATTTACATTGCTATTTATGTGCTGTGGAAATGTAAGCATACAAGGGACTTGTGGTGCCTGCTTATATACATTTATACTGATGGGATAGCCTGGTATATGTACTAAAATTTTGTCTGTTCGATACAAAAAATATTTTGGTTTGTATGCACACCGACACAGTTATGTGGACAAGGGCAATTTACATCATTATGTTTCATTTTAGAAAACTATCATTTATCATGGTTAGAGCGCACGTTTCTTCTTTGATGTTTTAAGCTTAGGGATCTGAAGGAAAGATGACAATGTTATGTGGAATCAAGGTGTGTATTTATTCTAATTTCTAATTTGTAATTATAGTTTGGCATAACCTAAACTAAAACAAATATTTGCAGTATTATAGTTTAGAACAATGAAGTCGGTTTAATCTGATTTGATGCATAAACTATTGAATACTGGTTCTCTCTGAAAATTGAGCTGAAATCTAATATAATATAAGTATTAACATTAGTATGGATGCAAGTTTATTCAAGCGCCAACAAGATCGATAAAAAACATTTTTTCCCCTAAATTCCAATATAGTGGACATGGACAGCCCATATAACTTAAGTAGCACTCATATTCATTAGTGCCATACAGACCTAGTCTAGTGGCAACAGTGTTTTGCATGCGGATTAATTGCAATCAGTCAATTTTCTTGAGAAGCAATCAGCCCCTCAGTTGAGTAGGTCAGTGTTTCCATCAAGATCTGGGAGAAACATGCTCACGTATCCTGCTATAAGAAATTGATTGCAAAATTGTTCTTGGTTGGACATTAATAGGTTACATGTCATCTGAGCAGCAGATTTGTATTAACCCCTTAAAGCATAAATTAGTAGCATACTAGATTAAATTCCATTACTACTACTGACACCATTTATTGTTTGGAACAGGATTTTGATATTAAACTCGTCTAGCATTGCCTAGAGTGAGGACTTGCCTACATGTTATAGGTACTCAAGATGTCAAAATCTGTCTGTCCGATACTACTTGTATTGCCATTACTTTTCTTCACTTCCACTGAAGTTTAGGCTGTCATCGGAGTAAAGTGAACTCGTGACCTCTTGAATGCAATTGGATTCATTTTTTTTTCCTTTTGACCTTCTTCTTGCTCACTTAATAACGCTGTGGGTTATGTCAAAACTCGTGAATTTTTTTTGTGCAGAGACTGCATCCCTAACAAGTAGTACATTTTGACATTTCATCATTCCTCTCACCCTAATGACAGTTGATTCATGGCTGTAATTAAATTGCATATAATAGTTGCCAGTCATAACATTTCTCATTTTCTGGAGGATTATGAGGTTCAAGGGGAGATGTTTGTTTTACAAAAGAGCACCAAAGACTTGTGAAAAGTGGAATAATAACTTGAGAATAATAGCAAACTCAAAAATTATGTTGAGGGAAACGATGGTTGTATGACACATTGACATGGTTACAAGAGATTGATGATGGCAACATGACAAGACATGAGATGCTGAGAGGTTGCACATAAGAAACGGATCACACATTATATAATGGTATATGCACGTTTTTTTGAAATTTCAGATTTCTGACAAAATTCTTGTATCAATATTTTATATTTCTATCTATCAAATTAACAGCAGAGTTTTAGTTAGCTGGATTTTAATTAGATAAATGCAACTAGTTAAAATTATCAGAGGTGGAAATCAAAAAGTTATAAATAAAATAAAATAAATCGACAAAAAAGGTTTATGCCACCTTTCAAAATATTTAAATTAATTCGAATTTCATGTTTACTTAAAAATTTAATTGTTATCAAAATTTTAAATACAGTATATTTATTAATTGAATTATTATAAATCAGCAGGTATGTTTATATAATCACATATATTATTGATTAAATAATTTTAAGTAGTATATGTTTAATTAAAAATCTACTTAACTAAAAAGTTTTTCCTAACCAGTTGCCGAGTCCAAGGACTGCAATATTTTTTTAAATTCCCAAAAATTTGGAAAAAAAGCCTTCAGAAATGGAAATGCTGTCTGCAGGTATGTTTCTGGTAACATAGTTATATGGTCGATGGGCTTTTACCAAAAGAAATTGTCTGTGAGATGTGTTTATCTGATGGAGATTAATTTCAGTGAGTATTGCAAAAGGTAGAGAAAACATCATCCTCAAAAGGGTTGAGGGATTGCAGGGCACAATTTGGATGATAGTGCAAGTTAGGCCTAATCCCGTTTGTGCGGTCAAGTTTGACAAGGATGAATAAGATGATGAATTTATAGAAATGTTCTATCTGTTAATTAAAGGCAAATTATAAATATTTTGTTCTGATGAGTTATTAACGTATTTTTCAAATTATTCATCAAAAGTTTAAACACAGTGCTATTGTGTATATTGGCTTGATTCTGTAAGTGCCTATAGTTAATTAGATTGAACATTATGTTTGAAATTTTCAGAAACACCATCTGAATTTCAGGTAGAGCTTACTGAGAATGGGGTGGAAATAAAGGGGAGAGAAATATTATTGGTTTCACAAAACGCTACATTTCTAGCAATCTACAGGAAAGCCACAAAAGCAGACAATGAAAGCATAAAAAAGTGCTCAATACTTGAATTTAAGGATATTTAATAGCAAAAGTCTCATGAATACTTCTTTTGTGTATGGGGATATTTGATTTCTCTCTCATCTTGTAATTTTTTGTTAGTTTCTTTTGAAGATAGAGTGAAAATGGAACTTTTCTTATGAACAATTTTTTATATTGTATGAAAAATTAAATCCAGTTGTGATTCTAAACTTTTAAGGTGGGTGGTAATTTCAGGTCACCATTGAGGATCATCCTCACATGTCTGGAAAGCATGCTTCTATACACCCTTGCCGCCATGGGGCTGTCATGAAGAAAATAATAGATGTGCTAATGTCCAATGGAGTTGAGCCAGAAGTTGACAAGTAATGTTTGAACCTTGGAAGCTCATCTTTGCAGATAATAACTAGAATTCATAGTGCACGATGCAATGTCTATGCACAACGAATGTGATTGTGGTTTATTTAGTATCTCTACATCTGTTCATAATAGGTCATAGATTGACATTCAGGATAATTATTTTATTTTCTTGAATCTTTGAAACAAGAAATCATTAGTGCAGGTTTCTATAGAATATTGGATTGTTAATGAAATGAGAGAATTCATGCAACCTCTTGGGATTTTCTATTAATTAATTTATATTGTTTTGCAGGTACCTATTTATCTTTTTGAAATTCTTGGCATCAGTTATCCCCACAATCGAATATGATTACACTTTGGACTTTGATTTGGGTGGTGCCAAACATGATTGAAGGTAGATACACTTCACTTGAGCACAGTGGATGGTTAAGCAAAGTTCTATCTGGATAGCATGGTCAGCTATAAAGCTCTCACATAGCATGAGTGAAGGTGGATGCTATAAATATTAAAAATATTCAACTGAGCGGCTGCTGTTCAATTACATAATCTCTATGCCAGGGTTCAGATGCTCCTCCATAATGCTGTTTCAAGTTCCATTGATTTCTGTATATGTATCTAATGTATTTAGAAACTGGTATGATTTATTCATTCTACAGGATGAAACTTACTGTCCATAGTACCACATTCTGTATGGAAATTGTGAAGATTATTTTCTGACAATGTCAATGCATGTAAATACAAAATGGTTTATGGTTGCAATATTACGTTGGTTTGTGAGATATTTATCATTCCTGCACTTTGAATAAGAATTCGCATGACTTATTTTTAGCATGTACTTTAGTTGTCATACTTATTGATGTTTCCATTAGGGTGGTGCTAAGTTGCTATTTGATATAACCTACGAACAAAGAGGTTAGAAAATGAGTGTAGCGATGCCTTTTTCACCCATTAAAAGATATTATGAATTGCTTATGAATTTGTTTGTTATAAATTTAAACAGAAAACTAAGTCCAATATGGACAACTATAATCCAAACCATTTTATCATGCACCTAAAAAACCACAAGCCTCGTAAAGTCCTAATAACACTGGTACAGGAATAATTACAACTTGCCCTTACCAAATTCTAAATATAGCAGTTACGAATCTCTATTCGTCATCATTAATGGAACTTGCATTGTGATCCTTTAGAGGCAGGATCTTGAATCTGTGAAAGGTATTAAGCATCATTTTTAACTTTAGCACCAGCGATAATTGACCTGTATCATCAAAGTGAGTTTATTAAAACTTTAACGGACATGAGGATTCTTGTTGCTTGCATTGTTTCAAATGTCTTTGCTGTAAATAACCTACCCACGTTCATTTTCTAACTAATATATTCTCAATCTCCTAGATCACCAAGAATCAAGGTATTACCACAGTACAGCAATATGCTTTTAAAAAGCTTTAAAGAAAGCGCTGCAAATGTTTGTCTGATTTGATTAAGAGACTTGGAATCCCTTAAAGAAGGACCAGGCAACTTATATTGAAGAGCATATTTCAACCCTGAATTTGGTGCATGTCGGATGCAACATACCCCACCTTCAACCTGCCAAAAATTCCATAATTTGAATGTTTGTGTAGTGCTATTGCTAGGTGAGCTAGTTTACTTTCTCCTAGCAGCATCATATCAGTATCTTCAATTAGTTGCAGAGAAATCCAAACTGTTGGGACTGTAGTGCAGTTGCTACTGGTCAGGTGGTATAATTGGTATATATTATCCTTCTAGTGTTGTGATTGTATTAGTTGTGCTTCTTGAGCTGTTCGATTGCTTTAAGTATTGTGTATATTGCAGAAGGAGATGTATTCAGGTGATGTGTGTAAATCACAGAATCCTTTGTTCATGCAACATGAGAGGTGGTTAATACTTGGCCGTGCTTTGTACTTCATATGAGGCTGAGTAAGGTCAATTCTTTCGCTTGAAAGCCACACTTTGAGGTGGAGAATCCTTGGCATGGCACATTATTATTATCTTCGCAAATGCCAAAAAGGTAGATCCCTTGGCTAACACGACCACTTATTTGAGATAAATAATGCTTCCATGTGTTCTATTACTAACGTGGAAGATCCAGTGGCTGATATGATCCCTGATAAACAACAAAATCAGTCTTTAGAATCACACGTAGTTAAATTTTCTGCCTTCTGCATTCCTTTTAGTTCTTGTTGACACTTGAGCTTTGAGCTTTTTCTAAGCTGCTGTGTTTTTTTCTTAATGCTGGATTGACAAAACGTACTTGGTTTTGTTTTTCAGTTTTGCCATTTCATCTTCCAATTGTATCACAAGGAAAGATACCGTGAAATGATAATGAGATATAAGAACTTGAGAAAGAAATGCATGCAAATTCGCAAACACAAATTAGAAAAGTGTATTCGGACTGACTTTTTAATTCATCACCAGTCCATCACAACCCGTAACTAATTAAGAGAGGCCATAGGCTCAAATAGGAGAGTACACACGGGTACAGGGGTGGTAAATTTAGGATGCCTTAGTTGCCTTTGGCACAAAGATGTTGCAGTTCAAGTGACAGATCCCTTATATCTGGTGATTTCTGAATTGCCCCTCGTAATACCAATTTTTATTGGAAAGAAATGAAGAAAAGTATCTCAAGGCTATACGTTTAATTAACTGATATTTGCTTTATGACGTGCCTGATGGGAAGTTAAACAAAAGGGAAGCAAATAGGGATAAAGTTGTAGGATAACAATTCTCTTCTTATAATGATTATCATGATCCTATTATACAAACATATTTGACGAACTCTACATGCCTATTATCGACCAAATAATTGAAGAATGCCAATTAGCAAATTGTTGTTTATAAATCAAATTTGTGGAAGCTAATTTGATTAACACTTCCCATTTCAGCTCTATGCTTGCTACTCTTTCGAGGAAGACCATTAAGATCTCTTTCACAAATATTAGTAGTGAAACCATGAGTGTTACCCCCAATTTTGTCTTCCTTTCCTACCAATTTTAGTTTGACATGGATCTTGCACCACAGTGAGGTGTTTAAATAAATGGGCAATCCCTTCCCTGCAAAGGATGGACTAGAAAAAAGCAAGGACAACAACAAAAATTCAAGATCAGCGTGGATCTAATTGTGCCTCTACAGTGTGTTGTGCTTATAATATGGCTATAACTTGGAATTTCATTTGGGGATCCACAAAATTCTTTCGTGGTGAATGGTCATTTTTATTATAGCATCCAATTGGAAAGTGAGAGTAGGATGATGGCATTTGAGAGCTTTGGCCTTATTTCGACTAGTAATATGCATTGCCCATGAAGGACACACTGAGTATTTAGTCCCGCTAAAGAATTTCCCTCTAAAATTTCTTTTAGGATTTGTTTGAATAAATAACCTCAAATTTGTCAGAGAGGTGTGTTGAAAATGATTAGAACACTGTTTGTTTATTCCATGTGCAAGTTGTTAGACGAGAACTTATATTTGAAACATCTCCTTGTTACTTGTGTATTAGACCAAATTTTGCTCGGCTGAGGTGTGCATGGATTTCTTGGACCTCTTGTTAGGATAACAATCTACCCAATCATAAATGCCTCACATCTAATTGAAAAAGTAAAATAGATTCGTAAATCTCAAAAAAAAATGGTAAAGATAGCTTCTATTCATTAGGCATGTAATAATCTAATACAAATCTTCTCTCCAAATCTTCTCTCCTCTTAATTGTACAACGTCATGCACAATGCTTATCAATATTGGCTCCACATTCATCATTGGTAGTGGGCACATTAACTGTAATCATCAACTATTCCTACCTACCTAACGATTACATCTCTCAAGGCCATGTGCTATTGCACGTTTCACTAAATTGACATATAGTGTTTGGGTGCAACATTGCTTATCTGCTTCTGGAATTGTTCCGTAATGGTCTATATTTGGTGGACATTTGTTAGAATAACTCTCCAATATGTGGTGTATTTACCACTCTCACCATAGAGGTTTTCTGCCATTGTAGGCCCATTGGACTCCACCTATTCCAACACAAAATCTCCATGTGCTTCCTGCACTTGCTAGGATCTTGCCTAAAAAATATTAACATATCAATAATATGTTTAGTACAGTTCACAATCTATTATAAAACAAATCTATATTTCTAATTTGTAGAATTGGGTAATAAAGTAGAACACCGTTGAATTGATGATCTAAGAAATCATAGTTTAGAGTAGTACGAGAGATATTTTACTGGTGAAGTTCCTGATAACCATTTATAAAGGGCATCGTGTAAGCATTGCGAGAGGTGAGATATGGCCTTTTATAGATTTAACTGAACCCAAATTACTATGAAGGAGAGAATTTAATAGAACCATGTGATGTCTAAGCTACTCCATAACTCGCAAAGAAATTCATAGTTTTAGATACCTCCATATTATAGTAACTCTATAACTCGCAAATAAATTCATAGTTTTAGATAACTCCATATTATAGTAACTTCATAACTGGCAAAGAAATTCATAGTTTTAGATAATTTCACAATAGTGTTTTTTTTTTTGGTTAAAGTGGGAAATCAAAATTAATATTTTAATCAAATTTTCACTTTTGAAAGGAAAATTCTTAAAAAATTGAAAATGTGAATTAGAGTCTTTTTGAAATTTTGTGTTTAGATTTTAAATATCTATTTTAATTTACAAATAATTTATCTCAAAACTATCTCACAAAAGTCTATTCTCAAAATTTTCTCATAATGAGACATTGAAGATTAATTAACCTTTAAAATAGTTTTTCCACCCTTTTCATTCATAACAACTAAAAACTATTTTGTTTATAGATTCTAAATATGTTTTTATTAAATTTTAAAAAGTTATTTAAGATTTTTAATTTATTTTAATAACTTATTTTTTTGTAGTTAATTGTATTTCTAAAAATTCATGTTTATTCTATATACCATAACATTTTTTACAAAAGTGATAAATTATAAATTATTAATAGACTGTTAGTGCATAAATATTTTTTTTAATACTTTTTATTTTATATTATATGTTTATTAATTTTTGAGGGATATTAATTTAGGGTATAGCATTTTGCCTAAATAAATAAATAAATAAATAATAATCTAGACATAAGTTTATCCATATCACTTTTTTATATATTTCAAAATTAATTTTTGTTTAATGAATAAAGGACATCAACACATTTTGTATGTATTTCAATATTTTTCTATATTTTTCTTTCTTTTTATGTATGTGAAATAAAGACCTTGATATTCATCCAATTAATTATATTCAAAATTATATTGTTTGAAAAGATTAATTGAAGGGATATGATCTTATAACCTATTATCATGTTGATTTTATTTTCTAGTCCAACCCAAGGTTTGAATTAAGTAGTTCTAAGAAAAATCCAAGCACCAAGAAAAAAAAACCCATCTAAGAGCCTTTGTTATAAGGACCTTTGAATAAAGGTACCTTCCAACAAAGGTATCCAAGAACTTCAATCAAAGTTACCTACAAATGAAGGTCCCTTTTATATTTAAAAAATATTAAAATATTATAAATTTATATGACCTTCAAATGAAAAAAGACTTTCAAAGGAAAGACATTTTTCAAAAATTTCTCTTCAACTATTCAAACGTCTAGTGTCTCACTAGTGGGAAAGTCTATTGTGAATCCACGCTTCATTTAAAAAAACATTTCTCAATGATATAACTATCTTCTTTGAACGATATTCTTCCATAATAAATAACTTTATTTTTAGAAATAAAATAAATTTGTAATTTCTTATATTAACTTAAAGCAATGTTATTTCATAATGTGTAACTCTTAGGTATCCTCTTGAATTATTATTTTTGTTGATACAAAGACATCAATATGGAGTACACATTTTTAAAAGATTTTTCCTTGACTCTTCAATATGTTATGAACATAAATCTTTATGTTTGATGAAAACTATGTTCACTTAAAAATAGAGAGTAAATATAGTAATTAAAAAAAAATATATGAAATTATACGTTTTATAAATCTTACTTCAAGGGTTATGATTGTGGAAAATTCCATATCATGGTGATTCTATTTGATGATCCAACCCTTATTTCAATTTTTCTTTTCCAAAAACCAAGTAGTAGGAGGGTTGTCAAAAGAGCGTCTTAAGAATATTTTCAATTTTAATATTTAGAAATATAAAAGACCTTCATTTGAAGTCCATTTGAACATGATAAACATTTTACCTTTGAATAAAAGACCTTCATTTGAAGGTGTTCAATGATTTTTGTTGTGTCCCATCCCACAAATAGGATTTCTCTTCTACATAAAATATAATTAGTTTTAAAATAGGGTGAGAATTTAATTTACTATGGTGAAGTACATAAGAATTATTTATGGTGGAACAACACACTTGCAACGGTAGTTTAGATTAGAAATGTACCAAAGTAAAAAAAATTGAAAATCATCTTAACTACAATGGTGGAATATAATATAATTTACTCGTTAGTGGGATTGGGCACAAGTCACTGCCATACCCCAAGTGTTGCAGGACAATGAGGCCAAACACAAGTTTTCTAATTCTCATGTAAGCCTATACTTGACAAGTAGTTTCAAACTACTTTGATAATAAATGAGAATTCGTAAGGGTTCATAGAAAATAATTAAGCCGATAGGCTTACTCCCGGGGAGATGCCCGTCGGGATTTTCAGACATTCCGGCAGTCTTATGCCGGGAAAGGTAAAAACGGTGCTGGGAAAAAGGTAACGGTAAAGGCGCTGATCACTCCACATTCGTTTGCCATCTCCGTGCCACGCGGTCTATGGCCGTAAGCAATTGGTATCTCCTAAGCGGTGGATTCCCTAAGAAATTTTGGAATCCTCGGAGAATAGCACAGCCTGAATGAGATCAAATAAACCAACATCGGTCCTCTGTGTGTCAATACACAGGCGATCATGGAATAACGTAATCACTCGCAGAAGGACACCCATAAACCTATGTTGGAGATACCGGCAGATTGTCATTTGACAAGTTTATGTAAGAACAAAGGGCAGGATTTTTTTGCCGCCTGTGTGTGTCTGTGGAAGGAAGAGAAGGAGGACACAAGGATGGCAGAGAAGCAGGAAAAGATTATAAAGGACATCGAGGCTTCCCCGTCCCTTTCACTACCCATTGTGGGCACTCCATTCAATTTGGCTGCCAA
>MU225748.1:4535045-4545813 GCA_018584345.1 Thuja plicata | reverse complement strand
GGGGGGGGGGGGGTTTGCCTTGGTCAAACCCCGGTTTTGGAATTAACCTTAAAGTATAATTGAAATTGCATAAGTAAAATAAAGTAAATGAACAAATTCACCTTGCTTGTAGAAGTCCTTGTAGCGGATTCGAATCCGTGAATCTGTTAGAGTAGTCTTAGTTTAGCTAATAATTAATTCATTTAATTATTAGTCTATCTACTCTTTGCTTAAGTTTCACTTAGGTAGCTTTCTATTTCTTTAGGGTTTCCTTTTTAGGGTTTCAGTATCCTTTTATAAGGACTCACCGCTTTGTATTTCATTAAGGAGATTGTAATCTATTCGATTGTTGATAATATAGAAGCTTTTTCTGTCAACATGGATTTCCAGTCTCTGGCTTTTTGGCGTCCATAGTTTCTTCTCTTCTTCTCTGTTTCTTGCTTCTTCTCGTGACAGTCTTGCATGTAGGTGTTCTTGGGTAGATTTGCATTTATCAAATCTAACATGGTATTAGAGCTCTCCTGCTGTTCGTTGTTCGAGCTTTGTTGAAGCAAGCGAGGGTTTGAAGTTTGCTAGTTTTTTCCTGGCATTTTTTCATTGGTTCTGGGGGGTCTTTGTTTTTTGAGGCACTTTGGACCAAAACCAACCTCACGGTTGCGTCCAGAAGGCCCAAAAACCCTAGAATCCATATAAGTCTTGTCCGATTTGGACACCGGAGCATCTGAAATTTTTTTTTAACCCTATTAGGGCCGTACAGGCACGAGAAACGAGGCAGGATTGAAAAAAATTCAAAAAAATATATTAAAAAAATGCTTAAAAAAGCGCAGTCTGTGTTTTTTTCGGGGCGCCGCCGGCGCGCCACCGCCACCGGCTACGGGCGCCTCCGGCAGCGGCCCCCGCTAGCCCCTGCTCCACCGGCTCGTGTTCTCTAAGGAAACCGCCGCTCCGCCGCCCAGCTCCTCCGGCGCCCGCCGCCCGGCCCTTTGCCGACCTTCTCTTCCGCGGCTCCCCACCGCCATGCACAGTCCGCCGCCCCTGCGGCCGCTCAGCTACGCCGCCCCGCCGGCGGTCTCCGCTCCGCCCGGTGGCGGGTTTTTATTTAGCCCCCGCGGGCTTATGGTGCCGTGCGGTCGGTCCTATGAGGGACCAGGGGCTTCGGCCCAGCCCCTGCGTGCGCCATGCGCCCAGGGGCCAATTTTTCTCAGCCCCAGGGGCTTTAAAATTTTTTTTGGGGCCTTTCTGACCCTCCTGGAGTGTTTTCGCTCTATCTTGAGCATCCGGGAGTCTTTTTTCGCCTTCCATATACCGTCGAAAAGCTCTTTCCAAGAAATTTCCGATGATGGAGGTTGGGTTTTTGGGTTCTGCCATTTTGACAGCATTTTTTGCTGTTGCAGTCCGATGTCTGTTCTTGCCTTCCGGGAGTCATATCTGGCTCATCCGGACTCCGTTTTTGGCAAACGAGATATCGTCGGAAAGCTGGTTCAGTGAACTATTCAGTGGTAGAGGTATTTTTTTCAGATTCTGCTCCAGGTTTTCTCTCCTCTGAGTTTGGCAGTTTATGCACTCTGGTGGATTGCTTGGTTTTACAAGTCCTGGGATCTCTTCTACTGTTCTTCTGGTTCACTCTTCTTTCTGACTTCTGAGCTTGTATGCTTCTTCTGATACATTTTTGTTCTGTAAACGCACTGAGATAAAGTGCCTACTTCTGTATATCTGGGATCTTGTACACCTTGTGTGTTTTTGTACTTGCACTCTGTTATAAAGTGCCATGGGGGGTTATGATGTTTATGCCGTTTTAGGCACATCCACCTTTGTCAAGTGAGCATACCTTCCATGACATTAGCCCATGCTGTGTGTTGATGACACCGCCCTTTATCCTGTGTGTGTACTTTTGTTGCACTATTGGTGTTCCTGGTTCTTTCTTCTACAGATGTTTCTGGCATTGCATTTCAGTGTTCCTATCACCTCTCCCAGTTCAACATTATGGGGGGGTTCACCTGTTGGTTCTATTGCTTCCTGGTTCGATTGATCAGCTCTTCAGACATTGTCTTCTCTACTTGGTCATGCACTTCAGTGGGGGTTCTAGCAGTCTCTTCTGACAGAGTTTTCAGCTTCATGCTTTGGAGATGCTTCTTGCTCTATTCTTGTTCCTTTCTCTGGGACACCTTTTCCCTAGATTGAAGGCTTAGTTTCCTTCATCTAGTTTTCTTTCTTGTTTTGGGTACCTGATTAGGCCTTGTTGCCGGGACCCATCTTTCCTGCTTTCCGCAGTTGTTTAGCTGTTTTGCTTCTCCCTAAGTTACACTTAAGGGGGGGTGTTAGAGTAGTCTTAGTTTAGCTAATAATTAATTCATTTAATTATTAGTCTATCTACTCTTTGCTTAAGTTTCACTTAGGAAGCTTTCTATTTCTTTAGGGTTTCCCTTTTAGGGTTTCGGTATCCTTTTATAAAGACTCACCGCTTTGTATTTCATTAAGGAGATTGTAATCTATTCGATTGTTGATAATATAGAAGCTTTTTCTGTCAACATGGATTTCCAGTCTCTGGCTTTTTGGCCTCCATAATTTCTTCTCTTTTTGTCTGTTTCTTGCTTCTTCTCATGACAGTCTTGCATGCAGGTGTTCTTGGGTAGATTTGCATTTATCAAATCTAACAGAATCCACAAGTATGTATGCACCAAAAAGGATGTAGGATGATTGTAGATCTTCAACACCAATCTTGAATGGGTTTTTGAATTGGAAGAGGCTTGGAGGAATGTGGATGGAGAAATCTTCAACAAGAGGGATCCATGGAGCTTGAATCCTTCAATGCCACCAATGGATCTCCTTGATGAAAATGAGTGCTTGAGAATGGATGAATGCTTCAATGGCTAATCGGCTTGCTTCAACTCTTGCTTCTTCACCTTTGGATCTCACTCTTCAAGTCTTGAAATTTTTATGATTCTTGTTTGTGCTTAGTTAATGATGGTTAGAGAAAATGAGAGGAGAAAGCTTCCTTTTATATAAAAACTAGGGCACAATCCTCTAGAGAGGATGACATAGGAGAATTAAATTTCAATTGGACCCATGTCCCTAGAAGAGGACCTATATTAAATATAATTTAAGATTTGTTGTTCCGAAGACCGAAACAACCAACCCGCAAGCAGGAATTAACTTTTTCCAAAGACCGACATCTGGAAACTCTGAAATTCTGAAAGTTGAATCCCGGGCCTGGAAAAGGTCGATTGTGACCTAGGTCGAGGTCGCGGTTGACCTTGACCCCGAGGTCAAAGTCCCAATTTTTTAGTTTGGAGTGCCAGAAATAGGTTGGAAAAAGTGGAAATAGGGCAGAACAAGGGGGATAAAGCCAGATCAAAGTCAGGAACTCATTCAAGGTTCTTGACGTGACCCCATACCACTTACTCAGAAGGCTAAACCAGTCTACCATGGAAGTGCTTCCATTTTACGACTATACATTTAGTCCCCACTTTAGCAAGAGTATGGACTCAATACAAACTCTTGGTAAAGGAGATCATAAAGAATAGATAATCTTATTGGAATAAAAAGGGAAAAAGAAATCCTCAAGCCCCCAAGGAACTTAAGTATTTATCAACCCTAAGATCACAATAAGAGAGACATCACCAGTTAAGGAGAAAGAGAGAGAGGGTGTGGTTACCTTGCCCAATGAGAGCTTATGTCCCATTGTGAACCATATAAGGAAAAAGTGTAACTGGAAAGATGAAATTGAATCTCCTAGTGAATGTGGCTACTCACTAGTCAACCGATCAGGGAGATCCGTTCTTAAGGACACCTTCCGACCTTAAGGGATCAAAACATTGTAATTTGAAACTGGAGGGATCAAGAGATCCGTGTAAATTTAAACTGGAGGGATCAAGAGATCCTAAAAAGTAAAATATCCATGCTTTCAGGATTAGTTTTTAATCCATAAAGGGAAAAAGTTTTAAGTTTTGAAAATATTTTGAATGTGTGTGTGTGCAAAAAGTGAGTAGAGCGTATGCCCCCACATTAAAGTCATTGCTAACACTTTAACAGGAGCAATAGCTTTGACAGAAACATAAACAACTCTACTGATTACGTTTCCACTACGAGATGCCCTCAAACAAAGACAAATCAAGGGAAATATCACATAAACATACAAAGAACACAGAAGGGATCTACCTACTGTGGGGTCAGTATGATCATAAGATAACATGTACATATAGATATGATATTATTGCAATTGAATTGACATCATTCCCCAAAGAAAGTAGAACTGCAATCACAATGGAGGAAATAAAAATTAAGATTTATGAAGAAGAGTCTTTTCGGACCACAACATGGAGACCAAAAAGAATCAGTGCTACCATATCGCAGATACAAGGAAAACATTTACGAACAATAGCACAAGTACAACATAACATGAAGACAACATATAGAAGAATAGAGATACATATAGAGGAATTATACAACAGGTTTGATTCCTTTATCACCTTGCACCAACAAAGTAACATGGGTTGTATAAAAGAGTCTAACAAAAATTTAGCAAACACATTACGAGAGAATCACAGTACAACATGCAAACACAAAAAGGGCTACCATGAAGGATAAGCCAATCAAGCCCATCACCTACTCTCCCCATCTTGGTTTATGTTATTTAGGGAAGGTGGGAAACTCACAAGAGGGACTATATCCAATACAGTAGGAATAATAGCCAGTTCCAAACAAGGATCCTCTTGAGAATCGCGTTGCTCGATACTAGGTGTAATTGTCAATTGAGTTGAAAGCATATGAGGTAAATCAGTATCAAGATCAATGGTCTCATATTCATCACTAAGATCAATAGGATTATCAAGAGTATCCTCCTCATCAAGATTAATTAAAATATGATTTAAGATGCGAATAAGATCATCATACTCATTCATCTTAACATCATTATGAATATTAACTTCTTCCAATGCATTCGGCATAGGTTGGTCAAAAGAAGGTAAAGAATTTTGAAGAAAAAAAGCACGAGCCCTAGCATTATCTCTACGCTTCTTATGACGTTCATTAGCAGATTTATTACATTTTTCTTTGTTTGACATATGTGGAGAACTAGGAGGAATAAGAAATGGTTCCTTCACAGGTTCTGTAGGAGGATTTGTAAGATTCATAGTAGGCTAAGAAGCGACACTGGGAAGTTGAGTAATAAAGTTAGCAGTAATGGATAAAGGATGTATAGAAGGAGTGGGCAAAAGACCACAGTTAAGATCTATCCGAGGCATGCTTAACTCGACTATCTTGCGATGTTTATAGGCTTGATATGAACGAAAAAGGTTGTCAGGGTGAGGAGGACATGAATTAGGTAATGAACCCCAAAAGAAATCAAGAGTAGCACACTCTCTAGGCCTAGAAGGTTGATACAAACTATGATTAATCATTTTTACTTCTCCATTATGAATGAACTTAAGAAATTTATGAATAGGAGAAGCAATAACATGCATAGAAGTTATCAAAGGTAAACCAAATTTGACTTGAAATTGATCAGAAGTAGGAACGATAATGATGGTAGTATCTATAACCTTTCCACAGAGTTCAACATACAAGCTAATAGAACCAAGTGCAGGATAGAGAAAACCATTGCAAGTTTGGATCCATGCATCCGATGGATCATAACAATCACGTTGTAGGTTTTTCATAAAAAGATTTTCCTCAGTAATAACATTTATTAAAGATGTGGGATCAACAAGACAACCATGCGTAGGTATCTTAGCAATCCTAGCATAAATATAAAGGGGACCATAGGGAGCCTTAATAGTCTCAGAGTCATCAAAGGTAATTGAAAGTTCCCGAGGTCATTTATCCTTAGTTTGTTTCTGAGGTTTAGGTGGAACTTGAAGTTTAGGTGGAGGCAAAGGATCTTGAACATTAGGTTGAGATGCAACAACGCTCTCCACACAATTAACAATGTGATTAGGATCATCCATCCTCGAATCGTAAACAATATCCACATAAGATGGTTGAGCGATAGTATTAGTAACATGTGTAGGTAGAGGATTCGTATATATTTGAAGGTTTTGATTAGTAGGAGAGACATACTTGTTCCCATTACCATCAAAATTATCAACAGATTAAGCATTAGAATCAATTAAGTCTTGAAATTTATGCTTTAGAGAATAACGTTTTTCAGTATGACGACCATTTTGGTGATGGTATTGGCAAAAAGATTTAGAATCAAAGGATCTTGAAGCTATTGTAGTAGGAAGGAGAGGTCAAATAGGAGGCAAGGTAATCATATTAGCACTTAAAAATCTACTCATAATAGAATGTAAAGATTCAGAGAGAGGAGTAAACATATGATTCATACAGAAAGCAGTGGATGCAGAAGTGACATTGTGGGATGCAACAACAACTTGATCAACAACCACATTCGTCTGTTTATTAATCTTGAAATAGTTGTTAGGTTTCTGAAACTTATTAGGATTAGGAGCAGTGTCACTCTTATCAATTGGAACATGAGCCATTGGAGTGTTGCTCTCAAATTGACTCACTTGTAATTGATAATGATGAAGTGCTGCACAAAGTTGTTGAAAAGAGGTAAATTTAGAAAGCAAAATATTATCTCTAATATCCTTTTGTAAATTTGAAATAAACATATGTTGAATATCAATATCAGGAACAGGATAAGAAATCTGAGCATACAAATACTTAAATCTACCAATGAAATCAATCAATTTTTCCTTAATGTTTTGTTTACAATGCATCAAATCAGTTAAGGAAACTTGTGGACCAATGTTATTTTGAAATTGCTGGATGAAGGTATTAGCAAGTTTAGGAAAAGAATCAATAGAATAAGGAGGTAAAGAACAATACCATTGCAAAGCCTTATCACGAAAGGTCCTAGCAAACAGTTTAGCTAAAATCCTATGGTCATGAGCATATTCACTACAAAGGATTTGAAATGTTTTAACATGAGTAGTAGGATCGCCTTTACCATTGTAATTTTCAAGACGAGGCATATCGGCTTGCTGAGGGACAATAACATGAATAATGCCTAAGGATAAAGGACTACCCATGTCACATGTAGGAATGCTAAACTTGGATTGGGTTAAGGATGCAAGTTGTTGTTGTAAAGATGACACAGTTTGAGCCAAACTAATAATTGTGGAATCATTAGAATATATAGGTGGCATAGAAACATTAGGAACACTAGGAAAAGTGTAGGAAGTGGTAGGAATGGAAGACACAACTGGTGGAACATTTGGAACCACATTTGGAAGGGGATTAGTATAAGTAAAAGGTACACTATGATATGAAGGTTGTGAGGTAGATAGAGATACCGGTAGAACACTCACATGAATAGATGAAATTGGGAGAGATGTAGTCATCAAAGGAGGAGTATAAGTAGGAATGCTAGTTAAAGGAACAAAAGAAGGTCCATCACTAGTGATAGGAGGAGTAAATCCTAGATCTTGAGCTTCTTGTGCTAAAGGTTTAACATTCAACTGCACAAGATGAGTGATACCACATAAGAGATTGACACCTTGATCACTATCATGAAGTATGTTCTCAAGATCCTTTATAGCTTGGATGGAATCTTGATTATGGTTTTCTTGAATAAGATAATTTCCCTTTTTATCAAGTTCGGTTGAAAGTTTTTGCACTTGTTCAGGAGGAACTCTTAAAGCATCATCCTCATCATGAGATGAGTGAGAAGAGTTATGCTCCATAGAAGGATTGGAATCATGATTGATCAAATTATCATCCAGGATCCTAAGGAAAGGAGAGGAAGACTCAAGATCAAAGGAACCCATAAGTCTACGACTTCTTCTAACCAGGATACTATAAGTAGGACTAGAAGTGGTAAAGCTCATACACCAATGTAATGCAAATGAACTAATTTAGGAAACAAAGAGTTTGATTTTTAATTTTTGAAATGTCAATGCAAGAACATAAAAGAAAGCTAATCTAATATGCATGCAAGATATAACATAAAAGATGTAAATCTAACACCAAAAAGAAAGAGTTGTCTATCGTAGGTTCACCAAAATGTAACATAAGAAAATAGATATGTTTTGATTTTAGGGTTTGCTATTATCCTATATTACATTTAAAAGAATAATTTGTTTGTTTATTGAAATGTAGGGGGTAAATAACATGCTCACCTTCTATCCTTAGATGTAGAAATTAAAGATCCAAATTGATTAATCCAAAATGGAAGGATCAATGCATAAATGAATCAACCATTTGGAAATAAGCACAAAAAGGAAGATCTTAAGTACCCGTTTATTTATTTGAATGTGCAATAGATGTACAAAGGTTGATAACCTTAATTGAAATGGATAGGAGAAATGTACTAACCTTGAAATATTGCAGATCTAAAGAATTCTATTTTCTGAAGCCTGTGTTGAGTTTTTAGAAAATATGAGATCAGATCTGGAATAGAAACGCAGAGACGAACAAAACCCAAAAATCATTTTCCGTTCTGACACAGTTCTGATTTGTACCCTCAAGTCAATGTCACCATTGACCCAAAATTTTTGATACCAACCTAGGGCATAATCGACCTATAAACTCTCAGGCTAAAATTCTATTTTTGAATCCTGAAAGTTTTCCAAAAAGGGTATCCAGATCTGCACCCCAATCTGCTATTCCAAACCTGTACCTACAAGAAAAATGGTTTGTTTGTTGGGGGGAGGGGTTTGCCTTGGTCAAACCCCAGTTTTGGAATTAACCTTAAAGTATAATTGAAATTGCATAAGTAAAACAAAGTAAATGAACAAATTCACCTTTCTTGTAGAAGTCCTTGTGGCGGATTCAAATCTGTGAATCCACAAGTATGTATGCACCAAAAAGGATGAAGAATGTAGAATGTAGGATGTCTCCAATAAATTGCTTGTAGATCTTCAATACCAATCTTGAATGGGTTTTTGAATTGGAAGAGGCTTGGAGGAATGTGGATGGAGAAATCTTCAACAAGAGGGCTCCATGGAGCTTGAATCCTTCAATGGCCACCACTGGATCTCCTTGATGAAAATGAGTGCTTGAGAAGTGCTTGAGAATGGATGAATGCTTCAATGTCTACTTGGCTTGATTCAACTCTTGCTTCTTCACCTTTGGATCTCATTCTTCAAGTCTTGAAAGTTTTATGATTCTTGATTGTGCTTAGTTAATGATGGTTAGAGAAAATGAGAGGAGACAACTTCCTTTTATATGAAACTAGGGCACAATCCTCTAGAGAGGCCGACATAAGAGAATTAAATTCCAATTGGACCCATGTCCCTAAAAGAGGACCTATATTAAATATAATTTAAGATTTGTTTTTCCTAAGACCGAAACAACCGACCTGAAAGCGGGAATTAACTTTTTCCAAAGACCGACATCCAAAAACCCTGAAATTCTAAAATTTAAATCCTGGGCCTAGAAAAGGTTGATTGTGACCTAGGTCAAGGTCGAGGTCAACCTTGACCCTAAGGTCAAAGTCCCAATTTTTCAGTCTAGGGTGCCAGAAATAGGTTGGAAAAAGTGGAAATGGGGTAGAACAAGGGGATAAAGCCAGATCAAAGTCAGGAACCCATTCAAGGCGCTTGACATGACCCCAAACCACTTACTCAAAAGGCTAAACCAGACTACCATGGAAGTGCTTCTATTTTCTGACTATACACTGTCATGTGACTTTTTTGAGCCTTCTCTATCATACCCTATGAGCACCTCCTCCCATATGTATCTCTAGAGCCACCCCTCCCTTTCCTCTTCCTTAAAGGCCAACATTAATTTTAGATAGGAAATACTACGACCCACCATGCGACTTCTCCATGAGATTATCTCAAGGTTAGGGTAGTGGAAAATTGGATATTGGACCACCTTCTTACCATGTTTTCTAGCCACATAATAATCCTTAGGGAGGGAATTCCCAAGTTTTCATCCATGTTCTCCAATACATCATCAATTTACCCTAGTAGGCTTCCTTTCACCAACTTCTTGCAGATTTTCTTGGCCATTAATTTTCTCTCCTTGGCATCCAAAATGGAAGCCAACTCCATAGCATGCAATAACAAACAATGGGATGAATTTAAAATACTCTTCAACCTATTCTCTAAGCAATTCCCTAGAAAATCCATTTATTGCTTGGAGCCCAACAATCTAACAGGTGTGTCCATCCCACAACCTCACTGCTTTTCCATAGTGCTCCTCCAAACAGTAATGCAATAAAACCTGCTAAGTCCCTTACCATTCATAAAATTTATAAATATGAAATGAAAAGATCATTATTGTTTGTGCAGTCAAGGAGTCCCTTTCCACATGCCAAAAAATACTTCATATTGTACCTGTATAGTCGGAAAATGGAAGCACTTCCATGGGAGACTGGTTTAGCCTTCCGAGTGAGTGGTTTGGGGTCATGACAAGTGCCTCTAAATGGGTTCTTGATCTTGACATGGCTTCCCCCGTGACCTGCCTTTCTAACCTCCATTTTATGACCTGAATTCTGCATTCTGGGTCTCTGACCTATGATCCTGGGATCTGAGGACAGGATCGACCTTTTGGGACTAGGTCGACCTCGACCCTGCCCTAGGATAGGGTCTACCTTGAACCTATCCTAGGACAGGGCTGACATCGATGCTGTCCCAAGGTCCCAAACCCAGAATCCCACAGATTCCCGGATGTCGGTCTTCACAAAAAGTTTTCTCACGCTTCCGGGTCAATTGTTTCAGGTTCTGAATTGGTTGATTCCTAAATTATATTTAATATAGGTCCTCTCCTAGGGGTAAAGGCTTAAATGATGATTTAATTATCCTATGTAGGCCTCCTTAGAAGATTGTGCCCTAATTCC
>MU225748.1:4508197-4530713 GCA_018584345.1 Thuja plicata | reverse complement strand
TTTTGTCTTTGCTTGCTTTTATATCTCTTTTTGGAGAGGATTTTTTCCCACTGGGTTTTCTCCTTTGTCTCCGGTTTACAGAGATTTCCTTGTACTGGGTACCTGATCAGGCCTTGTTGCCGGGACCTATTTCTTGCTTTCATAGTTTTGCTAGGTCAGCTTTTTCCCTGCGTTCAGCTTAAGGGGGGGTGTTAGAGTATTATTACCTTACGCTTATTAATTAAATCATATTGATTTAATTATATAAGTTCCTATTACTCTTTAGTGCTTAAGCTTTCTCTTAGGTGCATTAATAATTAATTCTTTTATTAATTATTAATGTGCAACCTAGCTTTTTTAGGCTTTAGGGTTTTATTCACCTTTATAGGTTGAACCTTGTAATTCTTTTTCATTAATTCAGATGATTTTTTTGCTCTCACTTTTTGAGTAACTTCTGAGTTCTGCTTTTTCCATTTGGTTGCTCCATTCTTTGTGACAAGTTTATTGCATGCAACTGGATCTTGGAGTTGAATCTGATATTTCATCAGTTTCTACAGAAAAGAGGAGGGATGAACTCACCTTGAAGCTAGGAGAAGATGAGTAAAATTCAAATCTAGTTTTGACTGTTGCAGAACTGCCATAATTAGAAATGGTTCTAGATCTGGCACTCTAACACCTGTAACTTTTGTCTATGAAAATTATGGATCCAAAGGAATATTTCAAACAAAATTGACCTTGTCCAGAAAATTCAACCTTGTCCTCGAGACACTAAATTTGATGAAATTTGTAAAGGCTCTACTACTGGTTTTGTAACTCCCAAAATCCATATCCGAAACTCCAAAAACCTATTCATGCACACAAGAAAAAGGGGAAAAGGGTTGTGGGAAGGGGCTTTCCTTGGTCAAGCCCTTGTATAGGAATCAACCTTGAAATGAAATAGGAATTGCATGAGGAAAGTAATGTAAACAAGATAAATGTTAGATTTACCTTGCATGAAAAACCTTCATACACTGATGTAGAAATCGGTCAAATCCATGAAGATGCTTGAAATGTATGTCTGGAATGTGTTGTAGAATCAAGGAAGCCTTAAAAAATGCATGGATCTACACTTTCCAATCCTATAGTTTGAATGAGTGCATGCTTTAAATCTTTAACAGAGAAGAGGAATGGATCTTCTTTCTTGCTTGAGTATTCCTATACGTGTCCATCATGGGAGAGAAATTTGAATCAATGAGGGAAGATTTCCTTTTGTTTAATGGATGGAGACTTGGAGATCTGGAATTAAATGCTTGCCTTCAAATCTTGAATCCAAATCCTTATTTAGATTGATTTCACTTTCTCTTGAAATCACCAAGAATAATAGATTTCTTGCACATAAAATGGATAGTCATTGATTGCATAATAATGGATAGTCATGGATGTAAAAATGAGAGCATTGATGTCCTTTTATACTCATTTTGGGATTCAATATTGTTAGGCCGACCACAAATAAAGACCAGCAAGAAAAGCCTCCGCATTGGGCCCAGATCCCACTTGAATTGTATGCCTAATGACAAGGCCGAATTGGGTCAACCTTGTCCAGGACAAGGCCGACTTAGTTCAACCTAGTCCCAATATTGTTAATTTCAAAGTAGATCTGGGTCTTAGGCAGTGTGAAAAGGTTTGGGGAGAGAAGATGAAATACGTGAGAAATCAAGCATAAAGACATTCAAACCTTGAAATCACTAAAATGAGGTCTAATAGGTCCTAAAGCCACCAATAATGGGTGCTAAATTTTTAGGAAAATAAATTTATCCCCCACTTTAGTGAGAGTATGAGACAAGCTCATGCTCACGGTAAAGTAGATCAAATGCATAAGATGATATCATTAAGGTTAAGGAGATAAAGAACCATCAATCCCCCAAGTGACTTAAGTCCTCATAAAATCCAAAACAAAAATAAGAGAGGCATCACTAGAGAGAGAGAGAGAGAGAGAGAGAGAGAGAGACCAATAAGAGTTTGTCATATTGTGAACCACACAAGGAAAATGCTGCAAAAGATGGAATTGAATATTCTAGAAAATTATATTATGCTAGTTCAATCCATCAACAAGGATCAATCCTTACATGAAAGCACTTCCAATAATGGATCCAACATTAGAGCGATCAATCCTAAGGAAAGGTAAGCTTCCATAGGGATCAAAGAAGTATGGTCAGTCAAAGGACCAAACATGCATGGTTAGTCTAAGGACCAAATGAACGATGGAGATCAATCTAAGAGTCCACTGAAAAATAACATCAAATCAATGTGTGTGTATGAAAAATGTGAACACATAGTGGAGTGTATTCCCCCACATTAAAGCTATTTCAAATGCCTTAATGAGATCAATTGATTTTATAGAGCGTACATGCATCCACAAGAAATGTTTCCACTGTGAAATTCCCCTAAGAAAGTATAATTCAAGTGTAATGAGAACATGACAAAAGAGAGGACGAAAGGGATCTACCAACTCTGGGGTCAGTAGGGAATATGATAACTCATGTATATCAAAATGAAATATCATCATCCCCCAAAGGTAGTAGAACTACAAACACAATGGAAGACATGTAAGAATTAAAAAGAAGATTCTTTTTGGGTTGACATCACGGAGGCAAAAAAGAATAGATAGCTACCATTTTGCATCATCCCCAATAGATAACATAAAAGAACATTTACGAACAATGGAAATGTAACAACATAACATGTAATTACATATAGAAGAAGTGAGATACAAATAGAAGAATGTTAACGACATTGCGATTCATTTATCACCTTGTGCCAATGGAGAAACAAGGGTGATATAAAGAAATATAGACAAAACATGAAACACACAACACAACATGGGGGAATCACATCAAGACAAACATGAAAACACACAAAAATCCATCGCACAAGAGGAGATATTCAAGCGTATCACCTTCCCCCCATCTTGGTCCATAGTTTTTAGGGAAGGTAGGCAAATCGCAAGAGGAGAAACATCAAGTACATCAGATGGAACAATAGCCAGCTCAAAAAAGGACCATGTTATGAAGATATGTCACTGTGTTCATTATTAGGAGTGATAGATAATGATTGGGAAAACATACCTGGTAAGTTATGATCAATATCAATAGTCTCATACATGTCATCAGAATCACTAGCATGAATATCATTGTTAGCATCAAGAACATCATCATCAAGAGTATCTTCTTCATCTCAATTAATTGTAATAGAATCTAAGATACAAATTGCATTGTCATGTTTGTTAGTTAATCTTTATTTTGTTTAAATTCACTTCCTCCATTGGCTCAAGCATGGGTTGATCAAAGGGAAGTGGAGCACGAGGAGGTTATGAGATGAAGCAATATTTTGAGAAGAACATTGATAGGCTCTAGCACGACGCTTGCGATGACGATCACAAGCATGAAGATTATGTTTGGTTTTTCTATAAATTTGGGTGGGGATAGTATCAATAAACATTGGGTCCTTTTCTTCTTTAGGAGGAAGAACAAAAGGTACCATACTAGGGTGAGAGATGACTGGAAGATGATGCGTATAAGCATAAGAGGTGGAATGAAAGCATGTAGAGGAGGTATAGGTGGTATAGGAAGAAGTCCACATCTAGGATCATCCTTAGGTTTTCTAAGCTCATAAATTCTTTGAACCTTGTAGGCTTGGTATGATCTAAAGAGATGGTCAGGACGAGTTTGAGTTGGGTGAGGCATAGAAGGCAAAAAGATATCAAGGTCAACTGAGATGCGAGGCACAAAAGGATGATAAAGACTATGATTAAAAATCATGATTTCTCTATTATGAGGAAATTTAACACATTTAGGAATAGTAGAGACCACAACTTGCATGGAGGTAATCCAAGGAACACCAAGTTTTACTTGTAATTGATCAAAAGTTAGAATGATAGTGAAGGTAACATCTAAAGTTTTACCATCAACTTCAACAGGGAATGAAATAGAACCATGGGGATAAAGGAAACCATTGCACATTTGAATCATAACATCACATTTATCATACAAATATTTTTTTCAAATTTTTACTATAAAGATGTTCTTTAGTTAGCACATTCACCATGCAAGTGGGATCAACAAGGGCGCCATGGGTAGGAAGGCCATGAAAATATAGAGAGGACCATCAGGTTATTTAATTGTCTCAGTAGGGTCAAAGGTAATGCAAGGATGAAATGGAGATTTGGGTTTCACTTGCTCAACTTGGTTAACAACACAATTGGCTTCATTAACTTTTTCATCATCGTCAATGCATTGGGAAGAAGAAGGTTGATCAATAGTATTGGTTGAATGAGATGGTAAAGGATTGATGTAGATTTGCAAGTTTTGGTTAGGAGGTGACACAAATTTGTTTCCTTGATCATGGTCACCATCAACAGATATAGCCTTATAATCAATAAGATCTTGAATAACAAATTTCAAGCGGAAACATTTTTCAGTATCATGATCGGGATGACGATGATATTGGAAAAAATATTTGGGATCAAAGTATTTGGATTGAGGTTTAGACGTGTCAATGATTTTAATAGGAGGAAGTGTTAACACATTAGCATTAATTAACTTCAACATCACATTATGCAAAGATTCAAAAATTTGTGTATAATTATGAACAAGTTTAAAAATAGATGAAAAAGGAACCACACCTTTGGATACTGCTGCCACTTGTTCATCAACAATGTTGGATGATTTGTTGATTTTGATGTATTTGTTCAAGTTCTAAAACTTGTTGAAAATGGATGCAGAATCACTCTTATCAATGAGAGCATGAGCCATTGGAGTGGTGCTCTCAAATTGACTCACTTGAAGTTGGTAATGATGAAGCACTGCATACAATTGAGGAAAAGAAGAAATATAGAAAGAAGTATCTTATCTCTAATGTTACTTTGTAAATTAGCAATAAAATACGTTGCACATCAATATCATGCACAATATAAGAAATATGAGCATGCAAATGCTTAAATCTACCAATGAAATCACTAACTTTTTCTTTAATAACTTGTTTACAATGCACTAAATCAGTTACAGATATATTAGGACCAATGTTGTTTTGAAATTGTTCAATGAAAACATTAGCAAGTTTTTGGAAGGAATCAATTGAATAAGGAGGCAAGGAACAATACAATTGCAAGGCTTTGTCTCAAAAGGTTCTAGTAAACAACTTTTCCATAAACCTATGGTCATGAGAGAAATCACTATACAAGGTTTGGAAAGTTTTAACATGAGTCACAGGATCACCCTTACTATTATAAGTGTTAAGATGAGGAATCTCAATGCATTGTGGTATAATAACACTGATAATATCCATAGACAAGGGAATATCAATATCAAAAGTAGGAATGTTAAACATAGATTGAGTCATGGAAGCTATTTGTTTTTGCAAAGAAGACACAGTTTGAGACAAGCTATTAATGGTAGAATCGGTAGGAAGAATGACAGGAGGAGAAACATGAGAAATGTTAGGAACATTGTTGGAAATTGAAAGAATGGTTGAATATGAAAAAATAACACTACGATAATTGGGCATGGATAATGGAAATGAAACACATGGCACACTTGAAGGGATAAAAGGAGAAATAGGTCAAGGTGTTAGTAATAACTGAGAGGGGGGGGGGGGGGGAATCAGTGGNGGGGGGGGGTGAATCAGTGGCCTCAAATTTATCCTTCAACTATTTACCACCAATCAAATAAACCTCAAATTATTAAGTCCCTACAAGATGCATGCCATGAAATACTTATAATGATTAACTGTCTGTCCTTATTCTCCTTGATTACCGATAAGCAGTAAAACTATTTACCAAAACTCAGTAAATAAGAAGAGTATACCGATCAACCCAGAAATGCATATGTGAAATGTAAAATAGTAAAGTAATAAACCATACACACATAACACATGGATTTTAACATGGAAACCCTGTCAAGGGAAAAAACCACTGGGACCGGTACCCCAAATTTTCACTCTTCTGAAGTGAGCCCTATTAGGAGCCAACCCTGTTAAAGGTTACAAGCACACTATTAGGTGTGACCTTGTTAGAGGATTTTATACATAGAGGTTGTCACGTAGTATCGGGCATATATTGCTACCATCCTTGAATCAGCCTCCTTCTTAGACAATCAATAGGTATCGGGAAAGTCCAATGCTACTTTCATGAATCAACCTTTTTGGCACCCCTTGGGATGTACCTCAATACATAGAAGACTGTTAAGTCCTGCTTGGTTAAGAGACTTGATGCTTCAATGGTTAAACTGAAACACTATGACCTGTTTCTAATGCAACTTTGAATTGTAGATTTTTAGATATATTTAAGTACATTACCTCTCTGATCAATGTATCAATTTAATTATTTGTGCTCCACACTTTTTGCTCTGTGATGCTGTGCTTCACTGTTCGTCGGTGTCTGTAGAATTCTTTAGCTCTCCTTCAGCTTGATTGATCAGGACAATATGAAGTTCATCTTCATCAGTTTCTCTTCAACATCCTCTTTCTATTCACTCCCCTTCCCATGCATACGGAAATGAATTAAGCTTGTCTCTTATATAGACATGATATTCACCGTTTCTTGATTCTTGATTCTTGATTCTTGGCGTAAAAAACAATCCAGCCAATTTGATTTAAAGCATAACTCTTGATTTATCTCACAGTTATCTTCTTGCCAACTGTACAAATCTTCTTTAAATCAATTACTTAACTATGGTCAAATAAAACAAATAAAAAAAGCAGTTAAGTCTATCTTTAGCTCTTGCCAGCTAGATATTTTCTCATTTTCTAAACTCTCTGTTCCGTCGATCAACTCTGCAATTAGTTTTCGGTGACAACTTCCAATTCTGTCGATGCGACTCTAGTTAGCTTCGAGATCTCCGTCCATCATACATCATTGGATTTTACTCGTCGGGCATCCTATGGTTTTTCTTTATCGGGCAACACTGTCTTCTACTCGTCGGGTATCACTGTGACTTTTCTCTTTTGCTTTTACCGATGGTGTGCACTCCGTCGGTGTTGTCTGTCACTTGGTGAATACTTGACATTTATGCATTGCTGAAAGCATAACCTTTGTTCCATTGATTCTCTGAAGTCTTTGGCATTATGTACATGACCGTACAAATGATATCAAGTTGACATCAATGAAAATACAAACCATTAACTGATTTAATGTCTTGCATTATCTTCAACTTAACATTTATCAAACATTCAATCAGTTACATGTCATCACTAGGAAGACTCACATGTGTAGGATTGAGATTTTTAATTGAAGTAGTGATGATAGGTGGAGCATAAGTGGACACACTAGGAATGGAAGTAGAGATAGGGAAAGATGTCTCAAGACTTGTAGTGGGCGGAGTAAATCCTAAATATTGAGCACAATACCTAATGGGTTTTACATTGGACTCAATAAGATGAGAAATTATATGCAAGATGTTGATACCATGTTCATCATTGTGAATAAGTTTTCTTAAGATTTCTACAACAGAAAGAGCTTCAAGATTATTCTTATCTTGACCTAGCCACTGTTTAAACTTCTCAAATTCATGGGGAATTTTGTGGACTTGAGAAAGAGGAACCCTTAATGCTTCTTCTTCATTATGAGAAGATTCATTCTCCATGATAGGGTTGGGATCACTAAGATGCATGTTGGTCTCATCAAGATTCCTAGAAAAGGAGGGTTTGGGATCAAAGGAACCCATAAGTTTACAACTTCTTCTAACTGGAATACTATAGGTTGGTCTCAAAGTGATAAAGCTCATGCACACGGGAATTAAAGGAAAGAGAAATACAAGGAAATTTGATAGAAATATGCAATCCAATAAAATTCAACTATCAATTTTAAGCATGTAATGTAAATATTGACTAAAAAATGCATACAAGGTAGATATATAGATGTAATGACCAAAAATCAGAATGGAATCGATAAGCATGAAAAGGAAATCTAACACCAAGATTAAAAGAGGAAATTTCATATGTCGGGTTCACCAAAATGTATCATATGAAATGGTGAGAAATTATATGGAGGAAGATCACTTACCAAATCAAATGGATGGGGGTATATGGTACATTATGAACAAACCCAAAGGTTCACCCTCAAACCCAAATTAGATCAGCATAACCCAAAAGGATGAAGGGGTGCTAAAACAAGATCTAGATTTGAGGATGGAGTGTGATTGGGGTATGGGTTCCTTTTAAGTCAAAATGTATATGATATGAAAAATTTATGAAAGGAATTAATGTTATGATAAATAAAAATACAATTAACAAGATGTGATATCAAACTTGATGCATAAAATTAAGTGCGAGATGAAAAGAGGAGGGATGAACTCACCTTGAAGCTAAGAGAAGATTAGTAAACTTCAGATCTGGTTTTGAATTTTGCAGAACTGACAGAATTAGAAATGGTTCTAGATATGGCACTTTGACACCTGTAACCTGGATCCAAAGGACTATGTCGAACAAAGTTGACCTTGTCTAGAAAAGTTGACCTTGTCCTGGAGACTCTGAATTTGATGATATTTGTAAAGGCTCTGCCACTGGTTTTGTAACTCCCAAAATCTGGATTTGGAACTCTGAAAATCTACCCCTTCACATAAGAAAATGGGGAAAAGGGTTGTGGGAAGGGCCTTGCCTTTGTCAATCCCCTGTATAGGAATCAACCTTGAAATGAAATAGAGATTGCATAACGAAAGTAATGTAAACAAGATAAATGTCAAATGCCCACAATGGATGTTATGCAATAGAATGTCAAACATGCAGAGGTAACACTTGGGTTAGCTGATATGAGTACACTTGAAGCCATGGAGGAGTTAGCTTCTATTCTACATGGATAGATTCAAGCTATAGTATACTTACATAAATCATGGGAGAGTTCTTTAGATACAACTAAAGAAAAATTTAGGAAAGTTTTTGAGAGGCTGTGATTGGTAAGTTATTTGAATGTTAAATTCTGTACCTTTGTCATTGCTGTCAAACGGGGAGTGATCAGTCGAAGTGAAAAATGTTGAGGGAGTGATCGGTATACAATGTTGATTAATGTATTGCAGATGGTTATATTTCTCTGTATTTTTTTGGTGATCGGTGAGAAGAAATTTGTGAAGATAGTCACTTTTCACTATGTTTTGCCATCAATGCTAAAGGGGGAGATTGTTGGCATTATGATGGATATTGGAGTTGAAATGAAGAGTTTAATTTTGTCATTGACAAAAGATTCTCAACTCTATCAATTTTGGTGAATAGGTTACAACTACTGAATGACATGATGAATAGGTGAAGTAGATATGCTAAGTGTTCTGACCGGTGAACATGAAGACCGTATTAGGAAAGTGTTTTGAGTTTTGATTGAGATGGTGAGAAAATTGGGAGATACGATCATTACTGGTGTATCCCTATGGTCAGAATAGCTCAGACGCACTATTGCGATAGTTAACTCAACATTTTGTGAAAGTTAGTATTTTGGTGTTGTGTTCTGTATGAACCGGGTTGAGTTACCGATTGGTTCCTGATGATTAGATGGTCAAGGCGGTTAAGTGATTGTCGGTATTTTGTAATAAACATTTGTATTATGTTTTGTGCTAACTTGTTAGGTTTATTTGGTACAGATTTCCATGTGGTTGGTCAATGTGTTGTGCTAACTTATGGATTATTTTTAATGTTTTAACCGACTTGAGAATAACTATATAAAGGAATGGTAAATCAGTGATTTCGGGTTGTTGATAGTGTTTTTGGTGATTGCAATCAGAGACAGACAAAGAGTATTGCGTCAAGAGTTTAGAGATTGAATTGAATCTTACAGGCAAGCAATGTCATTCCAGATCAATGTTTTGAGTTCATTTCTCAAGGCTAACTCAAAAGGTTAGCAAGGTTAAATCCCTTAACAGGGTGGACTTTAACAATGCTTTTGTATAAATCCTCTAACAAGGTGAATTATGAGAAGGATTTCTAAATCCTCTAGCGAGGTAGATCTTAACAGGTCTATTTGTACTTCTAACAGAGTACTAGTCACTCTTAAATGGGTGAGCCCCTAACAGGGTATTGTAAGCTCCTAACAGGGCAACTCATTTACTACAGTGAAGAGATTTGTGGGTGTCATCCCCACTATGGTTTTCTCCCTCTTACAAGGGTTTCCACGATAAAAATAGTGGTGTTATGGTTTATGCTTTGTGGTTGATTGAATTACTTTACTTCTATTGCATAGTTACAGTTGCTTGTTTGCTCTTGTGAAAGTTACTTAAAAGCGTAATCTGTTTATTGGTCAAATTGGTTCACTACCTGTTTACACTGATTCACCCCCCTCTCAGTGCTTCTATATACTAACACCTTTGCCTTCCATCGGTGATTTCCCTTGCTCTTCCTTCTTCCTTGTGATCCTTTGTGAGGGGTGTCCATTATTAGGTTCCACACCAACATCAATCCTTTTATTTGTAGTTTTTTTTTTTTGTGTTGTCCATCCCTCTTCATTCGTTTGTACATAGGTATTGGTGGTAGAACTTGTAGATGAGTGGGTCTTGTTCATTGAAGGTGAAGGGGTAGTTAATTTTAGAGAAATCACACAAGGAGAAGATGGTTTTGATGAGCCAACATTCCCCATCAATTTGCAAGAGCTTGGAGTAGGAACGAGAATCTCCCCTTCCTCTAAAGGTATCTCCCTCCCAAGAGTCATCATTTTCTACTCCTCTTGGGAGCTAGTGGTCTTATTGGGAGTTTTTTTATTATTATTTTCAGTATTCCTCCTGTAAAATGATACTCCTTAATCTATTGCTCTGATCCCTTTTAGTTTTTGGGGTGGCTAGGGGGGTTCTGCATTCTGAAATCAAATGTTCTTTAGAATATTTCTAAAAGTAGACCATAACATTTTCATAAACTAACACTTGTGTGCATTTACCCAACTTAGATTGTAAATAAATAAAGTTAAGAAGAATCTTGTTGATGTCTATTTTCACATAGAAGTGTGCGTAAACTAACCTAGATTCTGTCTTTGTCACCTTGTCTGTAGACACATAGTGGTTAAAGGTGCTTCCAATCCATTTGAAAATCTGTTCATCCCAAAACTCAAGTGGGAGCCCCAAAAGACATACCCATATTAGTGTTGTAGAGCGACACTTTGTTGAGTTATAGGACATAAAATTCAAATAGTTGTGGAGCGGAAATTGTTGAGTTATAAAAAGGGTATGTTTCAACTCAACACACTTATTTATCATGTTACATAATGATTTTTTTTAATGTTATTTTCACATTTTCTCTCATTTCCAAGTTGTAGTGACAAACTCACAAATGTTTAATATTTGGTTAAATTACCTTATTTTAGCCTTTGCACAATAATACAAATTAATTAATTTTAAAAAATAGTTAAATAATATTACTATGAACAAAGATTATTATAACTTAGAAGTTGATCAATTAAAAATACAAATTACATAAAAAGAATTTTATAGACCCCCTAGACTAACTTATCATGATGATAAGACAAGTACAACACTTAATGATGCATGAAGATTGATCATTGTAAAGCCAAGTCAAATGTCTTATTTCATTTCAAGCAACAATGCTAATTAAGATTGTCTTATGAAACCTCACCATTACATAAACAAATGTATTAATTGCAAGTGATGTTGCATGCCTTCTTATGAAATGAGATCCATGGAGGGACAATTTTGAGCAAGATGAGGAATTAAAAAGTGATTATTTTTATGGATTTTATATATGGATAAGTCATGTTGTTACACCTCTACATTGAAAATATAGACCCTAAAATTGAAAAATTTATCCAATTGATTTGAAATCGAAGGATTAGATTTGTTATCTCCATTTGCAAAATATGAAGTAATAATATTAATAAATTTGATGTTTTTGCAATTATATTTCTATAATGATTTATTGGGATTCAATCACATAGTTTTTGAGAATATTAATTTACACATATTTAATGAGTGATGGTTCACAAGGACCTATCTCTTGATACAATGGGCGGTCTACTAACCACTCCTTGCATCTAAAACACTCATACAGATGAAGTCCCAAAACTTCCTAAAAGGTCATAGATCTTAGTACTACTTCAGCTCAAATAACATTGCTTATGAAGTTATAATGTTTCAGTTCACAAATATCATCTAGATTCAATAAATGTTGAAGAAATAATCCATAATGATGAAAAATATATTTTTGTCAAATACTACTTCTAAAATATGAATTGATAAAACTAAATAAAAAACTCGATAAATAAATTTTAAAATTGTCATTAATTTAAAACTACAACATATTCTTGGGATTAATTAAAACCTTAAAAATCTCTTGTTAGAATTGTGCCTGAATTAGATCTTGATCTGTGATCCTATGAAACTCAATATTGTGAAGTAAGGTGAAAATGCAAGCACCTTTTGTGAAGATTTGAGAAGAGATATAAACAAGATTACCTAGCTGGATTGGAATTGGCGTTCATGGCGTTCATGACGTTTTCAGCAATTGGGGTCCATTTTATGCATTTTTAGAGCTAATTACGGAGACAAAAGTAGTCCATTCATGAGTATGTGAGGTTCAATGGGGATTACAATGAGTGGGTTTTACTTTAAAAATGACTTCCACTATAAACAATAAAACCTCGTTATTGTCACTCATTGTGGGACAAAAACATCTTTTTCTACAGTCCCGCTTTGTACTAGGAAAATATAATATCCTCACAAGCACATTCCGTGGATTTTTTTTTTTTTATAAACTATAATATATAAAAAATGAATTAGGGAGCCTTAAAATGAATGGTTGTTTATAAGACATAATATTTATTCAAGGCTTTGTAAATGGGTGAAGAAATTCAGTGAGCTTGAGTTATTTTTATATAAAGATTTGAATTCAACATTATTTTTTGGGGAGCACTAGTAGCGGAGCGTATTCTAATAGTTGTGCACTCCTTGTGCACCCAACCTCCAACTACTAATTTTAAAGGAGCTAAAAAAATGATAACTAAAAGTTCATTAATAAGTTTCACATATACTAATAGCTGATTATTTTTTAGCTTTTTTGGTTCATAATTGACCCATTTGTGCACGACTAGTGGGACATTTGTCCATAAGTATTGGCTATTATGAGTGCACGATTATTGAGGCATCTTTAAGTAGGTATCAAACAACACTTTGAAATGGCCACTTAATGGCCCTTTGACACTTAATGAATTCTGCAGGGAGCTTTGTTAATAGCTAGAAGCCATTTTTTTAAAGTAGGTAAATTGCATATGGAGACAAAAAAATAAAATTGTTGAAATCCAATATATAGTTTAGGCTCTATGGGTGCACAAAGTTAGTTATAATGGCTACTAGTACGCTTCCCCTAAGTGCTTATAACAATGGATTTATCATTAAACCAATCGCCCTTCGACAAGTGAGCTTGATTGTCAATAATCTCCATGGTTGAATTCAAGAAAGGGTGAGCTCCAAATTTTTTCTAGTGCTTTAGTCTTGTGAGCTAGTAAATCATCACATAATTTGAAAACTACCTAAAAATTAATGACCAGGTACCTGTAATGAATGGTTCGTAAGACACAACACTTTTTGAAATTTTTGAAAATGGGTCAACATGTTAAATGAGCTTTGATTATGGTGAAAAATCAATAATTAAATATGTTTTATCTGTAATAGTACTAGGATGGGGAACTTTGAGGAAGTTCCTATGCTTCACCTATGTAAACAACATTTGGATGTAATTAGTGCTAAGTGGACCTTCATGATCATGAAAGAAAGGTTCTTGTGAATCACTACTAAAATTTTGACAAACAAAAATTAAAGCATTCATAGTTATAAGAGATGTGATCTTATGAGTCACCACTCATGAAATGTGGGCAAAGGAAGATTGAATGAATCAAGGTCATGAGAGATTTTTTCTTTTGTATTACTACTCATATGACATGATTTGATGTTCATATGTTCTCTATTTTATAATGCACACCCTTGTAAAAAATTCAATCCTTTGTTGATTTCTAACTTCAATAAGACCCTTATAAAACTTCAATAAAGTTGACTTCACTAATAAGTTTTCAATGAAGGTGGATTTTCTTGCATACTCCTCCCTTTAAAGGTTCCTATAAGAAAAGTGGGGATTTTACAAGGTTATTAGATTTTTTTTTCAAATTTAAAATATGGCAACCATTGACCTTGCAATGGTGTGGGGAAAGTTTGCCAAGTGGATGTAACATAAAGGTATGACTCACCACTCCATTCAAAATTTATAGGCCTATTATTAGCCTAACTACATTGGTATCGAGTTTAATGTGATTAGGATTGCGTAGTCATGCTTCATAATTAGAGAAATGAGTATCGTGAAAGTACATCACACCTAGCCAAATAAACATGATGACTAATTGACTAAAATGAGAACTAAATACTTTGTGGGAGATCTCTTCCAAATCATTGGTATGACTATCAAAATTGTGAGCATCCACTCACACTCAAAACATACCATTCACTCTTTGAGAAGACCTCTTTTGAGAATATTTTTCTAACCCACTTAATAATATTTCCCACTTGTGTACTTCAAATCCCCTTCCTCTCACCCATGATTCTTAAAGTAGATATGTGAATAAATAATTATTTAAACATGATCTTCATTTTCAAGTAGGGGAATATTCAACCATGTTATTACCCATTCATTTACCCACTCTAGATTATCTATATCCATCTAATGCTCTTCATTTATCTAATTCATATAGTAGTAAAATTTCACAAGAATATTATGGTTGAAGAGCATGATTCTTAATAAACAAAAAAATTGGGTGTCATGATTACTTGAATTTGTGTTTCTACACATGCTCCATCTCAATTGTTACCACTATATTTTAGTTCTATCTTCCATACTTCATGCCATTTTCCCTTATCACTCTTCTATTGTTCATTCCCCAAATTATGTGGTTATTTTAGGTGGCATAATATGATAGACCGTCATAGTATATAAATATGAACTTACCTCACTTTAATATAATTTTTGACTTATTTATTTGAAGCATTTCTTACTTTTTAATCTTAAAATTTCATGCTATAGGGAATCCTTAGATTTGAAGTGTTTGTATGTTTAGTTCCACACTTAGAAACTTGCTAGTCATTTTACCAAAGAAAGATGAATAATGATGCATTTAAATTTATTATTACATTATAAAAAAAATCACAATTAACAACATGTATCCTCTAGAATATTCAATACTTGAGCATGAGTTGACTTGTTTAACATAACTCATCATTCAAACATTCATTCTCATGCTACAATTCCCACTGAATCAATATAGTTCTTTGAAAATAAGGTCAACTTGGAATAGTTATAAAACATGTGAACCCAATGGAAATTTAATAATAAATAATTATACGTCATTGTTCAAGGTGTAAAGAAAATACCACTACATTCTAGGTAAGGAGACTATCATTCATTCTAATTGCTAGCTACTTTAATTTCTACAAATATGTAGTAAGATAGATAATCCATGCCACATGAAGTGACTTCCATGCTTGTGATAGTTTCATCTAGTGATAAAGGAAAAAAAAGAGGAACAACAATAGGGTAGTAGACTATCTCAAGATACTTCTAGTTCATGTGATCATTATAGTGTGGGACTCACATGATAACAATCTTTTTGACTAGGAAACTCTTAACTTATCTATTTGTGCAAGTTGAAAAGATGGGTAAATTATACTTGTTTGATATTCTTTATTGGGAAATATCTTGGAAATAAAGGAAAAATTAATAAATTATTAGACCACTTTGAAAAGGTGAACTCCAAAAATTAGAATATGTATTTAATCTTATAACATATGATGGTTTGGAATATTCTTTTTTTCCCCCTTATATATAGACATAATTAGGTAGGGTGAACCCCTTTATTCTAATTAAGTCAACAAATGTAAATATTAAGATTAAGTATGGCACAAGTGCTTAGCTATATTACTCTTAGGAAGATTAATATTAGGGTTATAACATGCCGATCCCCTTAAAAAAAGTGTACATAATACTTAGCAAGTCTAGATGCTTTTGTATGAATAATTCATTTTCTCATTACATCTTTCAACAGTACATTTTAATTAACCAAGAATTCAAAAATAACCTAGTTTCACAACCTCTTCACTAATCTGTATACAACTGCCTTCTAGGTCCTAAAATAAACCTATCTTCATCTAACTAAGACAATTCTAACTTGATTACTACCTATTAATTTTTTCATGTAAGATACATGAAGTATATGTTGAATTTGGAAAAGAGTGGAAGTTGCAACTTGTAATATATGTTTTCAATCCAATGGAGAACTTTATAGAAAAATATAAAAAATGAGTGTAAGCTTTATTTTTCTTATGTTTCTTAAGTGATTTTTTAAAAAAGTTGCAACTAAATTAATACCCAATATCAGCCCACACAGGTAACAGAGTTGGTTTGAGCCTTGAGTTTTCTCCCCAGTGGTCTCGAGTTTGACTCCAAAGCTTGGACTCACCCGATGCACCAGGCTTGCGGGTGGCTTAGTACATCCCTCGAGGATTAGTCTCGCCCCAGCTCGCCCCTTCCTGACCCCAACTTGGAAGCAAGTAAGACCAAGGTAAGGTGGGTTGGGCACTGGGTTGGGTCATGGGGATACCTTTGGCAAAAAAAAAACCCAATATCTCTCCTTAAAAAATTATCTTATTACTATGTTGATATGTTTGTTTCATCCCATTTTTAGATGTGCATTTAAATTATCCTTAAGGATTTGACATATTTTCTATTACTTTTGAATACGATCCTATAAAATACAAGATTCAATACGATCATATAAATAATAAGTATTATATGACACTATTATCCATAAAGAGCTTCAAATGAAATTATCACAATTGATTTATGAAATGATGTGTTACATTGAACCAATCTTCCAATGATACACGTAGGCAATTGCACTAATTTTTCAAAGGCAAAAAAATGTTGATAGGGGAGAGGAGCCAATACATGAGCATGGTCCAATAGGTGATATTGAAGGTGAACATAATATAACAATACGTGAACAAAATAGACCTATAGTGGTGCACTAAAAATGTCCCATCAATGCATATCCCAAAAAAGATGCCTCTAAATTTAAAAAAAAACAACCACTCATATGGTGCCACATCAGTGCATCATTGAACATGACTTAGTGCATACCTATGGGTCTCATCACTTTTTGGGACCATTTTGGGCACTTTCACAAAAAGCATGCTGATGTGGCATCATATTTGACCATATGGACTTGAAATTTTGTTTTTAAGTAGGGAACTTGACAAGTAAACTGCTATAAAAAATTGAGAGTAATTTGAAATTTTGAAATAGGATTTTGAGAAGAGAAAAGTTACGGTGAGCATGTACTAGCTCCTCTCTCCTATCCTTTGAAACATTTATTCATACTTTTTATTTAACCATTTGAATGTGCTAGTTTTGTGCCCCGTGCAACAATAAGTTTGTTCTAAATATGCTATTGAATATATGGTCACAATCACTCACAATGATTTGGGAATGCAATGGAGTTTTTATAATTTCTCATATATAATTATGTTGTGATACAAGGTTGAAACAGATGAAAAAGTCCACAAAAATATGCATACTTAATGAGTCTATCCACAACCACCAAAATTACATCAAGGTTATTTAACCTGGGTAACCTAATAATGAAGGCCAATGATGTTTCCTCCCAACATTGTATTCATATGACCAATAGATGTGAGAAGCATAAGGTCTTTACCACTTCACCTTTACTTTTTGGCATATCATAATTTTGACCACAACTACCTTTACAACCCCTTAAGACCTTCCTAAAAGAAATATTCCTTTATACAATGATAGGTATTTAAGCACTCCAAATGTCCTCCTATTAACAAGTCATGCATTTGAAACAATGTGATAGCTTTCAATTAAGAACTTTTGAATAAAAAAGCGCTTATCATTATACCATAAGGATTCTCCTTTCAAAACATACTTAAATAAAATGGGTCATATTGAAGTTGTTGAGGGAACTTTTCTAGAGGATTGTTATGCCACTCTTTTCATACAAATTATATCCATTCAAATTATAATAAAGAAATGATAGAAAATATCAATCGATTCTTTAGCACTTGTAGTTGCTCTCAACCACTAGACTCACCATCAACCTCTTTTGAGTCTAATGACTATGTTAGAAATATGGATAGCTAGATTCTAGAAAATTTCTTCGTCTTACTTCGACCATTTCTCTTATTTGAGACACTCAACCCCTTGCTGAAAACGAAAATGAAGAGGATGAGATTATTTGTTAGGACCCTTTTCTTAAGAATAGAAAATTTGTTGATGTTTACAAAACCCTAAATAATACTATACTATTGATCTAACTCTTATCACTTATCAACTATATCTCTTATCTTCTTAAATTTATTGACTAAAATAATATCTCACATAGCTTTTTCAAATATAAAAATTTCCACCATATTTTAAAAAAAAAATTTCAACAACTTTTTAAAAGTTCATATAATATAATTCTTTAAGAAAAACAATATAAAACACTTATTCATAAAGTAATAACAACTAACAGAATTTAGAGCTGAATTTCTGGTTTTTGATTGTGTGTGTTTTTTAAGCATCAACGTTTCGGATCACACTCCGTGATCCATCATCTTATTATTTTTTCCTTGCTATATACTCATCCTGATGATGGATCACGGAGTGTGATCCGAAACATTGATGCTTAAAAAACACACGCAATAAAAAACCAGAAATTCAGCTCTAAATTCAATGGATTGTGGAAATCTAATCGATTTAACTAACAGAATTCTCCAACTCCTTGAATTCCATCAAAGCTTCTACCTTGGCCAATCATCATCATCATTTGAAGGAGCTTCAATAATACAAAATGACAGAAATATTCGTTGGATGGGCATCTTGGCGTACACCTAACATCTTGTATTAACAACCCTCTTACGAAAGCATCCATTAAAATAAAAACAAACAGCTCGCTTTCTCTGAATTAGAAAAAACAAATGTGAGCTCATCATGCCGATCTGAAAGAAAGAACAAAATAAATCACAGTCTAATAAATATAAATATTAGTCATTACCCAAATAACTTTTAAAAGTTTTAGCATATTATCCCATTTGTCTTGCTCAATAAAAACCAGTAGAAATGGTAATCTAAACAGTTCTTGACAGAGAAATAAAGCAGAAATTTACAGGTTTAGCATTTATTTTAAAAAAGAAACATTGAATGAGTTTTAATTACGTCTACAATCGCATAATCTATAAGATCAAAAGCATAATTAATATCAATAAGAAACGTTTATGATTTTTTGGTTTCCATCTATATCATTCCACGTGTAGGAAAGTGATAGGATGGAATACAGAGTACATAAGAAGCCATTAATGCCTGCTGCAACTGTTATTTGCAATTTTTTTTTTTGGGGTCCACTGAAAAAGTAGGAAAATAAAAACAAAAACAAAATGACAGATCTTTAAATTCAATGACGTTGATATTTTGGTCCCACTCCTATTTCTTTAAATTTTGTAGGATTGAGATTTTGGGCCCAGTCCCATATCTTTAAATTTAATGAAATTTGACTTTATGCTTCAGTCCTTTGAGCTATGGAGCCCATGGATGTCATGACTTGGTGTTTCAGATTCATGTTTGGTTTCCTCTTTTTAGTGGTTTTTAATGGTGGATTAGAGGTTGGAACTTATCCATTTCTTACTATTGGTTTAGCTCTTATTGGTTATTGTTGTTGATATTTTTAGTGGGTATAAATGATGAAGAAAGCTAAAGGTGTTTTGAATGAGTTTATTATGGATCTTTTGTCTAGTCAATCTTAACTTATTTGTTTCTTATTTTTGTTTAGTTCTTTATGGTTGATGATTTTAGTCAAATGATAAAAATGGGGGAGAGGTTATAGATTTAAGGGGAGGGGGAGGGGGAGGGGGAGGCGAGAGGGAGTTTTCAATAAACTTATCATGAATGTTTTTGTCTTGTCAATTTTAAATTATAAGGGATGAAGTTGGGTTTAGGTTGGTGTTGCCAACTTTTTATGATATTCATGTCTTTTTATTGTAAGCATGAAGTTTATAATGATTGTCCTATTGCGGCTACTTATTCTCATTTATTGACTTATTGTGTTTTTCCTTCCTTTCTTCGATACTATAGCTTCATTTATCCATGTCCTTAAATTTCCTCAATTAATAATATCAATAATGTGTTTGAGATTTCTTTATTTTTGTACACTTATTTCATTTACTTATGCACCTTACATTTCTTGTATTCCTTTTATTGATAGAATTAATAACATGTTTAAGTACAATGATACTATATCTTTGATAACTTCTTTTTTCACATGTGATAACTCACAATACATCTTTTTTGATGGGTACTTATGATGTCAGTCCCTTTCTAGAAATGACACTTTCTTAATTATACATGACTATGTTATGTTTTATGATGTTACTCTTTCTATTTGTCATGGTACTCTTATTTGTATGACTTATGCTTCTCCATTAATTTTTTTATTGAATAAATGTCCATATTACTAATTAAAGGAAATAACAGTAGAAATATTCACCAAAAAGGTCGATGGAAAGATCATGCACCCTAAATTCCATATGGGGCCAAGCTTGGAATAAACACATAGAGTCAAAGTTGTAAGGTGTTGATAACTATACCACTAGGCGTTGTAGGAGGGGTCCTAATTATTTGATTTTTTGTGTCCCGATGAAAAAGTAGGAGGCAACAAAAAGGTCAAGTAAGCCAAAACAAAGAAACAATAGAATGATATGATCTTTAAATTCAACGAGATTGACATTTTGGTCCCACTTCTATTTCTTTAAATTTAGTAGTATTGACATTTTTGGCCTAGTCCCATATCTTTAAATTTAATGAAATTTAACTTTATGCTTCATTCCTTTGAACTATGGAGCCCATGAATATGGTGACTGGTGGTTCACATTAATGTTTGGTTTCTTCTTTGTAGGGGATTATATTTTGGAAGTTATCCACTTCCTAGTATTGGTTTATCTCTTATCACTTATTATTGTTGGTTTTTTTAGTTGGCATGTGTAGACACCCGAAAATGGACAGGTTTGCGACTTTACATTAAAAACACTAATTTTCATCTATTAATTAATGGTTTTTTTTAATCATTAATTAATAATCTATTTTCCTCTAAATTCATTCCCCAAATCATCTAATCAAATTCCCAAAATTAATTAAATAATTTATTTTATTTAATTAATTAACCTTAATTGATTAATTACCATTAATTAATTAATTAAATTTAATTTTCTATAGTTTAAATTCAAATATTTAAACTTACTAATTAAATTCTTCCAATTAAATTAATTTATTTTCATTCAATAAAGCAATTCTAAATAAAAAAGAATTCAATTATCCCACATGTTGAAAACTTTAATTAAATAAATGAATTAAATATTTATTTATCCTCAAAGAGATAACTCCAATTAGATCACATGGGTTACTCCACCCATCTCTCCAGTCCACATGGGTAACTTCACCCATCTCTCCAGTCTACATGGGTAACTTCACCCACCTCTTCAGTTCAAAAATGTAACTCACAATTAGCTCTTTAGTCAACCAAACTCTATCTCCTCTTTACCAATTGAAGAGGCGGAGTTTATTGATGGTTTCTCCAATTCCCTTTGATCTCAACCGTTCATCTCCCTATCTCTGGGATTGATCTCAACCTTTCATTTCATCCTCAATTCCTATATAATAAACCCTTCATAACCATTTGAAGGATCCAGGATTTCAAGCTCTCATGCGCCATTACTATTTCAGTTTGGTTCTAGCATTCAAGCCATCTTGCGATCACACACACATTTCAATTAGCAAATTCTCAACGCTTCTCAAGTCATAGACACTGCCCACACCAATACTGAGCATCAAGAACAACATTTCGGAAGGAGTAGAGAGAGACAATAGAAGCTTCAAGCGCTTCGGGGTTTGCATTCATTTGTTTTTCTTTCTTGTGCTTGTACATTTTATTGGTTACGTTTCAAGTTATTCATTTTAGTAGTTCTTGTGTGCTTGATTTATATCATTTGTAAAACCTTTGCTACTAACCCTTGCCTTTGGAAATCTTGGGAATCACGAATCACAAAGAAGGAGGCGTACATTTTGGTGAACCCGACATGAAGTAAACAGTCTGAATATCTCTTGCATACAATAGACAAAATCCTTTAGCCTCGGCCGTACATTTGTAGACCTCATTTTCCATCATTTTCTCGATATCTGTATAATTTTGCAATTGCTGGTATTTTGCCGCAATTGACGAAATAGTGCCGCAATTGACTGGTTTAATACCGCAATCGATTGTAGGTTTTCACTTTTCTTTTCTGTCGTCTTCTGGGTCTATGTCTTTTCTACAGTTTGTCGTAATTGATCCACTGGTACCGTAATCAGAAGAATTGTACCACAATTGACAGATCCAGATCGCAATTGATCGATCCAGACCATGATTGATTGTGCTTTACCGCAAGTGAAAATGTTTTGCCACAATTGATATTTTTAGGTCGCAATCGCCTGTTATTTATCACAATTGCCTGTG
>MU225748.1:4496527-4508147 GCA_018584345.1 Thuja plicata | reverse complement strand
AGATCCAGATCGCAATTGATCGATCCAGACCATGATTGATTGTGCTTTACCGCAAGTGAAAATGTTTTGCCACAATTGATATTTTTAGGTCGCAATCGCCTGTTATTTATCACAATTGCCTGTGCATTACCGCAATCGCCCGCAAAATTGCTCATCAGGGCCAAAATTCTTTATCTTGCAATCTAAAAATATGATATTTTCTTTGTTTTTCTACAGGACGACGAGTTCCCATGAACATGAAGAGCAAGTTGTTGGTGAGTATCATTCATTGTTTCAAAGCTACATATACTCTTATTTTGCAAAGATCCTTTTGATACTAACTTGTTTAAGAAAAGAAAACTAAAAGGAATTCACTTGTCGATTTGGGTTTAAAAAGAACAGTGTTTGTCAAACATCTCACATCTCACATTTCAGATTTGGGCTTAAAATTGATGTGGGGACTAAAATTGAACAAGGCAAAAAATCTCTCAAATTGGTGCATTAAAATTGAACAAGCAATCAACACCTACTTTTGGGCTTAAAATTGAACACTGGTGCTTGTATGGTGGTGTAGCTTAGTTCACATTTCAAACTTTTGGAGCTTAATTGATTTACCTTGTGCCTTGAGTTTTGGGTGCACTTGCACAAACTGTTAGATTAGAAACCTTTATACTTTTTAGAAAGGCCTATCCGGGGAATGCGCTTCTTCCTCAGAGAACGACCTTAAACCGGTAATCCTTCCGATCGATATATAAACAAGGCGCGAACCAAAGTTCTATCTTATGTAGCCAAGCTCAGGCGAGGTGTGTTGGTGATAGTCTAGATCGGGTGAATATCCCTAAGGAGCCAACATGATCAAATAGGCTCTTAAGTGAGTCACACATGTATAAACTGATTGGATAGACGCCACAGACCCTTACTACAACCTTGTTAATTAGAGGCCAACCCGATTTACCTCCGAACATGTACCTTATTATAGTGCAAGGGGTTGCAGAATTTCCCCCAAGATTCCCAATATATGTGTCCCGCGGTATTTGTGCAGTGAAAGCGATCTTCACTCCATGACAACAATACCTGAAAATGGCAAAAACACAGGCACCTATGTCGTGGACCTTCATGTCCTAGTAGTGTGACAATTGCTCTATGAGCTAACGAACATTCAAGCATTGGGCCTATAACATTGTATTTTGAAGCCATTAACCTAGATTAATCTGACTGTTCATTGTTGAGACCTTGTGATAACCTTACAACTTGAAAAAGTTGTAGAACATACACATTATTAGTCTTCATTCTTCAAAACACAGTGTCTGTCGTGCTTATTTCTTTGATCAGTTTCTGAAAATGCAAAACAAAACATCCAAACTGTCAAAACTAGTCAAACGTGTTAAAGTCTATGGTTGTCAACGTCAACTGTCTTGCAAATCAAAAGCATTGTTCCAAAACATATCAAAATTGTCAAGCAGTGATACCCATCTTTTAGTCTTTTTGAGACTGTTTCTCATTTACCGTAATTGCCCGCATTGTGCCACAATTGAAGGAAGTCTTCCGCAGTTAACTTATTTATTGCTGCAATCATCTTGTTTATTACCGCAATCGGTGATAACATACCACAATTGACCATACACTTTGCCGCAATAGGTGAAGTTTTTTTGCACTTGACCAGAGATGTTTTACACCTGTTTTAACCTAAAAACCTTGAGAGAACTCTTCATTTGGTGTCCAAAACTAGTGTCTATCCCAGGAAAATGCGAAGAACATTGTGTGAATCTCTAAACATTAAAGATCATCCCTTCTCTGAAAAGCATGATTATTATCAAAAACATTGTTAGTTCGAAAGCTCAGACTTGAAATACCTTGATCTCATCATATCAAACATCATCATCTTTATCAAAGTGACTTTGTCCAAAGCAAAGGTTGAAAAATCTTATCTTTTTACATCATCACCACTTTGAGATCAAGATATATCAAAATCTGTCCTTAGAATTACCCTAGTCCAAAACATAACTCAGACTTCCTTAGAAAGGATATTCTTCTTTGTTTGCTTTATATCACTTGTTTTAGTTACAAAATCTGGACCACACTATGTCTCAAACACCTCATGGAGGGCCTTACACAAGGTCTAAGGTGAGAACACTACCTGATGAGTCATATATCAACAGATTCCCCGCTTGGGAAATAAAGCAAGAGAACGATCCTTTCATAAATACCAGTTCTACTCTGTTCCTTGAACAACCCCGTGGGATAGCTATTTTCCAAGATGTCACAAAAGAGGAACTAGAGGATATAGAGAAATATGCTTATTCCACACAAGTAGTTGATGTTGTTGTAGAGAGGAATCCCGAATGCTTGTTAGCCACGCTAATAAAGAAGGGAGTCAAACTCCCCGCTGAACTCACTGTATCAACTATATGGCCTGAAAACCCTCTCGTAGGTCAAAACACTACTTAGCCTCATTAGATACTACCTGTTGTATCTCAAATCTTCCCACCATTGGTATTACCCACATTGACACAAACAATACCCAGTCAAACGAATGACGTGAACCAGGCCAGCACATCTTCCACTCAAAGCATGACAGGCTCGCAACTGAGTGGACTTGTGGTTACTAGTATGCTCCCACCTCCGGTCACATGGCCGGGGCAATCAAGCTCTCAAGCTATGCCTTCCATTACACCAAAAATCAACTATTCTGAAACTATGCCGCTGCTGTAGTCAACTCATACTAGTCTTGGAATCAAAACCTCATGCCCATAGGGATCCATCTTTGCAGGTACTACTTAAAGTCAATGCCCACCCAAGGCTACACCTTTGCCCATTCTGATATCAATCCAACCTTCGCAATAGCAACCCCAGCTTTAGTTTCCTCAAAACCAACCCCCGCAACAACAACCCCAGCTTCAGTTGCCTCAATTCCAACCCCCGTAATAGCAACCCCAACTTTAGTTGCCTCAATTCCAACCTCAGCAACAACAATCCCAGCTTTAACCCCAACCTCAGCAGTAGCAATATCAACCCTAACAGTATCAACCCCAGTTTCAATCACAACAACAAACGCATAAAAACCCACCATGGGCTACTCATGTGCCCCCATTTCAAAATCATGCAGTGGGAAATCAATATCAAGTCCCTAGGATGAAATCCTATGTTCCTACTCAAGGGACACAGAGGCACACCCTCATACCTACTACAACACAGAGGAATATCCTCACACACCAACCTCAATATCAAACAGACATGTTAATGCAACAAATGCAAACCCTTCAAACCCAAATGATGGATATACAAAATCAGGGGCAAACTAAATCCTACACCGCAGAGGATTTATACCCATACCCCTTTGACCATTCTCTCCACATGTCTCTGTTCCCAAATCACTTCTCGGTACTAAAATTTGACATATATAGGGGCAATACCAACCCTATTGAACATATCCAAGAGTTTTTTGCTAGTTTCGTCGAAGTTGCCCATGATGAGACATATTTAATGTGACTGTTCCCATAAAGCTTGGCCGGACCAGCAATGGAATGGTTCTCACATTTACCTCACGGAATTCAGTCTTGGGGTGAACTGGCTGAATATTTCATCGCTCACTTCCATCATAACATCGAGCGCAAGGTTAGCATCAAGGACCTTTGTGATATCAAACAAAAGGATGGAGAGTCTTTTTTGAAGTTCCTACAGAGATGGAGGAATACGACAAACCGCATAACATATGATGTGCCCGAACAAGACCTAATAGTCATGTTTGTTGACAATCTAATTCCAGACATGTCATTCAAAATAGAGTTATAGTTAGCTCTGAAATTCACACAACTCATCGAATGAGGAGTTCGTTGTGAGAAAAACTTAGTCAAACGAGGAATCCTTGCAGATCCAACACAAACGAATACAATCAAAAATGCAACGGACGAAGCTAAGTGGTGGAACAAAAACAAAAATGTCACTAGCGATGGTTTCGTTGATGCGAAGACAGTCAACTATGCACAACCCAAGGTGTCATTGCAAGGTGCACTTGTGGCCAACGAAAAACCCATAGGGCCCACTCAAAAAACATACACCCAAAACCAACCTCCCCTAGTACAAGTGGCCGTTGTGTCAAATAGTCAACAATAGAATCAACACAGACCACGGTGGCAATTCCAACAACAAGATTTCACACCATTAGGAGAGCTGATAGAATCAACTTTACGCAAGTTTATACAATCAAACACTATCACTCTCCTAGAAATTAGGGACTTTGAACAGGATGCATACAAACCAAGGTGGTATAATGAGAAGGATTTCTGCAAGTTTCATCAGGTGAAAGGGCATAAAACATCTAACTGATACCGATTGAAACACGCTATCCAAGACCTGATTGACACAGGGGCCATCAATGTGACAAATACCCAAACCAAAGGCACATTTGATCACACTATCTTCAATGATACCTTTCATGATCACAACAAGGGAAAATCCTTTGGGTCTGGTGGATAGGCAAAACAAGTCAACTATACATATGCCAATAGTGACAATGTTATCAATTGCCTCAATCCTTCAGATAGCCATGTGGCTACAATCACTATCAAAGACCAAGGTAACAAATGTGTTGTAACAACGCGTCACGCCAGAGTCATCTTGCAAGGAGTACCATCCTCATCTACTATATCTGCCAATCCTAAAGCAAAATCAGATCCACAGCCAAACATAGTAGATCAACTAAAGCGCACACCTGCCCAGATCTCCATGTTTGACCTATTGCGCATATCTCCACAACATAGACTGGCACTTGACCAAGCCCTTCAGAACACAACTGTCCCAAGGGACATAACACCCAAGAGATTCCAAATGATGGTTAACCATATAGCTGCTAACAAACATGCCACATTCACGGATCGTGATGTGCCACTGCATAAACCCCTGCATAATGATCCTTTGCACTTACTTGTATAGGTCCACAAAAGTGCTATCCATAGGGTCCTTTTTGATGGTGGAGCTGGGTTAAACAGCTATACTTTAAAGTTAATCAAGCAACTGGGATATTCAGATTCAAGCATTGATGTCACAAGGAGGATAAATATCAGAGCTTATGATGAAGAGGAAAGGTCCTCTAAAGGTATTATCATTCTACCTGTCCGTATCAGTCCAGTGGTAAAAAAAACTCCCTTCCAGATCCTAGACCTTGAGTTGGGATACAACATGCTACTAGGGAGACCTTGGATACATGAAATGCAAACCATACCTTTGATGTACCATCAATGCATCAAGTTCCCACACCAGGGAGAGGAAATCATCATAGAGGGAGATCCCAATCCTTTTCAATACTGTAATGTAGTCCAAATCAACACTGATAACCAAGTACCCTCAAACCAAGATGCCAACATCCCATCCTCTTCAGATTGAAATCCTAAGGATGTCACATGGACAACAGGAAAGATAGCCATTAACCAAAATGCAAGTATCCCCTCCTCTTCAAATTCAAATCCTAAGGATGTTACACGAAAAGCGGGAAAAATATCAATCACCGACAAAGGCTGTGGTGAGTACAGATATGAAGATGCTTTCACCATCACGCACATGCCTTAGAGCCCAAGAACTTATGGCATTCCGCAACCTGTTATTATAACAGAAACTCTGCAACCTATTCTATTCAGATGTCTGCCCACAACCTTTGTCTGGAGGGGATACATAGCAGAAGAAAAGCCATTTGAACAAGATATCAGTACATGGTTATACCAAGACCCACAAGAGACAATCCAACAAACCCTACCCCTTTCAAACTATGGTAATGGTTATACAATGTTACAAAGATTCGGGTATGATGGTACAACTGGCCTGGGGGCAAGACAATAAGGTATAATGAAATTGTCTCTCCCGCCAACCAAGAGAAACAAGAGAGGGTTAGGCTATGGGAAACAAACAACCAGTCCTATAATCCAAGACATCCAAGTTGATCAGGAACAAATAGGATGCACCGGGGGTAAAACACAAAACATTTCTTGATAAGCAACATATTAGCACAGTTGTTGCTCGCCGAAGAGGGAACCACACAAAACCGAATAGACCTCCACATGGAAATCAATGATAACAAAGGAAGTGAGACATCTGACAAGCATTCTATTGAGACTGACTCCCGTGAGTATGAGTGGAGATCCTTTCATGACTCTGAACCGTCGATCCCAGATTATTCCCCTCGGTCAGACACTATCATTAACCTAGAAGACTTATTTGACCAACTATCCATTGCCAAAAAACCCTGCATAGATAAGCATGTCATTTATCAAACCTCAAGTGGTGTGTCCAGATCATAGTCTAGTTTTGTAGGAACCATATTTGTAGTCCTTTTCAGTCAACTAGAGTCAAACAACCATGAAAGTATCTATCTTGTACACCCAAAGCTAATAGAGTGGGATCAACAAGGACCCCCTGATTTAGATGTCTTCAAGAATGATGAGGCTATTGCTAATTTCATTGGACTTAGGGAAGGCATTCCATCAGGAGACCACAAGGAAAGATTCTCCACTGACCTCGACAGAGTGGCATAATTTGGGGATGCAGCTCCTCTTTCCAGTCCACAAATGAAACAAGAAAAAAAAAATGATAAAAAGCTAAAACAAGATGTATCTTCTAGTGAAAACCTCCCCGAGGCGCTAGAAGATGGAAAGAAGGAAATCCTCCCCTTGATAGAGGAAAAATTGGCATTACTAGTAGAAGAAACAGAGGAAGTCAATTTGGGAGATGACAAGAACCCAAAGAACATATACTTGGAAAAATCACTCACCCTTGAGGAGAGAGAACAATTTATCAGCTTCTTTAAAGCAAGGATGATCAATTTTGCATGGTCCTACTCGGATATGGTAGGGTTAGATCCAGAGCTAGTACTACACCATCTCCCATTGCTACCCAATACCAAACTTGTCAAGCAAAAGCTGAGAAAGATGCATCCCCATGTTGCATTTCTAGCCAAGGTAGAGTTGAAAAAGCTCCTAGATGCCAAGTTCATAAGACCAATACCATGCACAGACTGGATATATAACTTGGTGCCAGTTACAAAGCACAGTGGTCAGATACAGATTTGCACAGACTTCAGAGATCTCAACATAGCTTGTCCCAAGGATTACTTTCCCTTACCCAACATTGATATGATAGTAGATCTAACCGCTGGACATCAAATGCTATTACTCATGGATGGATTTTTAGGGTATAACCAGATAAGGATCACGCCAAAAGACCAACATAAAACAAATTTCACATGTCCTTGGGGCACTTACTGTTGGAACGTCATGCCGTTTGGTCTCAAAAATGCTGGTGTGACATATCAAAGGGCTATGAAAACTATATTTCATGATCTCATCCACAAAACAATAGAAGACTATGTGGATGGCATACTAGCCAAGTCAATGCTTCGCAAGGATCATCTACAAGTATTTGGGCCAATCTTTGACAAAATGCAGGAATTCAAGGTTCGTCTAAACCCAAAGAAATGTGCATTTGGTGTCACAACAGAAAAGCTACTAGGGTTCATAGTGTCACATAGAGGCATCGAAGTAGACCCATAGAAAGTCAAAGCAATATTGGACATGCCTCCACCATCGAACCTGAGGCAACTAAGTGGGTTACAAGGAAGGCTCCAATCAATCAGATGCTTCATAGCTCAGCTAGCAGACAAGTGCCACCCATTCCAACATCTACTGCACAAAGACGTCAAATTCATATGGACTGAGCAATATAAACAAGCATTCCATATATTCAAAGACTACCTCCTCAAGTCTCCTATATTGGTGCCACCAGTCCAAGGTAGACCATTACTTTTGTATATCTCAGCAACATAATCAACATTAGGTGTACTCTTGGCACAACATGATGATGCAGGTAAAGAAAGGGCCATCTACTATCTAAGCAGAACAATGGTAGGATGTGAGCTCAACTATACGCCAATTGAAAAGTCATGCCTTGCAGTTGTCTTCACTTCCTAGAAGCTGAGACATTATATGTTGAGTCACCAAACAAAGTTGATTGCACATATTGATCCTTTAAAGTACCTCCTAAGCAAAGAAACGATCACCAGATGACTTGCGAAGTGGGTAATGATCTTAAGTGAGTTTGACATTGAGTACATAGACAGAAAGGCCATCAAAGGGAAAGTGATCACGGATCAACTAGCAGAGGCACTCATTCACTACCATCAGCCTATTATTTCTGACTTTCCTGATGAATCTATTATGACACTACAACCAACGATCAAGGTATGGCAACTCTATTTTGATGGGTCGTGCACAAACCATGGTGCAGGGGTAGGGATAGTTCTTATCACTCCAGATCATGATACAATTCCAAAGTCTTTCAGACTCAACTTCCCATGCACAAACAACATAGCAGAATATGAGGCACTGGTCATCGGTCTAAAGATAGCAATTCAATGGAGAATCAAGAACCTTAAGATCTTTGGAGACTTGCATTTGGTCATCAGTCAAGTCAACAATGATTATATGACCAAAGATGAGATGCTCATACCATACAAATCACAGATGGAAACACTATGCACCAATTTCCATTACATCTTCTTTGAGCAAGTCCCACGAGCACAAAACAAAGCTGCAGACGCGATGGCTACCATAGCATCATTGATTGATATGCCAGGCAACGAAACAAGATTCCAATTTCTAGTAGAGAAACTCTTGGTGCCATCACATCAAGCATCTATCACAGAATCAACATGTGTCCTTGTTGGTCCTGAAAACCCATGGTACCAAGATGTCTATAAATACCTCCAAAATAGTGTCTTACCTCCCAACTTGTCTAGGAACTAGAGAAAGTCCCTCATACGCCAAGCCTATAGGTATACCATCCTCTCAACTACTTTACATAGATGAAGTCTAGATGGAATGCTACTATGATGTCTCACTTCCACAGAATGCTAGAGAGCTTTATACGAGGTACATGAAGGAATATGTGGAACCCACAGAGGTGGCAACAACTTAGCTAAGAAGATCATTCGCATGGGGTACTGTTGGCCCACAATAGAGATAGATGCGCACAAACATGTACAAAGGTGTAGACAGTGTCAGATTCATGGAGACCTCATCCATGCACCAGTCCAGGAACTAAATCCTATCACATCACCATTGCCATTTTCCATGTGGGGATTTGACCTAGTGGGAAAAATTACACCTTCTTCAGAAAATGGACACAAATACATCATAGCAGCAATAGAGTACTTCACCAAGTGGGTGGAAGAAATTCCTCTCACTTTCATAACTGGAAAGAAAATAGCAATGTTCATACTTAACCACATTATCTGTCGATACGGGATCCCTCAAAGTATCCTGACAGATCATGGTACACCTTTCCAAAACAAGGATGTTGAAGAGCTATGCGAACAATTCCATATCAAGCAAGGGTTCTCCTCATTTTATTATCCTTAAGGGAACGACCAAGCCGAAGCTACAAACAAGACAATCTTAAAAATCTTGAAGAAAACACTGAATGAATCAGGGTGAGACTGACATTTACAGCTTAGTCCTACATTATGGGCATACAAAACTAGTCTGAGAACACCTACAGGAGCCACTCCTTTCTCCCTAGTCTATGGATCAGAGGTGGTATTACCCCTCAAAGTGAAAATCCCATCCCTAAGGATACCTTTGAAGAACCTGATTACAGATGAGGACTACAGAGTAGCAAGGCTGAGTGAACTGGAGTTACTAGATGAAAGAAGATAGCATGCCTTCAATCACTTACAAGGCTATCATAATCACCTTAGAAGAAACTATCAAAAGAAGGTGAATCCATGGACATTTGAGGTAGGAGACCTTGTCCTCATGGAAAATCAAAAGAACCAAGCAAAAAGAGTCAAACCCAGAAAGTTTGAGCCTAACTGGCTAGGCCCATTTGTCATTATCAGCTCTACTCAGAGTGGGGCATTCATACTAGTGACACCAGAAGGAGATTAGCTCCCCGGATACATCAACAACATGCAGCTCAAGAGGTTCTACCCTTGAGGTCTCTATGGTTAAGGCACCTATCTACATATCCATAAAATACCAAAAAAAAATCAATCAGAAAATACAAAAGTTACCTTGGTGAAAACCTGGCAATCAGGCGCCTTGGCGTTGGTGACAACAAAAAAATAAATAAATAAATAAAGCAAAAAAGTAAAGAGAAACAAAATTGCTCTCTCAGTGAAAACCTGGAAAATAGGTGCTATTGAGTAGGTACCTTGGTGAAAACCTGGCAAACAGGCACCAAGTGTCCAAATCCAGCTTCACCATCAATGAACTCTAAGATCAAGAGCTTGAGCACACTTCAAGTTCAAGACTTCCTACCCAAGCTATATCCAGAAGCACAAACCCCTATGAGCACCAAGCACTTACCCATGGTTAAATTTGGTCCACCAGACTAGGGGCGATTCCAATGCCTTGAAGAAATCTAAAAAATTAGAAAACTCATCAAAAATCCTAAAAATATCAAAATGTTATGAGAAAATCAATATTCATCAAAAAACATTCAAAAAATTGCAAAATCCCAAGCAATAAAACCAACTCTGTTATCAAGAGAGAAAAGGGAGATCACGCCCAGTCAATCAATGTCACAATCATGAGCTTTGCGAATCAGCATTGGCTCATCTGACACAACTTTATCAATCTATCAAATCAATCAGCAAGCAACTGAAGACCAAGCTAATCTATCAATTGTCACAATCATGAGCTTTGCAAACCAGCATGAGGCCCATCTGACACAGCTTGATCAGCTATCAACACGATCACAATCAATCAACCAAATCATATCAATCATCTTACACAGTGATGGATACGCTCAAACTAGACAGGTCAGTCTGATATGAGTAATCTCTTTATTAAAACCAGACACACTCAAGCAATCAAGCCAATCAAGCCTATCATAAGGGTCGAGCCAATCAAGAGAATCCAACTGCATCGAGGAACCATCCAAAAAAAAAAGTTGACTAGGTCAGTCAGTCAATCAGATGTCAATCTATATTTCATGGTTATGTTCTTACGCTACTCTAGGATCCACCATATGAGGACAGTAGCTATGATAGATCATGACTTATTTTCTTTGATTGCTATCTTTTGAATATTCACTTCAATTTTAGGGCCATGATGATTTAGGATAAATGCAGTAGGCGCTGTCACTTATCTGGCAACCACGCATTTCCACGATCTAAGCTTAACCTTGGGAAAGAATTGGACAGTCCATCTCTTTTATTTGGTTGCTTGGTTTATATAATCAAGAGCTCACAACGCTATTTAGATAGACTCTGAGTGCGTTGGAGTTCTATCTTGGTTTCTATGGTTTTTCCCTTTATGTTGTAATCAAGAGCTCACGATGCTATCCAGATGAACTCTAGGGGCGTAGGAGTCCTATCTTGTTTGCTTTGGCTTTCCCTTTCAGAATCAAGAGCTCTCGGTGTTACCTAGATGGACTCTAGGTGCATAGGAGTTCTATCTTGGTTTCCTTGTGTAGACACCCTAAAATGGACATGCTTGCGACTTTACATTAAAAACACTAATTTAGATCTATTAATTAATGGTTTCTTAATCATTAATTAATCATCTATTTTCTTCTAAATTCATTTCCCAAATCATCTAATCCAATTCTCAAAATTAATTAAATAATTAATTTTATTTAATTAATTAACCTT
>MU225748.1:4481756-4495017 GCA_018584345.1 Thuja plicata | reverse complement strand
AATTATCTCACATGTTGAAAACTTTAATTAAATAAATGAATTAAATATTCATTTATCTTCAAAGAGATAACTCCAATCAGATCACATGGGTTACTCCACCTATCTCTCCAGTCCACATGGGTAACTTCACCCATCTCTCCAGCCCACATGGGTAACTTCACCCAGCTCTTCAGTTCAAAAAGCTAACTCACAATTAGCTCTTTAGTTAACCAGACTCTATCTCCTCTTTACCAGTTGAAGAGGTGGAGTTTACTGATGGCTTCTCCAGTTCCCTTTGATGTCAACCGTTCATCTCCCTATCTCTGGGATTGATCTCAACCATTAATTTCATCCTCAATTCCTATATAATAAACCCTTTATAAGCATTTGAAGGATCCCAGATTTCAAGCTCTCATGCGCCATTACTATGTCAGTTTGGTTCTAGCATTCAAGCCATCTTGTGATCACACACACATTTCAATTAGAAAATTCTCGACGCTTCTCAAGTCATAGACGCTGCCCACACCAATACTGAGCATCAAGAACAACGTTTTGGAAGGAGTAGAGAGAGACAATAGAAGCTTCAAGTGCTTTGGGGTTTGCATTCATTTGTTTTCCTTTCTTGTGCTTGTACATTTTATTGGTTACGTTTCAAGTTATTCATTTTAGTAGTTCTTGTGTGCTTGATTTATATCATTTGTAAAACCTTTGCTACTAACCCTTACCTTTGGAAAGCTTGGGAATCACGAATCACGAAGGAGGTGTACAACATTAATGATGAAGAAAGCTAAAGGTTATTGGTTTAGTGGGAGAGTGGGATGGTTTTGAATGAGTTTATTATGAACATTTTGTCTTGTCAATCTTAACTTATCTGCTTCCTATTTTGGTTTAGCTCTTTATGGTAGATGACTTGAGTGAATTGATAAAAATGGTGGAGAAAGTGAAAGGTTGTAGGTTTAATGGGGAATGAGCTGGTTTTGAATGAAGTTATCATGGATTTTTTTTGTCATGTCAATCTTAGATTATAAGGGAAGAAGTTGGGTTTAGGTTGGTATTGCCAATCTTTTATGATATTATGTCTTTTTATTGTAGGCATGAGGTTCATAATAGTTGTCCTATTGTGGCTACTTATTCTCATTTATTGAATTATTATGATTTCCCTTCCTTTCTTGGATACTCCTACTTCATTTATCCATGTCCTTATATTTATTCAATTAATAGTATCAATAATGTGTTTTTGATTCGGGTGCAAAGGTGGCTCCCCATAAGTATACAGTCCTTGGGTGGTCAGATTTTGCTCCTCAGTGGATCTCTACTCATGGTTGGAAGTGGGCTAGTCCATCTTCTATTGTACGATATTTGGGGATTCCCTTTGTTGTTGCACCTTCCACAAAATAAAAGTGGTCTTGGGTATATTCAAAGGTTGAGAAAAAAACATTTTAAGTGGAAAAATCATCTATTATCATTGACAGGAAGAGTCCAGGCGGTACAAAAATTTTTGGCCTCACATACTATCTATCATTCTTCCTCTTTGTTATTTTCTAATTATCAAGTTAATAAATTGGATAGGATAAGGAGAGATTTTTTGTGGTTTGATGGATTGGGAGTTAAATAAAGGCATTGTGTTAATTGGGAATGTTGTTGCATGCCTAGAAGGATGGGGGAATTGGGACTTAGAGACCTTCAAACTCATGGTGTTGCCCTAGCATCCAAGTGGATTTAAAATGCCCTCATGGAAATGAGCCATGGAAAGTCCTTATCAGAAATAACATTATGAGATCATCCATAAAGAAAGGGAAAGATTGAAAAGATATTTCACTATGTGATATTGTTATGGGGGATTTTGACATTAAAGTTTTTTGTTCTAATATATTTTCCTCATTATGGAAAGCATGATCTCCGGTGAGGAAACTATTGTGTTCCAAAGGTGCTATGGGAGGACCTCCTACTTTCTCAGTTACTGATAGATCCTTGTGGTGGGGAATAAAATTGAATAATAAACCTCTTTCTTTAACACAAAGCTGCTCTGCCAAATTGTGGAATGCAAGTGGCATTTATCTTGTTAGATATGTTCTGATTGACAACAAATTAGGGACACTGGAGGAGATAAGTAACAAATATGGGATTCCTACTTCTCAGAAAAAAGACATACTCTGATTCTTAAAGCTATTGGAAGCTTCTTTCCAGAAAAATTTATAAAAGTGAATATTTTTTGAAGCAATTAAAATGATCAGATGGTTCTATGTTAATGGACATTTCTACTAAACATATATATGGTATGATGAAGGAAAAATAATCTATTCTCAAGTGGATGAACCAATGTTGGGATTTTAATTGGCTGGACTCTAAGTGACATTTTATTCTTGACTTTTTTTGGCATCAACCCCTTGAACCAAAAAAATATTATTTTCATTGGCTTTTGTTATGGAATAAACATGTTGTTGGTTTTGTCTTGTCTTCTATGAGTATTAGTCCTCCTTTATGTTCTATATGCAATAGACCCGAGTATTTTTGATGTAGTTAAATGGAGGATCTGAGAATGCACAGTCTAAACCCTGATGCAACCAAAGAAACACAGTAGAAACACACAACAAAAAATATGAATAAACATTCAATTTATTGCAACATGTCAGGTTGTAAGGCCTTCCCAGTTATGACCAATTATAAACAATTACAACTCTAATGCAGCAAATAATAGTTCTGCAAGATCCATCCAGATTCAACTCAAACCAAACCCTAGCTAGCTAGATCTGTAACAAAGGTCACAAAAATTTGGTAGAAACATCTGACAAGATCTAAACTTGGCCACATAGACCTCCAAGCAATCTTCTTTTTCTAAGCCTCAACCACTAGCTCAGCTCACAAACTCCCAACTCTAGATTCCAACTTGAATTACTTGCTCTACCTCTAATTTCTCCCAACACTCTACCCTAAACCTCCTTAAATTAAAGCATGACCACAAGTCAGCCTATTGCAAATAAACCCTTACATTAATACATATCCAAGCCACAAGTTTGCCTACAAACAAATATTAAATTCACATAGGATAAAGATCCAAGACCCAAATAGTTCCACACACATCCCCCAATGAGAGATCCAAATTAAATATCACAAGTCACCCTCCCAAATCCAAAAGAATATGAGTCAGCCAGCCATAATGCCAAGCACCATAGAAAACTGCCAAGCATTGCCGAACAATAGTAGTGACCAAGCTCCCTCAAGCATTATTGAGTAACAGCAGTGACCAAGCTCCATCAAGCATTGCTGAGCCACAACACATGCCGAGAAACAAAAGTTTTCCAAACGCTCTAGCAACCAATCCCTCCAGTGGTCGAGCCCTCCAGCAGCTGAGCCCCTTCAGCGATCAAGCCCTCCAATGGTCGAGCTCCTTCAGCGACCGAGGCCCTCAACCAATACTTCAACTGAGTAACAATTCACCAACTGAGTTCTCCAACAAAATAAATCCAACATGGAGGATTTGCATGTACCCCAGGAGCTCCTACATTAGACACCCTAGGTGTGAAAAGATGTTCTTAAAGGTTGGAAGAACATCTTACGAGATTCAACACATAAATCCCAAACTGGTTCTTCACATACATGTCCTCCAAGTCTTCAACACTCTTACTTTGGGTCCAATTCTTCTTTCTCTGCCTTCTCAAGTCCTTTCTTAAAAAATCTACAGGTCTGTTCTCCATACTGATCTCTAACCTTTTCAAAATCCTTCAACTCAACTCGGTTCGCAAAGTTCAGGTTCCTCCTACCAAGTCCTTCATTTTGCAAAGACATCAATAAAATCTTCCTGCCATCCTTCTCAACAGAAAACACATTCTTGACACAATCATGCACAACCCTGAAATTATACTGCCAAGATCTACCGAGCAATATGTGACAACTACTCAACGCCACAATATCACACAACACATGATCCTTAAACTAGCCAATCTGAAAGTCAATAAGACATTTATCCCTCAATTCCAAAGCATGTACATCTCCCAACCAACCAATCCTATAAGGAAAAGGACGTCTCACTCTTTTCAAACCAAGTTTCTGAACCATATGCTTAGCTACAAGGTTATCAGTACTACCACCATCCACAATCACATTTCAGAGTTTACCAACAGACTTACAAAGAGTCATGAACAGATTTCTCCTTTGACCGAGTTCCAGTACTCTCTTACAAAACACTACTTGCCGAGCCAACAAACAGTCTCCTCCTTGTTCAGGTTCATTCAAGTCTTCATCCTCATTCACCACAACAACTCTTCGATCACCAGTCTTCTAGGGAAATTCAAAATCTCTATTTCCTTCTTCACCAAAATGAGAATAAGTACCCTTAAAGGTAACCTTACCTGTCCTCTTCCTTGGCTCAACAGGTTTTGGTTCATCTTCATTAGTCAGCTTATCCTTGACCGAGTGATCTTGTTTCTCCTTCCTCCTGGATCCACCTTGATGTTTTCTTTTCAACTTATCTTCTACCTTCAGAGCATACTGATATGCATCCTCAACCTATACAATCTTCAACATACCATTGTCATCCTGAATATTGAATCTCATACCATTGACATACCAACCTATCTTCTCCTTGGAAAGTTCTCTATGCCCAGACCAAATTGTCAACTTATACAAATCCTCGGTATAATCCTTCACAGACAAATCCTTCTATTTAAAATTCTATAACCTCTTAAACAACTCAAATTCATAGTCAACATGTAATGTCCCCGCTAGGGAACCCATAAGGAGTCAGGTCTTTTCACCAAAAAATTCAACTAACAATTTTTTTTTAAACATCACATCATTTTTTACATTCACAAGTACATTCCTTAAGGTTCCCTTAATGAAATCATTTACCAACATATTTGCGTTACTATTCAAACTGAATTCCATTTCTTTACTTTTACTTATACATTTCCAAATTTAAGAGAGAGGGTAAAAAAGTGATATTTCAATTATAACTACATCCCTTACTCCCTAAATCATTTTCATTTCTCTTTCATACACATTGGATAAATACCCTTTTACAACTTACATATAAATTTTTACATAAGAAGCATTTCTTTTCTTTTCAACATAGGAGAGATAGAAAAGATAATTCAACATTACACTTTTCATTACAACTTTGAACTTTCAATTAATATCCCTTGAAATAAACCCTTAGAGATGTCCCACCCTAATTACATTGCTTTGCTTCTTCCAATACAATTTCTAGTAATGAATCCAATTACAATAATAAGTACATGAATGTCCCGAAGGCTTTACAAATATATCTTTACATCCTCCTTTTCAATAATACATGATACAAAATAGAAAGATCTTTATCACTGCATGAAAACTGAAGCATCCAAGTCACGAACCATGAACAACACCTCGAAAGAAATTTTCCACCCAACCATGTGAAACTAGTGAAGTTCCACCCCCCGTGCTAGGATATAGAATCAAGATTCTCACAAGGCCCTAAGAAATCTAAGGCTTCACAAAATAATAACTTAAACAAATAGCAGACATGCCAAAATATCACTTAACTATACACAAGGGTTAGGTTTATAGCATACCCTCTAAGTGAGTGTCATCACATATCTTGTTTATTGGGATCCTTCCTGGTAACCATGTAACCCTGGTCCCCCCTTTATGAATAAGGATCCATCCTGACAGTTACCCATGGTTCCGCTACTCCAACAGGACTATGTGGGCATTATTATGTGTCTTTCATTATCTTTTGAATCCCCCCTCCCAAGTTAATTTTAAGGCTATCACTTGATTACAAACTCACCCATAGGATCCCCTAGCAACCACTTTGGGTTCCAACACCTATGGTGAGCCACTCACCTAGGGTACCTAGTCCCCTACCCAAAACATGACAAAAGAATTGCAATACTTCAAATGCTTTATTTCATAGGTTTAGGAAACTCTCCTGTGTACTCAGACCACAAAGATGAGCCCTAACCTTAACCATAAAAACATAAGAATAGTACAAGGATGTCACATACTCAAGACACCTTAAGTACAACATTATGATCAAATTCAAGAAATAAAATAAACATTAAGAGAGGTACAAAGATGCAGACATAGAACATGATCAAGGTTGAAAGATACAGACCAATCCCCAAGCCAAACAATTACCCAACATAGAAATCCATGACTCCAAAGTTTCTACAATAGGTCCAAATAGAACATAAAAGTAATATAAACTAATCAATATTGATGGGGAAATTTTTTCACTATATACTAATGAACATGTAGGGACCTATGAATCAAGGGAGAAGACTAAGTAATCTTGTCTTAGAAAGGTGGCAAGATATTACATATTTAAGTGTTGATGAATCTGCTCTTGTAGGTTGGTTGCAAGAGGGATATAGAGAAAGAGAGGAGTAAAATATATTTAAAGGTATTTCCTATTGGTTTAAATCATAAGGGACCCTTTAACTGTGTGAGTTTAGAGACTATTTCTAGAAACATATGTATGACTTTCATAAAAATACAGTCTCAGTGCGGTGAAAATAACTTTTCTTTGAACCGTTAGATCTTCCCAATTTTCATATATGTTGGCTAACACCTAATTACGCACATTCTCACCGAAAATATTTTCATAATAATGTCGGGTTCAAAAGTTATTTACAACAGAGTATGGGTATAGGAAAATAAATCAGAACATTTTGTCTGTTTCCAATTAACACATCTGTTTTTAATTATCATCCTAATTTCAAATCATTTCACAAAAAAAATTTGCAGATAATTTGAAATTATAAATATTTAAGAACACATACACATATACATATTCATATACAATAAGAGGATTTCTGTGGTTCCAGACCCTACCTGGAGTCCTGCGGAGAAACTTCACAAAGATTGGAGCACACCTCTGCAAGTCCTCCAAACCTTGAGTGAGATGGTAGCCTCCTTGATGAAGTCTCTTCTAGAAACCAATCCTCTTCTCTTACCTCAGACAACTCTCAATGCACTCCCAGAAAGATGGTAAATCATACCCACACAGAGACAAAATCTCATAAATGACTTCTGATTCAATATTGCAAGAATCACCCAATTTTCCTCCAAAAACTCCTCATCCCCAATCTCCAAAAAGGCAATAAATTTATCTCCCAACTATATTGTTGGAGGAGTTTCTTTACGGGAAGCAACTTCTCCAACTTCCATATTTGGTTGAAATATTTAACCAAAACTTCCCGTAACCAATAATAATGTTTTTTAATTATTTTAATTAAAATACCCTTTAAAAAACCCTATAAAAGACATAATAGACATAATGCTCTCATGGAAAACACATAGCGCAATTGGAATCAAACTAGCCTAACTTCTAGGAGGTCTCGAGTTCAACTCCCCCTTGATAGCTAGTTTTACCAAAAGAACTATTTTTATTATCTCTTATTATTATTTTACTTTTATTTAATATACTTCATTTAATACACTTTATCTAATCATTAAAATACCATTTACACAAGCAATTAGAAACACACAGATAATATTATTTATATATGTACGGATATATGCATGTGCACCCACATATACACATACCTATATAACATACACTTAATAATAATACAAATATTAACTAAGTCTATATATATACACTTCATACTAAAATCAAACCAACTTCATAAATCACAAGACAACATCAAAACATAACCCATAATACAACATCATAAAACTGTATTCACATTCCCCAACTAGGGTAACCTCCTAACAAAAAACTAAGTCCAAGGGTAGCCTTGAGAGTATCTTGGTAAGATATGCACACAAAAATAGTTCAAGGATTTTGAAGGCATGCTCAGACCTGTGTAGCTAGGTGGAGTCGATGCCTGGTACCTGTATCCTGTATCACCAACTAACATGCATATACATATATAAAGAGACAATGGAAAACAAGGAGGGAGAGTGCGGCATCATGTGGATCTCTCGTAGGAGTAACTACGACTGCCTCTCCTCATCCTACACTCACATCAACCAATGTATACATAAAAACATAATGGGGTTAGCATGATTAGATCCATATAAATATATAAATCAGATATGATAATTTCACAATTAGTTCATCATTTTATTTCAAATTATTTAATATCTCATAATAAACTGTATTAGCCAATAAATATGAAATCCAATGTCCCATCATGAAACAACATAGTCCAAGCATATAATCCAAAGTATCAAAGTAATAATCCTGTCAATCCAAAATATGTAGATACTAGGGTGGGCATTACATCCTCTCCCCCTAGGATTAGGCTTACTCCTGGAAGCCTACAAACAAGTACGAATATGAAGATCTGAGTATGTTGGCTTCCTCGCAAGTGGCAGAGGTCTCATCACTGGGGTCCCATTGGACCCTTACCTACTCTATGCTATGAACCCTTAGGGTCAAAGTCCGGTGCTGGAGTATACGCACTGGCTCCAAAAGCCAACTGCCCGTCCTCTACCTGCAAAGTGTTCCAATCCAAAACATGAGTCAAATTAGGAATATACTCTGTAAGAATGGATACATGAAACACATCATGCACACGAGCAAGGCTGGGTGGTAGGGTGAGTCAGTAAGCAACTGGTCCTATCCTCTCAAGGATCTCAAATGGACCTACAAATCTTGGTGACAACTTAGAACCTTTTCCATAACGGATAGGGCTCTTACGTGGGTGGACTCTAAAAAACACCTTATCTCCAATAGAGAACTGTCTATCGATCCTATGAGCATCAACATACTTCTTCTTCCTATCTTGAGCTGTCACAAGATGCTTTCTAATCCTCTGAACCTTCTGCTCCATATCCTATAACATCTCGGGGCCAAGTAGTACTCTATCCTCTAAGCGATCCCAACTTAGAGGGGTACGACAAGGATGACCATATATAGCTTGAAATAGTGACATTCCTATCGAACTGTGATAGCCATTGTTGTATGCAAGCTCCACTAGGTATAGATAATCTTCCCAGTGGGTCTGTCTGTCCATCACATACATTCTAAGCATGTCCTCAAGCACTTGGTTAAGTCACTCTGTCTGACCATCAGTCTCCAGATGATATGCTAAACTGAAATTCAGCTGAGTCCCTAAGGCATGTTGCAAAGAGGTCCAAAATTCTAAAGTGAACACTGGATCCCTATCAGAGATAACCTTTCTAGGAAAAACATGCAACCTGAATATATCCTTTAGGAAGACTCTGGCTATTGAGGTGGAAGTATAGGATGACTGCATAGGAGAAAAATGTGCTACCTTGGTTAACTTATCCACTGTGACCATGATAGCATCATGTCTACGATAAGTGACTAGGAGTTCCACAATAAAATCCATAGAGATCGTATCCCATTTCCATTCGGGAATCAAATGTGGCTGAAGGAGGCCTGCTGGGTGATGATGTTTGGCTTTGACTCTCTAACATTCTAGACACCTAGCCACAAAATCTGCTATATCTCTCTTCATACCTGACCAAAAATTATAACTGTCGCAGATTTGAATACATCTTCTTAACCCTTGGATGAGCTAAATAGGGAGCACGATGTGCTTCCACCATGATAAATTTTTGATGATTGCCTAAAAGTGGTACATAGATTCAACCTTTATGCCTCAACAATCCATCTGGCTCTAAGGAATAACCTAAGAACCTTCCTTCTAAGACCCTGTCTGACTCAATTTCAGCCTTAACTTCTTGATACAAAGTATCTGAAGAAAGTGAATGCAAGATCTGATTTCTCAAATCAATCAAAAGGGAGAGAATGGGTAACTCATGTCTCCTTCTTCTCAAAGCATCCGCTAGCACATTATCTTTACCTCGGATATATCTGACCTCAAAATCATATTCGCAAAGGAACTCCATCCATCGGTGCTGCCTGGCATTGAGATTAGGTTGAGTAAATATGTATTGAAGGCTTCAGTGATCGGTGTGTAGCTCAAATCGATGCCCCAATAAGAAATGTCTCCAATGATTCAAGGCATGAACTACCGCTACTAACTCCAAATCATGTGTGGGATAGTTAAGCTCATGGTCCTTAAGCTTTCTAGAATCATAAGAAATAACTCTTCCTTCTTGCATCAATACTACCCCTATGCCTTCCATGGAAGTATCCGTGCAAACTATAAAATTTTTAGCGGGGTCAGGTACCGCCAAAATCAGGGCACTGGTTAGTTTATCCTTAAGGATCTGAAAAGCTTCTGAACATTTCTCAGTCCAAAGGAACTTCTTCCCTTTCCTTTGCAAGGAAGTGACAGGGTGAGCTATTAAGGAGAATCCTTGGACGAAGTGTCTGTAGTATTTGGCTAAACGCATGAAACTACAAACCTCTGAGATTTTGGTGGGGGTTGGCCATTCAACTATAGCTTGTATCTTGGCGGGATCAAATGCTATACCTCCTCCTGAGATAACATGACCAAGATACTTAACTTCAATCTGAAAGAATTCACACTTCTCCACATTTGCAAACAACTGATTCTCGGAAAGGCATTGTAACACTTGACGAAGATGTTTCTCATGTTCTTCTACTGACTTAGAATACACCAAAATATCATCTAGGAAAATTATGACAAATTTTTCCAAGAAGGTCTTGAATACCTCATTCATAAGACTCATGAATACTAAAGGTGCATTAGTGAGGCCAAAATGTACCATGGTAAATTCATAATCCCCATACCGAGTACAAAAAGCTATTCGGTGAATGTCGGCCTCATTAATCCTTAACTGGTGATAACATGACTTTAGATCAATCTTGGAGAATACCTTGGATCCATTCATCCGATCAAACAAATCGTCAATTCTTGGCAAAGGGTACCGATTCTTGATGGTTACTTTTTTGAGTTGGCGATAGTCAATGCACAACCTAAGTGAGCCATCCTTCTTAAAAAATATAACCAGAGCTCCCCAAGGTGACACACTTGGTCTAATGAAACCTTTTTCCAAGAGTTCTTCTATTTGAACTTTTAACTCACTCAACTCTTGAGTGGTCATGCGATAAGGAGCTTTGAAGATAGGTTTGACTTCTAGCACCAACTCTATGAGGAAATCAATGTCTCTTTTGGGAGGCATTCCAGGTATCTCAGTTGGATAGACATCTACAAACTCTTGAAGTAAAGGATGCTCAAGTAAAATTTCTTTATCTTCCTTTTTAGCCAAGTCATCAACTAAGACTGCAAAAAATTGACATCCCTTTCTCATGCATTTCTTAAGTTGCATAGCTGATATCATCCGAAGTGATATAGGTCTTTGGATTCCCATAATAGTGTTGGGCTTCCCCAAATCATCCAAACAATGGATGACCTTCTTTCTACAACCTATCCTGGCTTCATGAGATGCTAACCAATCCATTCCTAGGATGACTCCATACGATCTAAGAGGAATGACTCGAAGATCAACATTGGTAGAGAAGGGTCCTAATCCCAAGTTACAACTTTGAACACACAATTCTGTGATCATTTTAGCCCCTGAGGCTAGCTCTACCTGCCACTTAACTCCTTGCCCTACTACTACTAGCCCGCACTTTTCTATCAAAGAAGGAGATATGAAGGAATTGGTTGCTCCTGAGTCAAAGAGAATAGAAATGGTTTTACCCTTTAACGAACCTGAAGTCTCTATGACAGTGTTCTGGTGATCATCTTGTCTATGATCTACTGCAGCGAACACCCTATGAGACCGACCAACATCCTCCATGGTTGGTTATGGAACTGCCTAATTCTGATTAGTGATATTTGTGCGTTGAGGGAAACAAACTACAATATGTCCTTGTTGTCCACAAGAATAACACCCGGTGTTTCTTCCAAAGTTCTTTGTAGGAGGAGCACTAGATTGTTGATAACCTCCTTTATTAAAATTATGAGAATTTTGGGATTGTGGAGGAGGAAACCTTTGTTGTGCTAAAAAATTGTTACGGTTCTAAGGTTGTTGAAACTTTCCATTACCTTGGTTGTTATTCTAAAATTTCTTCTTATGAAAGTTTTATCTTCCTTTGAAAGATGAATGTTGGTTCTTTGAATTAGAATTTCCTTGATCAAAAATTCCTTTAGAACCTGACCTAGCATGGAAGGTTTGGCCACTGGAATAGCCACATTTTCCTTTCACCTTTCTTTCTACTAGGTATGCCTTAGTAATGGCATCTTGGAGATTCTTGGGTTCCAAGACTGCCACCTCCCCCGATATTCGGTCATTCAAACCTCTGATGAAGTGTTGGAAAAGAATGGGTCTGTCATCTCTATAGCCTAAGAAAGGCTTAAGTTCATAAAATATTCTTTCATATTCTTCCACCATCATGTTGGCTTGCTTAAGGTGGTGAAATTCTTCTGCCCTTCCCTGTCTCCATTGATCGAACATGAATCGATCCTTAAAAATTTCTAGGAACAATTCCCAAGAAATAGTGTTAATGGTGACTTAGAGTTTGTCTTCTTCCGTACGCCACCAAGTAGATGGAAATTTTCTTAGATTCATAATAGCACATCTAGCCTTGACATTACTGCTAAAAGGGTGCATAGAGAAACACCTGTCAAGGTCAAACAACCAAGTTTCTACTGCAGATCCCCCTTCATTGCCATAAAAAAGGGGTACCTTAACCTTGAGTAAGTATCTCATGTGAGTAGTATTCCCATCCTCATATTCTTGCGTATCTTTCCTTCTCCTAGGGATTCTATCCCTTTCCCGGTCTTGTTGATGAGCTTGATTTCCTTCTTCAAAATTAAATTTTTTTTCAAGGTTGTCGAGTCTATGCAAGAGTTTTTGCATTAGTTGCCTAAGTTGGGCTCCTTCCGAGTCATTACCCTGACTCTCATTTCTATGATTTTCTTGATTATGTTCTACCTCATATTCCCCATGGGAACTCTTTGGGCGAGATCTCGAGGAAGAATCTTGAACTCTATCCTTAGCTCTTCTGCGGGTAATGGGAGGCATCCTAGAAGAGTGGTGCAACATAAGTTTTAGGTTTAAGCTTAAAATGAGTATTCAATGTGTTGAAAAGTTTTGAGTTTTAAACATAAATAGACCCCGAGCTCCCAGTGTAGCAACCAGGGCTCTGATACCAAATGTAATGTCCCCGCCAGGGAACCCATAAGGAGTCAGGTCCTTTGACCAAAAATTTCAACTAACAAATTTTTTTTAAACATCACATCATTTATTACATTCACAAGTACATTCCTTAAGGTTCCCTTAATGAAATCATTTACCAAGATATTTGCATTACTATTCAAATTGAATTCCATTTCTTTACTTTTACTTATACATTTCCAAATTTAAGAGAGAGGGTAAGAAAGTGATATTTCAATTATAACTACATCCCTTACTCCCTAAATCATTTTCATTTCTCTTTCCTACACAT
>MU225748.1:4432682-4459335 GCA_018584345.1 Thuja plicata | reverse complement strand
CCCAAGTAACATTATTAGAGAAGATAACAGATCTAACCTTTAAGTGATTATAATCAATTAACCTAAAGTAAACATAAATATTAATAATGAGCATCTCAAAAGAAGCATATAAGTCTATCAGGCGATCCTTTTAGTATTAAACTATCATTAACACACAAGAAGATGTATAGTAACATACCTATGCAATATTATTTCCTATATCAAATATGAAGTTATGGTGAGTTGTAATAGGTTCGGTTTTAAGACACCATCTCAAGAAGAATAATTCTCACATAAAGTCCTTCCTAATATCCAGTGATCATAACCAAGACTTGATAGGGTTGGAGGGGCATTACATGTCCAAAGCCTTGTTTCCGATCCCTCTGCATGTGGGTTATGCATTAATTGATATTGATGCTTCATAGTCCTTGCAAAAGTGCCTGATTGCTGTCTAAGAAGACCTTCATTTGAAATTCCATTGATAGTCACTCCATTGAATTCTACAGATTTGCAAAATTCCTTTATCAAAGTCAACAACCTATTAGGATAATCTTCCTTAGAGTTTAAGTGCCAATATTGAGGAAACACAATTGCCATGGCCTCAAGAAGTTGTTCATATGGGAATCGGGATCTTATTTTAGAGGAAACTTTATAGGCTATGTCCCTTGCATTAGCTGCTATAGACTCGATGATCTTGGTAAACTCTTCCCTTGTAACTCTTGTATCTCACTTCTTTGGGGCACTGTAGTACATTGGTATCTGAAATCCCCTTACACAAACACATAAATCTCCATTTTCAACGATCTTTAAATAATTATCAGGATTGTCCAAATCTGTTAGTTTCTTCCAGTGATGAATTTTTTCATCGGATAAATTTGGGTTATTTCGTTAATGATTATCGAGGACTTGGCATGACATTTTACGCAAAATAGCATATTGTGTAATATACATGGATCTTTGCTAGGATTTTTTCATAATGAACATCATTTATTCTAGCATGGGAAGAAGAAATGATAAAGTCAAAAGTGTCTCTATATTGCTTAACCTCCGAAGCAGGTCGCCACATCTCTGATTTTATGCATTGTCATGATTTTCATACATAAGTCCAATCAAAGATTGATATTCAGAAAAAAATTGATGTGCTGGCCCATCCAAAGAGATCCATCTGGTATCAACATCTTTTAGAAGCTTGTTTCCATTGGTAATTCCATCAGCAAAGTGTTGAAATTCCCTAAAACATTTGGGACTTTGACAAAAATATGAGGACAACTCTCTTACTAAATCTTCAACCTTGTTTACTATAGGAAACTTCTTCACAACTCTAAAAGCAAGATTCATCCTGTGGGCCATACAGTGAATGCCAACAACATATGGTGAACAAGAAGCCTGCATCTTTGTGCAAAGACCATTCCTTTGACCTTGCATTACTGAAGCTCCATCCACTCCAACACAAATCAACTTCTTCGCTATTGTAAATTCATCTATAGCTCCATATTAGATTAAAGGCTCTTTACTAATTAAAATAACGTTTCTGATGTCGCATTGTCCCTCAATTTTGCAACAGTTAGTAGATGTGGTTGGCAGACATTATTTTGTATAGTATAAACATGCATGCATACCCACGACGTATTATCTATTGCTGTAACTTCATCTAAGGACAATGAAATAAAGGTTGACTCTTTTATTTTTCTTTGTACATCCTCTATTTTAACCTGGGAAATACAACTTGCCCATTCCCATCCACTTTTTATTGACCAATGAGTGATAGGATAGTTAGGAACTTTCAGAAAGTGTAACAAACCACTCATTTCTGGATAGTCTATCATTGGACGCCCTCTACTCAAAATATGGAAAACATTACTTAATTGAAAAGCTTTTCCGTGTTCTTCTACTTCACTTGCTTTTGCAAAAATAACATTAATAGAACCTTGAACTTCACCAGGCTTCGTCTTAAATTTTTGAAACAAATAATATTCCTTAGCATGCCTTTGATGTTGACATTTCTCCTTTGTTTTATATATTACCACTTTTATTTCCTTTCCATCTACAGTTGAGGTATTGTAAACCTTACCAACATGTTTCTCTATGGTGTCCAATTTAAGCTACAACTGCTTTTGTTTTTTATACTTCCAACTACAAATTGTACATCTGCATTCTACTGGTGGCTCACCTACAATTGGATTGTCCACAGGTTCAATGAATGGATACTTTGTCGCCCAATCAAATTTAAATCTCCTGGACATCTCCCATTGACGATCAGTTTTTTCTTTTGATTTTCCTCTCCCTTTAGTGTTACTGTTAATTGAAACATCATCATCACCGAAGTTGATCGATTCATCTTGGTACTGGTTATTTACTTGAAATTCATCTTCAAGGTCATCTTCATGAGAGTTATCAGGTTCTGCAACTTCATCACCAGATTTATTAGGTTCTCCAGTTTGTTGAATAGACTCTTGTGTAAGTTGATAACCTGGAAGTTGTACAGGTTCCTTTGATGATATACCTTCCTCACTTTGACCAACACCATTTTGTCTACCCCCGCCAAAGTATGAAGATATTTTTCTGCATTTCATTGGCCTCTCTTGGACATCTCCAGATTCTCCACCTTCAATAGACCTCTTCCTGTTTAACTTTGATTGTGACATCTCCAACAAATTAAGGCTGCACTAAAATTTTACTTGAATAATTATAAGATACTAAGGACTTGTAGTCTTTCCTATTCACTACCGATCGCAATTGTTAGCTTAGAATCAACTGATTTTTTGTACTCCTAAATCTCTTGAAACTATCCTTATATACAAATGCTTATTTTGAATTTTGGAGAAGGGGACGACATTTGTATATGATAAAAACTAATATTTGGCGAACTCCGCGTAATTTCAAGTAATTGACTAGGCGAATAGGGTAGGAATTTGAGACACAGTGAATTATGATGCATAGCACATTGGGTCCTAGTGCAAATAAAATTTTAAATCAGGATAATGGGCCTTTGGCGAATGGTGATCCTTGATAAATACCCCTTCCTTAATCCATGGTGAATAATAGTAAATATACAATAGATAAATGGGCAAACAACCCCACTACCGTAGTGAAATTACATGCAAATAGTGGCGAACAACCCGACCAATATACGTGTTTTTTATAAAATCTGGGCAAACCGGTCAAATAGTACACTACGCATTTTTTTGCCAAATTCTATACGCCCGACAGGACATATACACCAATTGGCAAAGAATCGCCACTAAAAAAATCCCTGACCTCGAGCTTTTGAAGTTGGTGACCTGGTATTAATAGAAAATCATAAAATTCCAATGGAAAAAGAAAAACCAGGAAAGTTTGAACCAAATAGGTTGGGTCCTTACATCATAACATCAGTCTATGGGTCTGGAGCATATCAAATATTCACATAATAGGGTCAACCTCTATCAAACCCCATCAAAAAATTTCACTTGAGAAAGTATTATTCATAACTCTTAGAGTAGACCCATTTCAAAAATAAAAAAATAAAAATAAAATTCAAAAAATAAAAAATAAAAATAAAAAATATATTTAAAAAGAAAAGAAATGTTACCTTGGCAAAAACCTAGCAGGCGTCTTCAATGATACAAAATAGAAATACAAGAGAAATGATTCATCCTATAGTGAAAACCACTTTGGTGGTGCTTTGGACAAGTACCATGGTAAGAACCAAGCAATCCGACACCATGTGTAAAGATCATTTCTCTACCATCTATCATAGAACTATGTGGGAGTGAACAAAATAATTAGAATGCTAGTCTATTTTAGAAGTTCAAGAAAAATCATGTGGATTGAATACACTCTCCACATATCCTTATGGAACCACACATCTATTGTAAATGGGTTAAAGTGGATTGAAATAACTTTTCTTCATCTATTTGGGTGCATTGAAGATCAAATAGAGGTCAAAATTTTCACTCTTACTAAAACCTTACTATCCCATCAAGCTTATCTTATGGTTGAAGTATAGCATGAAATTGAATTAAATGTTTTTTAGAGTACTTGTGTTGTTTTTTATGTAGGAACATCTTACGGTGTAAGGTAAATCTTGCACTATTTAAAAAAACATTTTCCTTTTGTTATGTTGTTTTGTATGTTTCTTTAGTTGTTTTGGACTCCATGATGACACTAAAGACTAGTATATGATTTTTTTTTTAAAAGACCAAAAAATGTAACCCATTATTTTTAATTAGTTTTCCTTTTCAGACACGTATGGATTTGAATCTTTCCCCAAGAAAAAAAATTAAAAATTAATCAAACTATGAATAAGTCATCTTAGTATCATGCATCATATGAAAGATATTAAAGTTCTTGTCTAAACAAATTGTCCCTAAAAAGTTTTGAGCTCAACTTTGAGGCCCTTAAAAACCTCATACAAGTTAAAAAAGTGAACCAAATGATCTTCACATTTTAAAGCATTGTAGATATTTCCACAAGATTTCCAATGATATAATTATTCTCAAGAAAATGTTTGAGTCAAAAGTTATGGTTCCAAAAAGTTTTGCTACCAAATTTTAAATTAAATTTAAAATAAAATATCTTTTTGGGAAAGGAAACAAATAACTGGACCAGTTTGGGTACCCAAAAAGAGGAGTTACACTTTCCAAAATATTCAAAGGAGGTGGAGGAATGGGGTGAGAGCTATTGATGTCATATATAGAAGAAAAGGGTGGCTATCGAAGATAATTTTTTATTAGTGCAGGTTGTGGCTCCAACTTGCATAGATTTCCAAGAGAGTTGAATTTTTAGTAGTGACGTGAGCTCTTGTTGATACAACATTATAATATCTAATTCTATATTTCATTTCATTAAATAAATAATAATGGCTTGTTTTCGTCTTGAAAATTTCCATGTCAATTTGTGTTATTGATCATTATGTGAGTGTTGGGAAGAGTAGCCCTTCATTACTTTCTCTTTAGATATAATTGAATTTAACGAGTGACTAAACATTGCAATATTTCCCTATAATTGTTGGAGGAACATGAAACAACATAGATGGATCTTGGTTGAATTTACTAAACTAGTGAATTGACAATTGCTCTAATGTGGAAGCTTGTAGGTTTTGTGAGGTGGTTTATATTTATTGGTGTCTAATGTTTACTTTTCTCTTGACTTTATTAGTCTTAATTTAAGGTGTGATTCCATACTAGTTATATTATTTTTTGATGGATTTTTTACACCCACAAAGTAATTTTATCTACTCGATACAGGAGCATGAGACTTAGGTTGCACATCTTCGGCTAAGAGACAAGGATTGAGGGGTATTCATTCTGCCAAATTCAGTCGGGGCACAATCCTAGTCTCATCCCTTTTTAGACGTCGGAGCCTTGCGCTTAGCAAGACTTGATCCTTGGTGGGGTCATTAAGAACCTTTCAAGTTCATTAGTAGACCAAGGGCACATTGACCACTTATACTTTTTTGAGAAAGTAACTATATACTTTAAGTAAAATTATTTGTTCAAGCGACCTATAAGAATACTAATGTACTCACAAGGTTTTATTACTTCTAAAAAATGAATCAGTGAAATGTTATAATTAAAATAGTTTGACCAAATTTGCTAAGGATTATTTAATTATAAAGGATTAGAAAAAAAAATTTATAATTAAAAATTATGAAATTAATATTCATGATATAAATAATTACAAAACCTGAATTGAATAAATAAATTATTTAGTTCATGTGTATGAGAAAAGAATTAGAAAATAAATAAATAAATACATGATTTAAATTAGATATAAAAAAATAAATAAATTCATCTACATGTGAGAAATAAATAAAATTATACATTTATTCATTATTAGAAGAAATTTATTTAGAAAATGAAAAATTAAATTTTAAAGTAAACAAAATTTACTTCTATTAGTTTAAAATAGTCTTAAAATTAGTAATAAGAATATTAGTATTTAATAATTGTTAATGAATAATTAGATATTTTTGGTCTATTTTACATCTATTTTTATCTTGCTAGAATAGCTAATGCATTCAATTTCTTTTATTATCTAGCTATGGAGGGTAGTGATGAGCTAATTTTGATGCAATTGGTTAATTCTTGGGATGATCGCAAGGTTACCATAAATGGGATAACCTTTGAAATCAACAAAGAGGTTATTGCCTAAGAAATGAGGCTCTCTATTGAAGGGAGAAAGTGGAAGAAGGTATTGAAAAGCAGAGACGATACTAGCATCGAAATATTTTTCAAGAAATTGGAGATTCTGGTATAGATTCGTGGAGGCTTCAAACGAGATGTGTTTCCTGATCCCTGGAATGAGGTACACCTAATTTTGATGAAATACCTTACTCTTGAAGGTCATTTTGGTACCTTTTATAACTACCACTTTCCTTTGCTTAACCATTTTTGCTACAATGATACTATCTCCTTTCCTTTTTTCCTACTGCACTCGCTTGAGGCTTCGGTGATGGATGTGAGAGATAAGAAAAAATCTAAGGAAAATTATTGCATTCTCTACCAAGGCCTTATTCTCCATCTTTATAATTTCCACCTTGCTTTGTGCCCTCCTAGAATTGCCACTCTGCAGGATATTAACACCCCCTTTGCTATTATTACTAAAGAGTTAAAGGCTTCACATTGCCAACCCAACTCATCCTCCAAAATGCATACTCCCGCGCGTAATTTACCCAAGAAAGACAAAGTGGGTCCGCTGGGAGGAACTCAAATCAACATTGATTCAGAGGAGGACCCACAGAATTGCCTCCAACACTGGATTTAAACATAAAGTAGACTAGAAAAGATATCTGGAGGATGAAGATAAAGAGGGGGATTCAGAGGAGGAATAAGGAAGGAAGAAAGGAAGTATCCAGGAAAAAAAGAAAGGGAAAAAAATAAAAAAGGATGAGGACATCTCTGACAGAGACAGAGGCAAATTCACCCCGCCCAAGGAGGGAGCCAAGGTAAGCCAAGAGTTTTCCCATATTTTAGCAATTTTTAAACTTCCCACAGTACTGGATTTATCCAAAAAGAAGTTGATTGAAGAAAAGCATTCGGAGTCGCCGCTTACTGCGACCTCGCCTTCTAGTCTGCATGTGGACTCTGATACTAAGAAAGAAATCGGGGGTAATAAGGAGTAGGCCCCGGAGGAGAGTAAGGTGGAGGCTGAGGGTAAGGTGGAAGTTGAGGGAGACCTTCACCAAATGCAGGAGGAAATTAAGCGGCTACAGGCCTCATTTCAAAACTTAGTCTCCAAAAAGGACCTTCGGGAAGTGAAGGAGGAAATCAGAGAGCTGGGTGAAAGCTTCAATATAATTGTGGAGTTCATTGTCAAAGTTATGCATTCGGTGGCTACGACTCTTAATTTGCTGCACATGGAGAAATTGAAGACTCCTGGGGAGGAAAAGAATGATGGGAAGCTTTTCCAATTCCTTGCGAAGGATTGGCTGAAGTTGATGCTTAATAAAGGGGGTAAAAATCCCAAGTAGTTTCTCTGTTCTTTCTTGATGATTTTGTCTGTTAGCGATTTCTAGTGGTTGGCCATTTTTGGCCTTTTTGTTTCTTTGTTTAACTATGTTGGTCGTAAAATTGTTACTTTCTTTCTTACATATGATATTTTGTTTACAAACATTGCTGATACTGACGTTCACAGACTGGTTACCAACTTCATGGTGAAGTTGGGGTTTGTTGGTGTTAATAGGCTGGTTACCAACTTCATGTTGAAGTTGAGGCTTGTGGTTTCTAGTTACTGGTTTTTTATTTTCAAAAAAAGGATTGGTTGAGGGTGTGCTGACTTTGGTTATGTGCTGGTAGTCTGGCACTTCTCATGCTGGCTTTGTTTTCTTGTTGGGTCAGCCTCCTTGTTCTGGCTTCTTTTTTAATCAAAAATAATCTTGTAGACTATATGTAATTTATATTTTAAATAATTGTTATAATGTCATTTAATTTTATTTCTACCACTCCATGTTAAAAATAATCTAATAAATTCATCCCTATATCAATTTAAATCTATTAATGTTTCTAATGACATGATCACTATATAAGTGTTTCTAATGATACAAGGTTTACTATATACATTACAAATAGTTTGACCTTTGAAAAATTAACTGCCTCCTTTTTAATTGATCATTAGGGCCCGTTTGAGGGCTAGAATTAGACTGGAATTGGCATTATGTAATTCTGGATAATGCCAAATTCCATGTTTGGGTCCTTGAATAAAAATGGAATTGGAATAATGAAATTTTGATTTTGCCCCAAAATGGGCATATCAATCTTCCACCTAAATAGGTGGAATTAGAATTTCAATTCCAATTTTAATTTTTACAAAAGCAAATATAATATCTCGCTGGATCTGTGACATGATAGATGTGTAAATGTGTGTATGTGTGTATATGTGTATATATACACAAATATGTGTGTATATGCATATATGTGTATATATACACAAATGTGTGTATCTATGTGTATATACACACACATGTGTGTATATGTGTATATATGTATGTATATATGTATGTGTGTATATGTATATATGTGTATATATGTAAATATGTATATATACACAAATGTGTGTATATGTGTCTATGTATGTGTATATATATATAGATGTGTGTATATATATACATGTGTGTATATACATACACATGTATATATACACATAGGTGTGCATGTATGTATATATACACACATGTGTGTATATGTGTGTATATGTATATATGTATATATACACAAATGTATGTATGTATATATATATATATATGTGTGTGTGTATGTGTAAATATGTATATATACACAAATGTGTGTATATGTGTATATATACATACATGTGTGTGTATATACACACATGTATATGTGTATATATACACACACATGTATATGTATATATATACACACATGTATATGTGTATATATACACACATACACACCATATTAACAAATTTAAGAAATAAATAGTTAAAATTATTTATGCATCTTCTTAGTCATCTTCCGTGTGAACCAAACGGGCCCAGCCCATATTCTGGAAATCATTTCTAGGATATGTATCTTCCAGAATTGACCATATCCAACATTTGGTATTGCAGCACCCAAACGGTCGCCTAAGTCGATAATAGATTACTAAAAAGTCTATGATATATACAAAAGATCCAAATAAAAATTAAGGAAGCTTTGTTATCCCAAATGTCCTGCCATTAATCTAGCCAAAATCTAAAAAAATCATATGCTATGCTAGATGAATAAAATCCAACTGATAATAATCAAAATCTACCACTCGTAGATGGGGAAGAACCAGTCTTGAATGTCAATAAACAAGTCCTATGCAGATATAGAGACAAAAATAAATAAACCACTATCTATCATACTATATTAACCTATAAATTTTAACTCCTCTAGTAGTGGTAGAAAAAACCAAAAGAACTTCCAGTATGTATTATCTAGTTTGAAAGAGAAGCATGAGATCTACTTCCTTCTGCTACGTTTGGAGCTCCCTGATCCTACCACCAATATATTCTTCATCTTCTTCTCCAAAGGGGACATATCCTTCTTCTAGCAGGTAGTCTTTCCACTAGTCAAGATATGTGTCTACTTTCAAAACTAACCACTTTTGCGGGAAATCCATATTTCTTAAAATGCCTTCTTGTCCTGCATGGAGATGATCAGTCTTTTAACAATCTCTTCTTCGGAATACCTCACAAATCCATCTTCCTTGTCAAATTATATTGGATATGGAATCATCAAGTTTCCATCTACATTACTAACCTCTCTTTCCATATCACCTAATAATTCTTTCTTAAAAACCTCTTTACACAATAACATTAAGTCTGATTTAGATACACTCAAAACCAGTAAAAAAATGGAAAGGCTTATGGTATATCATTACTTACCCTAAAAGTGTGATCCATCTCCATGAATTCTTCCCCTATAATGATCTTTATTTCCCTTAGTGTGAGGTTTTCCATTCCATTAACAATTCTACTCCACCTTTTTGGAAGTATTGCTCCCAAAAAAGTCATCTAGCATTTGGCTCTTGATCAGTCTAAGAGATATTGCTGATTCCATCTCTCCAATTTTTCTATATCCTGCAAGTGCCCTATAAAAAAGATTTATCCTAAGAAAATTTTGGTGCTCACATAAAAAATAAAATGAAATGGAAAGGTGTCCTATCATTTATTCCTCCTTACAACTTGACATGTGTGAGATGTCAAAGAATAAACAACAAATTTTTTAAAAGACTATTTAGTTATTGCTTGGCTCAATTTTCTTTTTTAACTAAGCTCCTCTATTTTTGTAATAAAAAGATAAAAATGAAAATTCTGTTAGCATAATAATACACTCCCCACCAGCCATAATTCCTATAACTCACCTCTCTTATCTATTCAACTTTAATAAACTCAACTAGCTACCAACTATACTTCAAATTGTCCCTCATTAAAACTATCAAAGCCTAATTTTGATATTTATGGAGCGAAGGAGGCTGCAACGGTCAAATGGCTGAACCCCTAGTTTTCAACACCATGAGGGTTTCTCTTACTAGGAAAACACGGGAAGGCATTCACCGCTCAACAATCATTCCAAACAGGGCATAAGATATCCCCAGAGGAACAATCGAGCATGGCAGGATCCAGTCATGGGGAATAGCTTGGGTAGGCGACCTTATTTCAATCCTAGATGTTCCCAGCAGTTATGGAATGGACCTCAAAGAATTGTAATTATAAAAAAAAAGGACCTTGAGCACAAATTTTGGAGAGTTGAGCTGACTGACCAGAAGCAAGGAGTAAAATAGGTAGGCTCAAGCCCCATTCTTCCCTGTGTTTCTTCTATTCGTATTGACCATGCGGAATGGACTGATAACATAGACTAATTTAGATGCAAATAATTTTTTATGAAATGGACTGGATCATGTCCTGCATATGAAAAGATTAGAAACTGGTGTTTCAATATCTTTAGTCAGGACTACAATCTCAAAACTCTCTCAAAAGGATTTGACATGGTTTTATGCCCCACCAAGGAGAAAAAGGACAATGTCTTAAAGTTGGGTCCATATTTTATTGACGGACATGGGGTTTTTGTCAAAGATTGGGAACAAAATTTCAACCCAACATCAAAAACCCTAAAGGATATTCTGGTGTGGATCAAACTTAAAAATATGCCCCATGAATACTGGAACATTGTCACCCTAAGATTAATTGGGGACACTGTAGGAAAATTTGTAAACTGGGGAGAGGATTTGGACCGTAAGGACTTTTCTTCCTATATAAAGATTATGATTCTCTGGCATGAGATAAAACCAATACCCAGCTTCCTTGAACTTAATTATAATTTGGGTATTTGGAAATAGGCCATTGGAAAAATAGAGGAAAGTGAGGCAACTATGGGTGTAAATGGAATCAGATTGGACATGAAAGGAAAAGGTAAAGGAAAGGAAGTTAACACTACATTTGAGGAATTGCTTGATGAATTAGACAAACCCAAAACACCCTTAACTATGGGGACAAACCTAGCACAACAAATGAAAACTAGAATTACAGCCTCTTCTAACTGGGAGATGAACAAACAAATTTTTAACTTCGATATTGTGATGATCAATGAGGAAAATTGGGGTGTTGAAAGGGGTGGACATTCTTGTGGAGGGGCTTTCCAATCTCCTATGTGAAAAATTGATACAAAAATACTGGTCTAGGATACACATGATTATGCTTTGGATAAAGATTAGGAAGTGGAAAATATTAACATTAATGAGGCCATATAAGATGTAGTAAAAAGGATAAACAACAAGGATAACATGGATTTAACAACTGACAATCCAAATGACTCCCCTGGTTTAGAAATAAATGATACCTAAGAGAGTAACTTGGGATGTGAAAACTTGGTCGGTGTTGATCGTCAAGCTAAACCTCAAGGACTCTCACAAATGTTAGAGAACCGAATACTACATCTTTTTGAGGATAATTCCAAGGAAGTGCAAGGGAGAGTTGGTGAGTATGAACCTATATTTTGGTTTTATAATACTGGAACACTAGTGAAGGACATTCCCATTTCTCCTATTAGAAATTTGGGGGAATCCTCTGAGGAACTTAGAGACAATGGTGGAAATAGTGTAGAAAGAAAAGGAAATGAGGAATTTGTTGATCAAAACATAGATGAATTTTTGGGCCTCTGAGACCAACAAGGTATTGTGGATATAAGGATGGTAGAACAGTCAGATTCCTCAATAGATAAACAAAAAGTGGGTGAGAAAAATAAAATGGGAGCAAGTTAAGCACCCTCAAAATGAGACTTGCCAAGGCTGGCTGTGCTAGTGGCCAGAGAAAATGGAGATCGAGAAAATGCCAAGAATTTTCCTAGGAGAAATGAAGCTCCATTCATGGAATGTCTAGGGTTGCAATGCCCCTGACAAATGTTGCTTGATCAAATGATGTCTTAATTAGGAGAAACCATAGATGATATTTTTACAAGAAACTAAACTAAAGATTGAGGATTGTGTTCTCTTTGCTAAGAAATTTTCCAGGTGGAAATGCTCTTTTACAGAGGCAGAAGGTGCCTCTTCTAGATTTGGGATTCTATTAAATGAATCCATGAAATCTATCACAATTATGCATAAAAGAAGATTTTGGATGTGGCTAGGGCTGACTCAAAACAATTCCTATCAAGTATTAACATCATTAATGTTTATGGGCTGAATAATCTAAGGCTCAAACAAATTTTGTGGGAGGAAATTTCAAATATCTTCTGTGCTCACCTTGAAGAGTTGTTTCTGATTGGGGGAATTTCAATGCTATAGATAGACCTGAAGATAAGAGGGGCGGATCTGGATGGGAGGGACAAAGTCAAAGATATTTTTATAGCTTCATCATGGATAATGGGTTAGTTGAACTAGAACTTAGGGGAGGTGACTCTACATGGACTTTAATAGAAGACTAGATTTTAATAACATTGCTGAAAATTTAGACAGGTTCCTGATTTATGGGGATTAGGCCTCAACAAACTAGATTTGTAATGTAGAGATTCTCCCATTCACTGGATCAAAGCACTTTCCAATTTGTCTCAGGATCCATGATGACTCTACTCCTGATAGGTGCCCCTTTAAATTTTAAGCAATGTGGCTCAGAGCTAATGATTTTGATGATCTGGAGAAAAATTGGTGGATTCACGGTCCCACAAGGGTAGGTAATACGGTCTTCGTATTTATTAAAAAGTTGCAGTATGTAAAGGAAAGAATGGAAATTCAGAATAGAGAAAGATTTAAGAATGTTTTTTGTTGAAAATCACAGGATTGAAGGGGATATAAAAATATTATATGAGAAAGTCATTTTTCAAGGAATGACAAATGCATAGTTCACAGAGGAGTAGATTTTAATGAAGGAGTATTCTGAACTCTTAGCCAGAGAGGAAATATTCTAGAGACAAAAGTCAAGAGAACTTTGGCTTAAGGATGGAGATCGTAATACTAAATTTTTCCATAATTCAGAAGAATTAAAAAGAGCTACAAATAGAATTTTTTCCATCAAGGATCGAAATTGACATTTACTAGAGTCGGGAAAGGAGATTAATGAGGAAGTTGTCAGCTATTTTTCCAAGATCTATTGTGAAAAGAGGCAGTAGCTTGATAATTTTGTGGAAATTATGAACACCATTCTGAGCTATATAAGTGAGGCACAAAATGCTTTCCTAATGGCCCCTACAACTAAGGAATAGGTAAAATGTACCCTTTCCGGCATGGGAGGTGACAAATTGCCTAGTCTGGATGGTTTTATTGCAATTTTTTCCAGCACTTTTGGGACTTGTTGGGTGAGGAAATATGGGAGGTTGTGGAAGAAGCTAGATGTGGAGGTTATATCTTGAAGGATTTCAACAACACTTTTATTGCTCTTATTCCTTAAAAGGAGGCAATCTAAGGTTTTGATGACTTTCTTCCTATAGCATTATGTAACACAATCTATAAAATTATTTCCAAAGTGATATCTAATAGACTCAACTAGGTCTTAGATAGTGATATCTTAGAGGAAAAGAGTGGTCTTTCACCAGACAGATCTATTTTTGAAGGCATCATAGTAGCACATGAATTTATTCATTCAGTAAGGACAACAAAGACATATAGAATGATGGTTAAGCTAGAAATTAGGAAAGCTTATGATGAAATTGACAGAGAATTTATTTTGAAAGTATTGGAAAAATTTAGTTTTGCGAGTGAATGAGTTTCCTAGATTGGAAGTTATTTATCTAGTGTGAGGCTTTCCATCCTAGTGAATGGGAGTCTGCGAGGTTTCTTTGAAACCATAAAGGGGATTAGGCAGGGTGATCCTATATCACCGTTTCTCTTCATTTTCATGGTTGAGGTACTTGGTAGACTAATTAAATAAAAAAGGAGGGTTGGATTATGACATGGTATCAAGGTGGCAGTTGGTGAACCCTCCATATCCCATCTTCAATTCATTGATGACACCTTCTTAGTTGGGGAAGCTTCAATCAGGGAAGCAAAGCTAATGAAATATACAATTGACAAATACAGTATGGTCTCAGAGCAATGAATAAATTGGCTGAAATTTGGAGATCTACTTCTTGAATATTCCTTTCCAACATCAAAGAGATATATGTAATGACCTGGGGATGAGAAAAGGCTCTTTACCTACAAAATATTTGGGTATCCCACTATGTGGGGGTGCTTGTAAATATTACTTGTGGGCGGACTTAATATCCTCATGCTCAAAAAAGATGGCTGGGTGGCATGGAAAATGGATTTCCTCTGCTGTAAGAGTTCTTATGTTAATTTTTTTTATCTCTTCCATTCCAATTTTTCCTATGATGTCTCTCAGGATTCCATCTTCTATCATCAATAAAATTGGATGACACATGAGAAATTTCTTCTAGAATGGTGCCAATCAGAATGAAAAAATTCCCTTACTTGCTTGGGATAAGATATGTAAACCTAAATCTGGAGGGGGTGCTGGAATTAGAGACTGGCAACTGATGAACACTGCCCTGGGTGCCAAACTGGTGTGGTTCATTTACACAAATCCGAATAGAATTTGGGTGTGAATTATTAAAGAAAAATATTTGGACTTATATAATAACAACTAGATTCTAATGACTAGGAATCCTCCTCGAGGATCGACAATGTGAAATTTTATCATCTCATGTAGACATGTTATTACATAGCATATTTCATGGAAGATATGTAATGACCAGTAAGCAAAATTATGGGAGGATTCTTTGAATGGATATCCATCCTTAAAGAACTTAGTGAAATTACATGATTTAAGAATGCATTTTGTTAGAATTTGGGGGGATAAGGTTTCAGATTATATGGAATATAAGGAAGGACTATTTGGTTGGGAGTGGGTGTGGAAAAATTTGGACAATGAAGCTTTGTCTGAACAATAAAAAGCAATAATGATAGGTGTTTTTGAATCTAGAAATATTACTCTAAATAATGGGTAAGATCATTTAATATGGTGTGGATCTAATAGTAGAAAATATTTGATCAAATTGGGTTATCAAATTTTGGATAATTTAGGTAATGGAGAAAAGTGGCCCATAAGACTATGTTGGGGTAAAGAATGTCTTCTGAAAGCTGGGGTTTTTGCTTGGTTGGTATCAAGGGGGAGGATTCTCACTGGGGAATGTAGAAAGAGGTTGGGGTTCATAGGCTCAAGGAAATGTGTCCTATGTGGAGAGGTTGAAGAAAATGTTGACCACCTTTTGGTCCAATGTAAAATTGTAAAATAGTGCTGGGGGATGGTTCAACAAAAGCTGGAGTGGCAGGGTCCCCTTCAAAATAATATCTGGGATATATTCCTATGTTGGCCTACCTACTCTAGTAAATCACTCCTGGCTGGGATATGGGACATTTTATCATTAATGATCATTTGGGAGATTTGGAAGGAGTGGAACATGAGGATCTTCTTGGATAAGAGTGACACCATTGATAATCTTCTCTATAGGTTCAACCACTCAATTGAGGAATTGGTGACTGTTTCTACAAGCAAGGAATTAAACTATCCTTCACTAGTAGAGATAGAAGAATACATAATATGTGTCCATGCATCAAGATTCAACACTTAGGGATATCTGATTTCAAATCCAAAAATTCTATTGCAAAATGCAATGATAGGTGGCAACAACCTGAAGCTAGATGGATCAAAGTAAACTTTGATGGTGCCACCAAAGACAACCTAGGGGTGTTGGGGGCTGGGGCAATTACAAGATATTGGAACTAAATTATATTGGCTTTTAGTTCAGAAAGAATCAATGAGGGAACTAACAATATGGTAGAATTTAAGTAGCACTATTAGGAGTATAGACGAGTTTGAAAATGGATGTTACAAAAATCCATTTGGAGGGAGATTCTTTAATTATTGTTAATGAAATTATGAAAAAGAAGATTGAGGCACGCCGTCTGCAACCTCCAATAATCACAATTATTGATATTCTGCATCAGTTTGAAGAATTTAAAATTTCTCATATGAGAAGAGTAGGGAATATGGAAGAAGATATTTTGTCTAAGTGGGCCATGACTTTTGAACAGGTGAGATATTCCCAGTTTGAAAATGTGATTATTTTTCCCATTGAGGAGTATGAAGTTAGGTAACCTCACATACCCCTAACATGGTTGGAGAACCACAGTTAACAATGATGGTGGTTATGGGGGTTTCGCAATGATTACAAAGATATAAGATGGTAGGAATTGTCAGTTATACTTACAGGATGTCACATCCATCATCAAAAAATACACCGACGATTAGAAACTAGATTATGACAGGTCTCATTTTGGGTGCCAACTTGTGTTGTAGGACAAAGTGGCATTTATATCAAGATATTCTCAATTGATTTACCTTTTATTATCAATGTTGGGCACATTTTTTTAGTTCTTCACATGAAGGAAAGCATCGGGGAAATAAAAAAATATCTTTTGGTTGTCAGATAAATATGGTGACATAAGGGAAAGGACACTTGCATCACCTTTGGATTTTATGGGTCATGCAAGTATCACATCATCATTATAGATACAAATTGTTCTAATACAAACTCAGCTGAGTTGTGGCAACCTATTTTAAGATCCTTAAGTTGTAGTTTTTTTTTTCTAGTAAATTACTAATGAAATCCCTCTATGCTTTATGTTTAGACAGTTCAATTTGTGTAGGAGTTATCGAGAAGCATTATGGAGGCTACCTTTACTTTGAAGCCAGGGGAACGAAAGAAACAAAAGTGTATTTTTGGGCCGGTAAAGGTGGAAAGGCTACATAAACTCCCGAGGTGGTCTAATGAGGAGCTAGAGGAGGTAGTCATCGAAACTCTGGGCCCCAAATTCCAAGAGGCTATCCATAGAGGGAGGCTAAATATGGATATAAATTCCATGATTTTGGCATGGGCACTGGAATTGAAAGTGTATTTTGATGAGATTCATGAAGTTATGCATGCCTTGTTTGAGAATGATGTGCTTGACAGGATAGAATCCGTCATAGAGTAGGCTTGGCCTGGTAGAGGTTTTGATTACTCAGAGGGTAGCACTGATGATATTTTGGCTATGGAAGAAGGCTTACTCCCTTTCATTCATTGGCCACGTGGATTTGACAAGGGAGAGTATAGAATTGGTTGCCTGATAGGGCGAGAGAGCATAAAAATTGCTATCAGGAACCAGGTGGCTCTCAAGAACGCGGGTGGCATGGGTCCTCATATTCATGTTCCCCATGGAAGATGATCAGCTAGACACGGTAGAAGAGGAAGACAAAATTAATTGGGCGGGTCTTGTATGATAGAGCCATTTTGTAGTAAGGCTTACTTTTACCATCTTCCAGAATTCTTATCTTCTTTTTGTGCTGGATGGTGGGATGGTCAGTCATCATGGATATGCATATGTTTACTCTTATGGGCTTTCCTATTTTGGTATGGCAAACAGGACTGGAAGAAACTCTGCAGAAAATGTTGCTTTTTGCTGGGAAGAAAAAATTGTTGTAGCTAATGAAATGGAATACGATCCCAACTACACCTGACAGAGGCAAGGGTTTTGAGTAGATTATTAATACCTCATAAGTTTATCTTTTTTGACTTTATTTTGAAGGAAGATTTTCTCTTCTATTATGTAATAGATTAGAATCAATCAATCGACCTGATAGATATGGTGGAGATTAATATCCCACTTCATATTGTGTACTATAAATAACTATAGACTAGGATGCTAAAATGTGTTTCAGAACTTTATGGACATACTTGAAATGTTATTTCGATTTTTTATTTATATGAATAAATAATCACTATTACCGAAAAAAACTATCAAAGCCTATAGCCATTTATTCCAATACTGAATATCAACAATTCTTCTATATCATTATGCAACAATCAATATATATTTGAATTTTTAATTTTAAAAATTATTTTTCCTTCTCTTGCCACACTATATACCAATATTCAGAAAGTACCTAAGGGATCTTGAATACTAAAACTAGCTTGAGCTGTTATCGCTAATTCCATTGTTGCTGAAATTAGAAAAGTACTCCCTTCAGATGATTTCAAATATCCTAGAACTTTAAATTTACCTTTCATGCCTACTAATGAACCAAATCCTACCATTCTAGAGTCATAATACCATTCTCAAAACTAATATGATATATTACATCTGGAAATATCTATACTTCCAAAAGGAAGTGATATTAATATAATTCTAATAACTGAGAGGGGAGGGGTGAATCAGTAATCAACAAAAACAAATTTCAACCTCTTTTAAACTTTATGTGCCAAAACATTCAATAGAAACTAGCATAAGTAAAAATTTCAATGCACACATCCACTAATAATCAACCACACAATTTAAACACCATATTTAACTTGTGGAAACCCAAATGGGGAAAAAAATACGGTGTGAGTTGGTACTAACAAAATTTGTACACTTCTTGAATACGCCTTGTTAGGAGATTACCCTGTTAAAGTTTACATCAACACTGTTAGGTGCTACTTGGTTAAGGGATTTGTTGTAGATTTGTTAGGATCTTTTCCCTTTTAGGAGAAGCCTTGTTAGAGGACTTAAAGTGTTCAATTATAATGCAACCTTGTTAGAGGATTTACAACAAAGGTCTTTTAGGATCCACCGTGTTAAGGGATTTCACTGTTACAATGGTTAGAAATCAACAAATAAAATGATCTATGTAATTTGAACTAACTCTACATGATCAGACCCAGTTAAGATCTATACTTCTTCTCCATACTCTATTCTCTACATTAGCTTGATCACACTTGATTCCTTTACTTTCTCCTTCACCATATCCTTCTGCAATTTGCAATCAGCTCTCTAACTTCTTCTTTAATCATCCAATATATAGAATTAATTCTACTGACTCAAAACAAACCCTAGGTCTAAGATATGAATGAGCTAGATCATATTATGTTAGATTTAATGTATCTAATCACTCATAAAACATTTTTCTCTGACCGCATTGGCTTACATATGGATTTTACCTTCATAGTTGAGCCATCTTCAAAAACTCTTTTGACCAAAAGAAACTTCTTGAAGAATCCACCTCAAACACATACCTCAAGAAATGTGATGTCAAGTAAGTTCCACAAATCATGTAAATACCTAACTAATTTACAAAAATTATCACCAATCTTATTGCCACTTTGAATTCCTTCACTGATTCACAAATCTTCATTGCCTGTTCAAGAACTTTGTCTTGTTTTACCTCTTCATTTTGTTAACACCACTTCCAGTCAACTAAACTAGTTGCACCAGTCATCAATATGAGTCATGATCTTAAACATAGTATCTTGAAATTGTTCACAATCATATCCTATGGCCACTCCACCAAATAATTTACCAATTTGAGATAACATTCAAATCACTTAGAGTCTGTCACTGACTATTCTTGCAGTTACCTAGTTGGAATTCATTCAAACATTACCAACTTAATTCTTCATATAAAAATTAGTGATGGAAAAAATTAACATCACAACACATGACATATCCTTCATTAGAATAGAAAATCCATAAACATGCTGAAACTCATAATTCACTTATATAATATCTAGTAACATACTGAAAATGCTAAGTCAGTCAGTTGATATCAATGACAACCAAATAACTGATTAACCCATCATCAAATCTGTACCAATCTTCATCAATGCAATACTTAGCATCATTTCATCAGTTATGCTAATAATATCCCCCTTTTGGATTGATGGAAACACTCTTATCTACACCACATATAAGTAGTTTACCAATCATGGATCTATATAGAGTTTCATTTACCTCTTTTGATTCATCCTCCTTAGTTTGCAACCTATAACCATAGGTGTTCCCACTAGTTTTGAGTATAACATGCCAAAAGTTTTCAGAATATCCTTCACTTACTTGGATTGACTGATGTATATCCCTTTCTTTATTTTTTGTACTTGAAGTACAATAAATAATTTGACTTCTCTAATAATAGACATTTAAAATTCCTTTCTCATTTCTTCTGCAAATGACCTACTCAATGCTTCTGTAAAAGATGATTAAATTCTGTAAATGTTAGTACTGAATATTGAATACTATTGTTGTTCCACGGGAATGTTTTATTTCTTATTACAAGACACTTCTAACACTTTTGGATTTCTTTATTTTTGGTGTCTTTAATTCATCAACCATTTCAATATATATACTATACAATCCCTATGATGATCCACGATATGAACAACCATGACTCATAAATGGGTAACATCTGTTCGTATCATGACTGATCATTTATATTAGTTACAATATGCAATATTCATATTAGAATGGATACTAATCGGTATTCTTTACAAGTTAATATCAATAATTATCGATATTGTGTAACACATGATGTTCATCATTTATTAATGTTTACCGATACTAATTGGTATTTCATACGATAATCATTGTTTGCACTCAGCAATTTATAGTATCAATAAATCGATACTAATTGATCATAGTATAATATAAATCGATAGTTATTATAATACTTCACCATTAGCATGAGATTGCTTATTAACATATTACAGTATATATATGGATATATATTAATGAATAATAATCATTATTATCATTAATATATATATATATATATATATATATCTATGTGTAATATGTTTTTTCTCATTTGATTATTATCTGATCAACGCTATTATAATCCAACACTCCATCTTAGCTAGGGAAGATAATATGCTATATACCACCTTACTTGTGATATAATGTTTTACATATCACATAACATGTGATATGAGGAATCACCATACAAATGATACCTATTTTGCAAATCACCTTAACTCATGATACCTAATTTTCCATATCACCTTAGATTGTAATATGAGGAATCACCCTAGATCACGATACATGTTTTACATATCACCTCAAATCATGATATGAGGAATCACCTTATATCGTGATACCTAATTTTCATATCACCTTAGATCGTGATACAAGGATATAGTAACTAGAGAACATTGCATTCTCCTTACATATAACCCTATTATGGTATGTGCACTGACATCACAAAATGTCTACCATAACGATTCCGCATTACAAGATTGTCACCTTATAATGTTAAATACAAGTGTTCATTCACTAAGAAGTCTTCACTTCTTAGAAATGTAAACAGGATGGATGAGGCCATAAATTATTACACAAAAGAAGTTTACACATTAAAAATATTTATTATATTAATACAAATAAAAAAAATTTACATTTCAACCATACCAAGATTTTTTTTGAAGTGATCAACTTTCACCTTAGGGAGTGCTTTGGTAAGGATATCTATAGTTTGATCTCCTATACTAATATATTCCAACTGAATCACATTCCTCTCTACCATGTTTCTTACATAGTGGTAAGGAATCTCAATGTGCTTGGATCTGTCATGAAATAATGGATTTACTTAGAGTTTGATACAAATTTTGTTCACACTGGATGATAGTAGGTCTCAGTGGTTTTCCAAATAAGTCAACAAGTAATTTTCTAAGCGATACTGCTTCTCTAATAGCCATAGAAGCTACAATGTACTCGACCTCTGTAGAACTTTGAGCCACTGATGACTGTTTCCTGCTAATCCATGATACCATTGTCGATCCCAAACTAAAGCAGCACACTAAAGTTCTCTTTTGGTCAGTTACACTTCCAACCCAATCAGAGTCGGTGAATCCAAGAAGATCTACGTCAACTTTCTCATATTTGAGTCCATAATTTAGAGTACCCTGAAGATACCTCATTATATGTCTTGCAACAACAAGATGAGTTTCCTTAGGATAATACATGAACTAACTTAATGCATTACTGCATAGAAAACATTTGGTCTAGTGTTTACCAAGTACATCAATGATCCAATAATCTGCTTGTATAAAGTAGGATCTGTGGGAGGAGATTTTGTTGCAGCTTCCTTTAGTTAATAAAAGTTAGTTTCCATGGGTGATGAAATTGATCTACAATCTATCATACCAAATCTCTTTAATATTTCAATGGTATACTTTCCTTGATTCAGGATAATGCTATCTAAATTTTTCCAGACTTCTAGGCTAAGAAAGTAGTGCAATAACCCTAATTCTTTCATGTCAAATTTTGTGGCTAGATCCTTCTTGTATTGATGAATGAGGTGATCCTCTCCTATAATCAATAGATCATCAACATATAATATTAATATTAACATATTACCTTTGCGTTGTTTAAAGTAGAGATTTGGATAAACACCATTTTTCAAAAATCCCAACTTCATAAGGTAGCTTTCAATTCTCTCATACCAAGCTCTGGGAGCTTATTTTAGTCCATATAGGGTTTTATTTAATCTACACACATGAGTTATTGAGTTATGGATATCAAAACCTTCTAGTTGTTCTAAGTAGACCTCTTCCTCAATGGTTCCATTTAAGAAGGCAGTCTTTACATCCATCTGATGCACTTTCCATCCTTTAGCAACTGCAATGGCTAGGAATATTTGATTTGAAGTGTATCAAAAAATAGGAGAAAGGGTTTCTTCATAGTCAATCCATTCCTTTTGTGAAAATCCTCTGGCTACAAACCTTTCTTTTTACTTCTCTATACTACCATCTGCAGCATGTTTGATTTTGAACAACCATTTAGAGGTGACCACTGATTTCTCTTTGGGTCTAGGGACAATGTCCCATATGTTATTGTTTATAATAGACTAATATTCCTATATCATGGCATCTTTCCATACTTGCTGCTAAATGGTATCTGGAACATTTACAAGTTTTGATTTTGAGAGTTCACTCATTAGGGCTACATAACTAGATAATCTCGAGGGTCTTTGACGTAGTCAAGCTCGAAGGATCCAAGAATGGACTATCCAAACTTGCATCCAAAAACAAGAACACACGGTTCACAATCCATATTCTTAGATCTAACACTTTGATCTGTTCCCTAATCTAATCTCCCAAAGCTAAAAACAAAATACTACTTAAATACAAAAGCAACCAAGAGGTCGGCCATCAAATCAAACATTGGAGAAACCCCTTACCTAGATTTAGGTCCACACAACCCCCAATGAAAGATCCACCATTAATTTCGCAATCAAAATTAAATGCAGAATTCGACCACCAGATCCAACTCCAAAATAAAAAACTCAGGCAAAGGATGACTAAGCAATAGAGTAACTCAAGCAAAGAACACCCGAGAAAAAAAACATGACTCAGGCCAAGCATACCTGAGCAACATAAGACAAACCTAAGCGATATAAAATGAATTTGGAACAAGCATGCCTGAGCAACAGAAACCTGAGAAATAGAGTACTTCACCGAGCAGACTCCAAACAAGCTAAATAATAAAAGAAAACATCTTTTTATTTGGTTGAGAAGGATTGCCAAGGATCCTAGGATGCTCCTACATCAGACACCTTAGGTAAAGAAGATGTTCCCATAAAGGAAATCATGAACATTTTAAGGGAGTCAGAAAAGGTATCCCATACTTGTTCTTAACCCATATCTCCTCTTGCCTTTCATTCCATGTTGTCTTGATTCTGTCCATTGTCTCATCTGACAAATTCACACTTTCTATACTTTTCACATGTCTTTTACCTGCAACCGATAGTAGCTGACACTGATCCCTCTCACCTGACCAACTAATCAACTCACTATCATTTGCATCTCTCTATGTCACTAGTGTTTACATCTGCTGCACCACCTTATTCAAATATGTTATTTGTTTCTTCATCTCTGTAAGTTCCTCAGAGATATCATTCTCTTTCCCCTTTAGATTCTCCTTCCCTTCATCCATTGTTTCATCACTTCTCTTTTCCTCATTTTTTTCACTATTATTTAGATAAAATCTGATAACTCCACATCCCTTAGTCCCTTCTTCTTGCAAAGGTAGCAACTTATTATTGGATCCATCCTGCCTTACCACATAGGTATTTGCATGACCATCAAACATAACATGTATGTCATATTGCCAAGGTCTACCGAGCAACAATTGACAAACAGCCATAGGTAATACATCACAAGTATCTCATCATAATAAGATCCAATCATAAAATTAACAAGGCACTGCTCCTAAATGATAACCTTAGACACATCTTGTATCCAACTAATCTGATAAGGATTAGGATGTTTCCTCCTTTCCAAATTCAATTTACTAACCATCTCTTCTGAAACAAAGTTCTCAGAACTGTCACCATCAATTATGACATTACATACCTTATCCTTGCATTTACATCTGGTTTTGAACAGAGTCTTCTTCTGATCAACTTGCTTTGAGGGAAGCAAAGTTCTTCTAAGCAAAAGATTCATATTTTCTACCTTAGGTTCATTCTCAACAACTTCATTCACCACAACATTTTGGTGACTACCAACCTTCTTATTTGCATGGAAACATTCATTTGACCAATGTCCTTCTTCTCCATAGTTGTAACAAGTACCTCTGAATACACCTCTACCTTTTCTTCTCCTTGGTTAAATAGGTTTTGGTTCCTCCTCAACTCTATTTATCTTTTACTGACTGTTCTTTCTTCTCTTTCCCTCAGGAATTACCATAGTGTCTTCTCTTCAACTTATCTTCTACCTTCAATGCATACTGATAAGCATCTTCTACAGAGCAATCTTCAACATACCAATCTCATCTTGGATATTGAATTTCAGGTCGTTAACATACCTTACCACCTTTTCCTTAGAAATTTCTCTATGTCTAGACCGAATTGTCAACTTGTAGAACTCCTCGGTATAATCTTCTATAGTCATCTCCATCTATTTTAGATTCTGCAATTTCTTAAACAACTCAAGTTCATAGTCAGGAGGAATGAACTTAGCCTTTAGCTTTTCCACCATCAACCTCCATTGATTGATCTTCATCTCACCTTCTTCTTCTTGGTCCCTATGCAACTCTTTCCACCATAGAAAAACATGCCTTTAACTTAGTCTGTGCCAACTTTAATCTAAGCAGATCTTCAATGTCTTCCAGCTCAGAGTAGTCTTCCAACTCACTGATCCAATCAATCAAATCCTTGGGCTTCAATGTACCTAAGAAATTGGACTCCTCCATTCGATAACTTGTACTCAACCTAGCTTTAGATCTCTGCAGCTGACCATACCTGCCTCCTCCAGATCTTGCCATCCGATCAGTTCTCTCATCTCTACTAGATCTAGTAGCTTCAAAATATTCAACAGCTTCTTCATAAGCATCATCTATTCTAGGACCTCTCTATAATCCAACATTTCTGATACTTTCCATGATTTCATTCTTCAATGCCACCATCTTATATATGAATCTTTTTGTTATCCTCGCTTCCACCTCCTCAGAAAGATCTGCAATCTCTCTAGGATCCAATATTCTCAAAGGCATCTCTCTAGATCTTTGAAAACCCTAAGATCCACAATAAATTAACCATATCAACCTTCGCTCTACTACCACCTGACGCAGTCAAGATCAGAGGATCCAAGAATGGACTATCCAAACTTGCAGCCAACAACAAGGACACACCATTTACGATCCAGATTCTCATATCTAACACTTTGATATGTTCCCTAACATGATCTCCCAAAGCTAAGAATAAAATGCTACTTAAATACTAAAGAAACCAAGAGGTCAGACAAATAATCAAACATTGGAGAAACCCCTAACCCAGATTTAGGTCCACACAACTCCCAATGAAAGATCCACCATTAATGTCGCAATCAAAATCAAATACAAAATTCAGCCACCAGATCCAACTCCAAAATAAACAACTTGGGCAAAGGATGATGAAGAAATAGAGTGACTCTGGAAAAGAAAACTTGAGCAATAGAACACGACTCAGGCCAAGCACACTTGAGAAACATAAGACAAACCCGAGCGACAGAAAATGAACTCAGAACAAGCATGCCCGAGTGATAGAAACTCAAGCAACAGAGTACTTCACCGAGCAACCTCCAAACAAGCTAAAGAATAAAAGCAAACATCTTTTTTTTTGGTTGAGGAGGATTTCCAAGGATCCTAGGATGCTCCTGCATCAGTCTTTTACTTTCCCTGAATGTCCTTGAAGGAGCTCCATAAGACTTTGCTTCTTCTATTATATTAGTGGCCCATAGAGGTCTCTTTTTGATATTTTTCTAATGTTAAGAGTTGTTCCTCATTTTCTTCTTCCCCAGAATACTCCCTCTAAATCTCAGGTGTAAATTCCTCTTCTGGAAAAACATGTGTTTCTGGTTCTAAACAATTTATAGCTTTAGAGAATGCTATGTCTTCCTCAAAGATTACATCCCTTATGTTAGTAATAACTGAGAGCGGGGAGGGGGGGGGGGTG
>MU225748.1:4385802-4397896 GCA_018584345.1 Thuja plicata | reverse complement strand
TATATATATATGTATGTATGTATGTATGTATGTATGTATGTATGTATGTATGTATGTATGTATGTATGTATGTATGTATGTATGTATGTATGTATGTATGTATGTATGTATGTATGTATGTATGTATATAAAATAAGAATATTTTTAAAAAATAAATGCATAATCTAATTTTTAATTTTTACAATATTTAAATATATAATTCTAAAAAATAATTATATATATATATATATATATATATATATATAGTGAGTTTTTAATAAATAAAATTATTTTTTAGAATTATATATTTAAATATTGTAAAAATTAGATTATGCATTTATTTTTAAAAAAATTTCTTATTTTAATAATAATTATATTATAACATATATAATATATAACTAAGTTATAATTAAGTGACTTTAAGATATAAATTATATGAAAAATTTAATAATATTGCTTACATATTTTTTCAAAGTTAAATAATCACATTATTAAATTTATTATGTTCTAACCTAATAATTAAAGTTGTTTCCCCAAAGCTTGGATCTATGAAAGAGAGCTATTATATGCAAATTATGGAATCATTCCTTCTCGATTCAAGATCTAAAAGATATTCTGTCACAAGAATGGGAAGGGGTAGACCAAAATTTTTATCAAGATATTTCTAAGGGGATTTTTCTGGTTCTTTTTCATAACTGTGATGACAAAGATGTAGTATTTAGGAATACATCATGTGTATTTCAAGGGGTTGGCTTATGTATGAATGCATGGGTTCCTAATTTAAGTGTTTAAAATATTTGATACTATATTTGTTCCTTTTTTGGATACAAATGAAAGCTCTCCCATTGGAATATAGGGAACTTCATGTTAATGAGGTCATTGCCAATAACCTTGGCATTTTTCTCAAGCATTATCTAACTCAATACCATGACCCTTCAAAACCTGTGAGAGTATGTTTTCTCTTAGACACTTCCAAATATTTTCCTCATGTGTTTCAAATCAAGTCTCAAAATGGTCAATAGAAACAACAGATAATCTTTAAAAATCAAATTAATGTTTGCTTACACTATCACTCTGTAGACCATAACAGTCATAATTGTTCTATTGTAATCACTCTTGTTTTAGACCAAGGTAATATGCCCCAGGCACAACATGAGCTTCATAGTGAACATCGGCCTTCAACTCAAGTGGTGCAGGTTGATAAGAGTGATCAGACTCACTCACTCAGTATAAGAAATGAAACATAGTTTGTAATTGTTTATCAACATCAACAGGAAACCATCTTCTTACATGTTAAAGATCGTCTATCAAATACCCGCTCGAATGATCTTGTTAACTAGTTGATGTTTTCAACCTTCCCTATTGACATCATGATTAACCTAGGGAAGGTAGATGTAGAATCCATCAAGCTTCACTAAAATTACTAGGATCCAATGATAACACAAGTAACTCATACTGTTCATATGATATCCTAGATGTGTTATGTAATGATATATTGGATGAAACATCTTGTGTACACGATGAGAAATTTGTGCCACTATCTAATGTGTTGACAAGGGACATGCCATGACTTTCAGTTGGTTTAGACATTTTTATTCGGAGTGCTAAAGAAGATGGGTTTGGCTCACTTCCAACCTCCCCCCCTCTCTTCCAACTTCCCCTCATGAACACAATAATCTTATGAAAACATTCTATTAACATGAAACCCCACTTGTGTCATGTGAGGATAAGAAGGAGGCTACACTTGGTTTGCAAGATAATACATCTGTGACACCAATCAATTTGGAGAGGTTGGTTGAGGAAATACCTCATACAGTCGGTTCAGACCTCATTGACCAAATTGCATATGAAGAAGGGTTTGGCTCAGTTAAAGTTCCAACCTCCTCCCCTTCTTTATCACTTTCCCCTCTGGAAGACAAAAAAATATTGACATATTCATTTGTAGATGATTAGGGTCAAGATGAACATACTTTTTCATTAGAGGAAGATCATGATATTTTTCTCAAACTTTGTCTCTTGATCAAACGTCTTTATCACAAAATGTGATGAAGAGCTCCCCAAAAAAGTGAGGAAGAAAACCAAAATCTGAGAAAACAAATGAAGAGATTAAGGTGGGATTTCAATCTACTTTGGATAAAATCTTGTCAATTACAAAAAGACCAAGAAGGCTATGTTTCTCTTCACAATAAGGTTGATATCATGCAATGTTAGGGGTATTAATGCCCTTGACAAGCACACTCAGATTAAACATCAGATAGATGCTTAGAGTGCTGATATGTTTCTATTACAAGAAACCAAAATATCTCAAGACAAATTTGAGGCTACAATTGAGAAGTGGTCTAAATGGAGCAGTATTCATGAATAGGTTATGGGAGCATCTAGTGGTTTGGTCACTTTATTGAATCCTAGAACTACCGAATTAGAGCTTTTCACTGGGGGAAATAATTGGCAAACCTTATCTGCTCAAAATTTTGATTTGAAATTTATACTCATTAACATAAAAGAAAGTACTCTGATAATCCTCCTGATAAGAAATCCAACACTGGTTCAAGCAAAAAATCTTGTAAGGTGAGCCCTGTTAAACTTGATACCAAGCTCTCCATTTTTTATGAGGTTGAAGGAATGAAGTCAGAAGATGACCTGGAAGAGGTCTCCTCTGAGGAAGAAGAGATGGCCAAAGGGGAGCCAAGTAACAGAGACATTTATCACTTTGTTACTCCTGAAAAAGGTAATGATGAGAATAAATTCCAGTCGGTTGAGGCTATGGAAGACTCCGGAAAGGAAATCCCTGAGGAGGTAACTGAGAAAATTAACAATGTTATGGAAGTCTACATTGACAATATTCAGAAGAATAGTGAGGATGATCCTTAGAATAAGGATATTGAAGAAGATTTTTTGGGTAACATTATGAAGGAGTATGCTGAAGAATCTGAATATTTGGAAGCAGATAATGAAAAAATTATCAATAATGTCAACCAGGAGAACTTAAATGATATTCAGGGGAGTAAGGATGAAGAAATTATCAATTTAGATAAAAAAGATGCTGATTGCGAGATCATTCCCACTCCTCCTGACAGTCCTAAGGGTGAAAATGATGAAAAGGGAAAGAAAATACAGAAGCGTCTAAAAGCATTGAAGAAGATCTGTGGGATCAAGACTTCAAAGTTAAGAGAGTTACAAACATCAGTATGCTACAAGATGTGAGAAATAAAGCCATGTATGGCTATTACATTGACAAATGAGTCCAAGAAGATATTCAAAAAATTTGTACTAGGATTAAATCCCTGGAGTCATGGAATGCGATGCTGGAGGACACCATTGTTAAAATGCAGAATGATGCTGAGGAGTATCAGAAAGGTAAGGTTATTTCTGAGAAGGTAACTAATAATAATATCAAGCTGGAAGAAATTATTTCCAATGTTATTGACAATACTATCAAACCAATCAAAGAGAGAGTGAACAATAGTGAAATTATGATGAAGAAGTTGATCACAATGAACAATGAGGGTATGAAAACTACCGTTGATAATATGAAGGCTCTCTGTGCTCTACTGGAAGGGAACAATCCTAATAAAGGTAATGATGAGGAAGACAGGAAATAAGATATTCAGCTGGCCAGCCCTGGTTCCAGAACAAGAATTAGTACCAGAAAAAAAACTATCTCCCAAGCCAAAGATGTCACCAAACTAAAAGAATCAATTCAGAACATCCAGAATCAGATGGTGGAGGAAGAATAGTTTGTTAAGATGATGGAATGCTTCTGGTGCTGGAAGGTTTTTTGTGCCCATTTTGCTAGTAGTTTCTCTATTTTGGGGTGTCTCTATTTTTGTTCCTGCTCCTCACTATGTAATTTGGGGTTTATCCCTATTGGTTTATGTCAGCTGTTTTGACAGAGTGATGTCTTTTTGTGCTTGACTTGTCTATCTTTCTTCAACTTTGTTAAAGGGTTTTAGGGTCCCTTCAAAACCTGAAGTTACCATAATCAAAAAAATTTATGGACCAACCTACACCAATGAAAAGAAAACATTATGTGACACATTAAACTCCTTTATTCAAAGATATGCAAGAGATAAAAGACTCCTTGTCGGTGATTTTAATGCTATTACCTCAGTTGATGAAAAAAATGAGGAATTTTCCACGACAGAAAACAATTGATGAATTCAAATATTTCATCACTGATAATGAACTCAAAGACATCCTCCCAAAAAATGGGCACTTTATGTGGACTAATAAAAGAAAGGATTTCCTAGAAATTGTAGAAAGTCTAGACAGATTTTTGGTTACAAGCATCTGGTTTCTAGACAAGGTTGTCTTACAATCAGCCATTCTTGCTCTCATTTCATTGGACCATTATGCAATCTCTTTGGATATATTAGCAGTCACTCCACCCAAGTAGAGGCCTTCATTTAAGTTTGAAAGGATGTGGTTTAGACATCCTCACTTCCTTCCTTTATTAAGACAATGGTGGGTTTTAGACCCCTTTTGCAAGGGCACAAAAATGTATCAATTATATAAAAAGTGTGTCATGTTAAAACTCAGATTAAAATCTGGAATGTTGAAACCTTTAAGAACATTTTCACTCAAAAGGAGGAGGTGACAAAAGAGCTATTAAATATACATGAGCACATTATTCAACATGGATTTGATCCTACCACCTTCACCAAGCAAAAAAAGTTACAAATGGAATAGGAAGAACTAAGTAAGAGGGAAGAGAACTAATGGAAGAAAAAATACTGAGAGTTATGGTTGAAATATGGGGATCAAAATACAAAGTACTTTCATGCCTCAGAAAAAGATAAAACAATGGTGCAAACTATCTTTTCCATCCATGCGGTAGGGTCGGGTAATATCATTACTGATGCACAAGAATTCAAGATGAGGGTGTTGAGCTCTTTAAAAAAAATCTTGCACCACCTACGGTAAATGATACCCTTTATGACCTAGTAGAACAAGACCTACTAACTGCCATCCCACCGAACATTACTCAATAGGATAATTCCCTTCTTATCCAACCTTTTAATGAGGAGAAAGTTAAAAAGGTTGTATTCTCTATAACCCCGGACAAAGAAATGAGTCCAGATGGTTTCACAACACTTTTGTTTCATAAATGTTGGGAAGTAATAAAGTATGATTTGATTGTAACAATGAAATAAGCTAGGAAAAGAGGCGCTATGTTGAAAAAATTTAATACCACAAATATTGCACTCATTCTTAAAGTTAAAGACCCAAACACATTTGTAGACTTTTTCCCTATTTTGTTATGTAACATTATCTACAAGATCTTCACCAGGGATATATACTTTGGGCTGCAACATTCAATCCCAAAAATTATTTCACCTAACAAAGGGAGATTTGTTTTGGGCATAGATATAGTGGATGTAGCTTTGGTTGTGCATGAGGTGCTACATTATATTCAATCCTCTCACATCTCAGCTTTCATTATCAAATTGGACATGGTGAAAGCATATGCCATAGTTAGTTCGAGCTTCCTAATTAAAGTTTTACAAAGGTGTTGGTTCTTAGACAAATGATGCAAATGGATGTTCTCATGCCTCTCAGGCATATGTTTCTCAGTAATAATTAATGGAACTCCTGCAAGTGTTTTTCAAGTAGCATAGGGAGTGAGGTAAGGAGATCCACTCTCCCCATTCCTCTTCATCATCATGGTTGAAGCTCTTAGTAGGTTGATAAAGTACAAACATGGGTTATCACTTTGGCAAGGTTTCCACATCGCTCGAACAAATATCTCAACCACCCACACCTTGTTTTCCGATGAAACATTACTATATGGGAAATCTTCTCTCCTAGAATCCAAACATTCTTAATACTAATTACATTATTTTCTGTTGGTCTGGGCACAAGTTCCCAAGTCTGATTCTTCTCAATTTGTTCAATTTCTTCCTTCATATCATTCACCCAATTCAGATAAATACAAGCTTCTTCCATAGATTCAGGTTGAACTTCCAAAAGTAGACACAAAAAAGCATGGTCTTTTGTTTCTCTACTTATGGCAACAAATCCTTTATTTTAGATGCAGGAGCATCCTTGGGTTCCTGGCAATCTTGCATCAACCAAAAGAAATCATTTTGTTTTTAGTTTGTTCATGTTCTATTTATTTCTATGTTTTGTTTGACATCCTTCTGTGTTGTCACATTTTCTGTTGCGGACCTCGTGGCACATTCCTAGCATCATGTTTGATCTTCCTTTGGGTTCACACCTCGATCTATTTTTTCTCGGTGGAGATATTTATGATTTTTGGTCTTGACCTATATGTTCTTCATTTTCTTAGCTAGTTGGAGTTTCTAGATCTTGCAAACCCTCTTGGCTCATCGTTCGATGTTCCTAGACTCTTGGACAAACTCCCTTTTGGTGTTGGCTTCATTCTACTCATTGGTGAAGGAATTCTTCATGATTTAGGTCCTCACCTATTCTGCACGTTACATTTTCCTGTCTTGGAGATTGTGATCGATCTTGGCTGAATTGGTAGTGTTGTGAACATCTATATATTATTGTAATAATTTATTTAGTTGATATCTCTTAGTACAATGAGTATTCATAGATCTAGATAAAGGATATAATTAGGATTTTTGATCTTTAATTAGGCTTGTATGCCTAGAATGTAAGCATGCATGTTATTGGCCAATTATAATTGAATTTCATAATAATGCGAACATGTACTTTGACTTTCTCTCAATTCCTTGTTGTTTCCATTATGCTACTCTTTCTGCATGATATAGACAGTCCTCATTAAGGATTCTCATATCATGGCTATCCCAATTCTTATCACCAATAATCTGATTCTCAGAATGATTTCTCTATACATACCTTGGTTTATTAGTTGTAGATTTTGGTATTGGTTGATTCTCCTCATCCTCTTTCTTTTTGTCTTTTCTTTTGTTGTCTATATCAGATTCATAATCAATATGTCTCTCAGGTGTCTTTTGAAAATCCTCATCAACCTTCACATTCGTACTTTCCACAATTTTTTTCAGTCCTTTGTTATAACAATGGTAAGCCTTGCTTCTTGTAGAGTACCCCAAAAATATACCTTCATCTTCTTTTCTATCAAATTGCCAAGATTATTTTCATCTTTCCGAATGTAAAATTTTCTTCTGAAGATTTTTAAGTACTTAACTATAGGTGCTCTTTCATGCCATAACGCATATGATGTCTTTCCATGTTTTCTTTGGTACAAAACTCTGTTCGGAGTATACATAGCAGTATGTACTACTTCTCTCCTGTAGATTTCTAGTAGACTCACTTCTTGCAACATGGTTCTTGCTGCCTCCTGGATTGTAGTTTGGTTCATTCTTTCCACTACAACATTCTGTTGTGGTGATCTAGATGTTGAATATTGTCTCTTAATGCCATATTTTTCACATTAACTTTCAAACACATCAGAGGTAAAATCTCCTCCTTTGTCAAATATCAAACATTTAATCCCTCTACCACATTAATTTTCAACTCTAACCTTGAATATTTTAAACTTCTCAAATGCTTCTGATTTTTCTCTAAGAAATGCAACCCAAGTCAATCTTGAATAGTCATCAATGAAAAGTATAAAGTATCTCTCACCTTGAAAACTTCTTTCCCTGGTAGGACCACAAATATCAATGTGCACTAACTCCAGTAAACCGGTAGATGAATAATATTTTAGTTTGAATGATTCTCTTCTCTGTTTCCCTTCTTGACATCCTTTACAAATCAAATTATCTATTTTGCACAGTCTAGGTAAGTCTCTCACTGCTCAAGATGAATTTATTCTTACCAAATTATCAAAGTTTATGTGACACATCCTATGGTGCCAAAGCCAACTGTCAATGATCTTTGATAGAAAAAATCCTTCTGAAGCTCCTTCAAGATGGTACATGTTCCATTCCTTTTCTTTTTCCAACTGTAATCACATCTCTAGATCTCTTCCAGATTTCACATCCTTCATTCTTAAAAATAACATCTTATCCATTCTCACACATATGCCCAACACTTAACAAATTATGATGTAAACCCTTCACATAATAGACATTGTTAGTTTTATTCTTTCCATGAAAATTAATAGACCCTCTACCAACAATGTAAGAAGCCTTATCATCACCAAATCTAACAGGACCACCATCATATTTGTCAAGTGAAACAAACGTACTCTTTTCTCCAGTCATATGATTAGAATAACCACTATCAATTAACCATTCATTTTTATTTCTTCTAACATATAAAGCAGTTTCAACATCATCATAAACCTTGACACAAATGTTAGAAATATAAATTTCTTATCTCTTTTCCTCCTCAACATAAACCAAACAATTTTTTGTTTCTGAATCATCATCTAAAATTCTAGGTTAGCATCTTCATTCACTTAGTAAGCCTTCTTGTTGAATTTATTAAAAAAATTTCTAGGACCCTTCTCTGGACATCTAGTAGCCAAATGACCAATTTTATCATATCTAAAACATTTCATAGGTAACATACCTTTGTACTTTTCAGTACCTTTCTTTAGTCTTCTTGCAAAGTTTGATTCAAATTCTTCTCCATCATCACCATCAGGATCTTCATATGATTCAGTTGCCTTAAAAGTCGTTTATGATATGCAATTTTCTATCCCAAATTTTCTAAGCTCAAATGTGGTCAGGGTGTTGAATAATTGTTCTTTAATGAATTTCATCAGATCATACACCTCCTCAATTGCTGAGATCTTATCAATGTAACTATCTGGTAATGTCATCGAGATCTTTTCCATGAAATCTTGATCGGTAATAGTGCCTCCTTGGTTCTTTACTTCATTCACCACATCTCAACTCTCTACAAATAAATTTTAATATCCTCACCATCTTCCATTCTCAAATTCCCATAGTGTCTCTTAGTTATAAGCTTCTTAGATAACTTAACTCTATCATTCCCTTCATAGATCTCTTTCATCTTTTCCCAAACTTCATTAGTAGTCTTCAAAGAAATAAATTTAGCCAATTCAGTCTTGGATAAAGCACTAGTGATATCATACCTTGCTTTTTGATTCTCCTCATCCTGAGTGTTAAGCCCATTATGAGGAAATACATACTTTGTCTCCACACGCTTCCAGGTCTTGTAACCAATCGAAACCAAATAACCTTTCATCTTATCTTTCCATGAATTGTAGTTCGATCCATCAAATATGGGAATGTTCAATTTATGCGCCATTAGATCTTCCTCAAGTGGTTAATCTCTTCATTGAGGAACCGAGATGTGATACCAATTGTCAAACAAGTCGAATAACTGAGAGGGGGGGTCAATCAATTATTTCCACATGCTTTACAAAACTTTTTCTCTATTGGTAAACTATTAAAAATCAATAATAACAACTTCTGATTTATTGGTTAAGCACATAAAACATCCACAAAAAATGAAAACATGTAAACATAGGAACACTGACACAGAGAACACAAAGATTTGCATGGAAAAACCAAATTGGGAAAAACCATGGAGAAGCTAATTCTCATGAAATGTAAACACCGGTTAAGGTAATTTATACAAAGGATCACTGTCGGTTGTGTTCACTGCAGGTAAGGTTCACTTACACTCAGGCTAATTACCCTTAAATATGAAAAATATCATTGCCAATACAACAAGGCTCACTGTCAATACAAAGAGGCTCACTAGAAAAGTATTTGAAACAAAATTGAATCCACCACTGAGATCACTATCACCAAAAATCTTCCATGTATACGATCAACAACATGTAGATCTCTAGAAACAAATTCCAAATCATTTTTCATACAAGAAAAGATAAGCCACATGAGCAACAAGAATCCTCGCCCTTCTAATATTGCTTGATTCCATCAACCATGTCAGACAAATAAAATTTGAAATAGTTTGCACCAAGAGATTCCTACAGTGGTAAGGAATGAAATGTGGACCACCTCGACCAATAAAACTTTCCTCGCACATGCCAACATGCAACATCATCTCCAAAGTCATTTGTTCCAACGGACATGATGAACATGTTACATAAAAATGGGTAGGATTGAAACACAAATGAACACACTCTAGACAAGATTGACCCAAAAAATGATCTGCCAAATGTTGCACACAATGTAGAACCACCACCGAAAGATGAATCTATCAGTGAACACTTCGACCAAGATGCACATCCTATCAGTACAACAAACGATACAACTAGAACATGAAAATGCATAGGATATGTTGACATTAATGACAATCATTAATGACAAAAATATGAATAGCATCAACTTCACATTCTAACAAATATTTGTTAGTGGGACTCACAAAATGGAGTTAGGCAGTTAGACTACCCTTTTAGGTTGTTGAAAACCCTCAAAAAACTCCATCATTGTGTCGAGGAGGTGAATTGTTTTCTATTTTCCTTCTGTTCCAGCATCTTGTTAGGACAACCATCACCCTTTGATTGCAACTCTGCTCACCACTCACCTCCCCTTTTTTGGATGTGTATCCACAATGTGTCATCCTCATCCGCCAAAGTCTTCATCTTCTTTTATCACTCGTTGGATTCAACCCACTGCTAATCGGCCTCCTCCACCAAATAACCTCTCCACTCTTTTCCTCTCTTTTAGATTTTAATCTACCCGAAATTGACCACCTCCACCAGTTCTCACTTGCATTATCCTCAACACACTATACACAAAAAAACACATTATATTTATACGAATCTACAAAATATTGTTGTAATTTCTCTATAGATTCATCATGCACATTTGCAACATTCACAACTTAATCCACTTGCACTATCTCATCTACTCCACCAAACTTGAAAAAATAAGTTACCTCCATAATTTCAACTATCACAATATCCTCTTTATCATGTTCTCGATAAAACTTGGTTGGGATCTCTTCTTTTGGAATTTATTCCCCTTCCACTACCTCAACTCGTGAGGTATTTTCTCCTCTATTGTCTCTCTACATTCATTTTCCAACTGACGATCCTCCATGAGCGCACTTTCCTCTTTTTTTTCTTCATTCGTGTAGGTTTCTCTTACTTCTCTCACCCTCCAACTATAATTATTTTTCTTCAACAGGAATCTCCACATCCCATAACTCTCTTCCCAATATCATTCCAATAATGAAATCATCACGGGTCTCCTTATGACACACTTCATCATCTTCTTCTTCGAATTCATCCTCTTATGATCCACTACAATATTTCACTCACATTTACCCTCTTCTTCATGGCTTCAATATCCCAACTGATCAATACTTCACACACCTAAAATGATTTTTTTGAGCACTCCACAACTGCTTCACACTTTCATGTGCAAACCGTCTCACGATTTTGCACAATTTTACATGTCACCCACATGTCCTAACACAAGTTGCCTCACATTCGACACTCTTCTTATACACTTAGAACCTTTGGCTCTGATATCAATTGATGCAGAAGAAAATTTCTTCTACTTTGTGAATTTAAAATTCAACATAAAAAACCATACATAACACAACCCAAATATAGTAACTCTCGATAACAAAGTGTATAGTCAGAAAATGGAAGCACTTCCATACGAGACTAGTTTAGCCTTCTGAGTGAGTGGTTTGGGGTCATGACAAGCACCTCTGAATGGGTTCCTGATCTTGACATGGCTTCCCCCCTGACCTGCATTTCTAACCTCCATTTTATGACCTGAATTCTGCATTCTGGGTCTCTGACCTGTGATCCTGGGATCTGAGGACAGGGTTGACCTCCTAGGACAGGGTCAACCTTGACCCTTCCGTAGGATAGGGTCAACCTCGACCCTGCCCTAGGATAGGGTCAACCTTGAACCTATCCTAGGACATGGCCGACCTCGACCCTGTCCCAGGGTCCAAATCCTGGGAACTTTTGGTTTCCGGGATGTCGGTCTTCACAAAAAGTTTTCTCCCGCTTTCGGGTCGGCTGTTTCGGTTTTTGAATTGGTTGATTCCTAAATTATATTTAATATAGGTCCTCTCTTAGGGGTAAAGGCTTAAATGATGATTTAATTATCCTATGTAGGCCTCCTTAGAAGTTTGTGCCCTAATTTCATATAAAAGGGAGCCTTCTCCTCTCATTTTCTCTAAGCATGAATAACCACAATCAAGCAATTGAAGTCTTCTAATCAAGCATCAAGCATCCTTATGAAGTGAAGTCCAAGAA
>MU225748.1:4366809-4379818 GCA_018584345.1 Thuja plicata | reverse complement strand
ATCATTCTCAAGTATCCATTTGCATGAAGGAGATCCATTGGAGGCCATTGAAGGATTCAAGCCAAAAAGTGCCCTTTTGGTGATCTCTCCATCCATCTTCTTCCAAAGCCCTTTTCAAGTTTAAGAACCTATTCAAGACTTGGTGTTGGAGATCTACAAGCAAGAGATTGAAGACATCCTTCCATTCTACATTCCATGTTTTGAATCATACTTGTGGATTCACGAATTTCAATCCGCCACAAGGACATTACAAGCAAGGTGAATTTATGTGTTTACTTTGTTTATCTCTGCAATTTCAATTTTATTATAAGGTTAATTCCAAAATCGGGGTTTGACCAAGGCAAACCCCTTTCCCCCAACAAACAAACATTTTTCTTGTAGGTACAGGTTTGGGACTGTAAATCTGAGGCTAGATTTGGATACCCTTTTCGGATTTCTTTTAGACTGTGTGAACAGGGACACTTTCGGAGTTGAGCAGATCGAGTTGGCAAAAGTGGTATAGGGTCAACCTTTTTCATAAGACGACATCGGAACGGAAAAAGATTTCTGGGTTTTGTCTATCTCTCTGTTCCGATTCAGTATCAATTGTCAACATCTCTAGAAATAGTCTACAAATCTTAGAAAATAGCAATCTTTGATCTACCACTTTGTAAGGTTGGTACTTTCTCCTATTCTTTTCAATTACTGTCATTAATCATATTAATCAATCAATTTACAGAATTTAAGATCCCCTTTCTTGGTCTCTTTCCAAATATTGGATTCATTTGTGTATTAACCCTTTGGGGTTGATCAAAATTGGATCTCCTATTTGTGTATTTGAGGGTGAAAGAAAGGAGCATCTTATCTTCCCTTATTCACAATCACAATTGCAATATACAATCAACACAAATAACAAATAACAATTCAAATCCTCCTAAACCACAATTCTCTCCTTTACATTTTGGTAACATAACAACATTCCTCATCAAATCATCTACCATCATATCATCATCTAATTTTTTATGTTACATTTTCCTATTTTCCTATTTTTTATGTTATTTAGAGAAAATAGGATAAAAAAATATATAAAATAGGAAAATGTAACATTTATGGAACTCCACATTATGTAAACAATGTTAGCCTAATCTTTGGGGGCTCGTTGTCTTACATAGTATTGTGAGCGATATAATAGGTCCCCTTTCATCCTTGTTCCCATGCTTGGGGGGCAAGGATGACATCTCCTTCTTTTCTGTCTTTCCGGGATTCACTTTTCACTTGGTTAAGAAGTATTTATCTATTATGTGATATGCAATCGTACATGAACATTTTGGTTTGCATTGAGGATCTATGTCCTTGATCAAAACCTATTTCATTATTTTACATTGGGTTTCCATGGTTGATAAATCTCTCACCTTGGAAACTGAATACTGTGCTATCCCTCACAGGGGTTACTTTTTCACTTTTTTAATGATATCTCTTTGCATTCATCCCTTCCATGGCCTCATAGGAGCTATGACCTTCTTGGCTTGGATTGGGTGTTGTCTATGGATATTGTCTTGATGTTGAAGAAGGCTTTATCCTTGCTCTTTTTCTTTCCTTAACATGTCAAACTAATATGTACTTTTCCATATTAAGGAGGGGGGCATATACACGGCCTCCCTCATTTTATATTATGCATTTTTGTTCTAACATTTTGTTTTACAACATGCTAAATCCTCTGAGGGTAACACACATAAGTTGCTAAATCTTGAAGAGATACGCATTCAGTTAAAATTCAATATGCTAAATCCTCTGAGGGTAACGCACATAAGTTGCTAAATCCTGAAGGGATAGGCATTCAATTACAATTCAATATGCTAAATCCTCGGAAGGTAACACACATAAGTTTGTAAATCCTGAAGAGATATGCATTTTACAAATGTATTCCATGGTGATATAAGAATATGGATCCATGGGTGCTTCATAAAATTTGTTAGAAGACGCACTACATACATGCACAAAGCCGCCAAAAGGCACACAACTTTATGGGGTGACTATCAAGTACTTGCTTGGTAGGCCATCCTATCCTTTTGTGGTTCACAGTGAGATACACACATCTTATTGGGCGAGTTAACCACTCCTCTCTCTCTTTCTTCTCCTTAACTAAGTGATGTCTCTCTTATCGTGATCTTAGGGTTGATAAAGACTTAAGTCCCTTGGGGGCTTGAGGTTTTCTTTATCCCTTTTTGATTCCAATAAGACTAACTTTTTTTGTATATTCTCCTTTACCAAGAGTTTGTGTTGAACTCACTCTTGCTAAAGTGGGGGCTAAATGTATAGTCAAAAAATGGAAGCACTTCCATTTTAGACTTGTTTATCCTTTCGAGTAAGTGGTTTGGGGTCATGAAAAGCACTTTGACTGGGTTCTTGATCTTGACATGGCTTCCCCCCCTGTTCTACCTCTCTGTCCAGCATTTTCTGACCTGATTTCTGCATTCTGGGATATAGACCTGTGTTTTTGGGATTTAGGGACAGGGTCAACCTCCTTGACCCTGACCCAGGACAGGGTCGACCTCAACCCTGACCTAGGACAGGGTCAACCAGGTCGACCCTGTCCCAGGGTCCAAATCCTGGGAACTTTCAGTTTCTGAATGTCGGTCTTTGCAAAAGTTGTTTCCCACTTTCAGGTCGGCTATTTCAGGTTCTGAATCGGTTTATTCCTAAATTAAATTTAATATAGGTCCTCTCCTAGGGGTAAAGGCTTAAATGATGATTTAATTATCCTATGTAGGCCTCCTTAGAAGATTGTGCCCTAGTTTCATATAAAAGGGAGCTTTCTCCTCTCATTTTCTCTAACCACAATTAAGCATCATTACGCAATTGAGAATGATTTTCAAGTGCAATTCAAGCAAGATAAGGAGAAAGATTTCAAGAAAGCATCCATCCATTCTCAAGCATCCAAGCATCCATTTTCATGAAGGAGATCCATTGGAGGCCATTGAAGGATTCAAGCTACATAGTGCCCTTTTTGTGATGTCTCCATCCACCTTCTTCCAAGCCTCTTCCAAATTCAAGAACCCATTCAAGACTTGGTGTTGGAGATCTACAAGTAAGAGATTAAAGACATCCTTCCATTCTACATTCCATGTTTTGAAGTATACTTGTGGATCCACGGATTCGAATCCGCCACAAGGACATTACTAGCAAGGTGAATTTATGTGTTTACTTTGTTTATCTCTGCAATTTCAATTATATTATAAGGTTAATTCCAAAACTGGGGTTTGACCAAGGAAAACCCCTTTCCCCCAACAAACAAACCTCTTTCTTGTAGGTACAGGTTTGGGACTGTAGATTCGAGGCCAGATCTGGATACCCTTTTCAGATTTCTTTCAGACTGTGTGAACAGGGACACTTTCGGAGTTGAGCAGATCGAGTTGGCAAAAGTGGTACAAGGTCGACCTTTTTCATAAGATGACATCAGAACATAAAAATATTTCTGGGTTTTGTCCGTCTCTCTATTTCGGTTCGGTATCAACTATTATCATCTCCAAAAATAGTTTACAGATCTCAGAAAATAGCAATCTTTGATCTGCCATTTTGTAAGGTTGGTACTTCATCTCATCCATTTCAAGTCCTAGAACTATCATATACATTCCTTTCTAAAACAAGAATTTAAGATCTTTCCTCTTTGCTCTCATTTCCAAATGATTGATTCATTTGTGCATTGATCCTTTTTGGGTTGATCAATTTGGATCTTTCATTTGTGCATTTGAGGTTAAAAGGAACATCTTATCTTCCCCACACTTCACACAAACATCCACTTATTTCAAATGTGACATCATATCTTATCTTACATTTTAGTAACATTTTTATATGTTACACAAAGTTTATAACTAGTAAACACAATTGGATTCTCATTATATTAGAAGCACATCATAAAATTTTTGGCCTATTCATGGCCCTCTAGCACTTTTTAATTCTTCGCACACTCCTCTACAAAAAAGTTATTGATCATGCACTATCTGTGGTCATTTTCACTTTCATAGGCCTCCCCTTCTCTTCTATTTCCACACAACCCAACTAAACAACTCCACTTGCTACTTATCTCTATGTATCTTCTCACACCCTCTCCTCCTTAATTCTTCCATTCAATGCCTTCAATTTTTTATGATTTTATTTGAAACTAAAAGGACGTTTGTTCGCCTTCTTTAGGAATTATCTTCTTTTATAGCTCAATGCAAGAAATGTTTCTTTGAGGGGTCTGTCAGAATTTCTACATTTCATGCGTGTGCTTGCAAAGTCTTCAAATAAATTTCAATTATAACAATTGGCAATATTTTTCTATTATGCATTGATGGAATGCTAAATTCTTTCAAAACCCCAATTTGGAACGGGATGGAAGGATGTTAGCAGAGGTTACAAAATTTAATGTTGCACTTGTCATCCCATGTTATTCCCCTCTAAACCTATCATTTACATTCTTCCTATCCATTTCAAAGAAAGATAAATGTCTTTCTTGAAGGTAGGCAAATTTGTAACAAATCTAAAATCAACGCATTCTATGTGACGACATTCGTTTAATGCATTCTATCAAGTAGTACGTCTATGATACTATGGTTTTCATACACCTCTATGAGGAATTTAAAAAATATTTTATGGATGACCATACATTGTTCTAAAGATCCCATATTACCACAACAAGGAGGATTCTAGCTAAGGTTGTTGAAAATGGCTTTACACCTGCCAATTGTGGTTGCATAAAAATTACGTCAAACATCTTACATTTATACATTTTGGTTGAACACGGAATGTAACAATTGGTGCAACAAGATCCAAAATTTTGGCACACACACAAAGAGATGCTAGACAAAGCCAATGCAACCCCAAACCAAAGAAAACACATATTTTTGGTAGGCGTTGATTTCTCGTCGACTCGAGTGCTCCTACACCAGACATGCTAGGTAGGAAAATTTTGTTGAACAAGCTAAATAATTGAGAGGGGGGTGATTCAATTATTCACACACACTTTACAAAAAAATTTCTCTATTAGTAAACTGTTAAACATCAACAATAAAAACTTATGATTTACGGTTAAGCACATAAAACATGCATAGAAAATGAAAACGTGTAAACACAGGAACACCAACATAGAGAACACCAAGATTTATGTGGAAAATCCAAACTAGGAAAAACCATAGAGAAGATAATTCTCATGAAATTTAAACACCGGTTAAGGTGATTTATACAAAGGCTCACTGTCAGTTGTTCTCATTACAGGTAAGGATAATTTCCAGTCGGGCTAACTACCCTTAAATATGAAAAAGCTCACTACTAATACAATGAGGCTCACTGCCAATACAAAGAGGCTCACTACCAATGTATTTGAAACAAAATTGAATCCACCATTGAGATCACTATCACCAATAATCTGTCATGCATACAATAAACAACGTGTAGATCTCCAGAAATAGATTCACAATCTTTTCACATACAAGCAAAACATAAGCCACATGAGAAACAATAATCCTCACCCTTCTTATACTTCTTTATGCCATCAACCATGTCGGACAAACACAATTTGAAATAGCTCACACCAAGACATTCATGTGGTGGTAAGGAATGAAATGTGGAGCACCTTGATAATTACAACTTGCCTTGCACATGTCAATGCGCAACACCATCTCCAAAGCCATCAGTTCTAACATACATGATGAACACGTTTCATAACAAGGGTTGGGAGTGAAACACAAATGAATACGCTCCAAATAGGATTGACCCAAACAATCGATCCACCAAATGTTGTGTACAACGTAGAACCACCGTCGAAAGAGGAATCTGTCAGTGAACACTTCTACCGAGACACACATCCTATCAATACAACAACCGATACAACCAGAACACGAAAATGCATAGGATATGTTGACATCAATGAAAACCATTAATATCAACAACATGAATAACATCAACTTCACATTCTAACAATATCCCCCTTTGTAATTGATGGCAACATTCATCAATAACAAAGCATTCCACTGCCTTTGTGATTTTCAATAAGATCCCATTTGATCCCTAGAGGTATTGTGTTGGCACCTGTAGCCACTTGTTTGGGGAGGCTCATGAGTTTTTCTTTCCTTGCTAGCCTTTTGGATTTTCTCCCCAAAACTGTTTTCCATTCCCCATCAGTAGAGTTTGAGGAAGGACAGTCTTTCTGCATTTAATTTTTGATGATTCACATTGGTGAAAATTCATATATTCAGAGTAGAGCTATGTGATTATTTAATTAAAATAATTAGTTTAAAAAAAACATTTAATTATTAATATATCATATTGATTATTTTACTAACATAAAATAAAAATTTAGTTTATAAGAAATTTAAAAGAAATAAATTAGTTTAAAAACTGCAATACAAAATCAACCATTGCGAAAGTGTAGAAAAGTTTAAAATTAATTTTTTTTTATAAATATTTCATAGTTAGTTTAAAGTTGTACTGTGTTTTACGTTTGTCTTACTTTCACCAATGATGGTACAATTTTTGTTGACAACTCCTACAATAGTACGATGGCAAGGGTGTGGATGTTAATGGGATGCATCCAAACATATCGAATGATATGGATAGATAGTCAGTGCCCCCCAAATGATTAATATGGCTATAAAAATTGTGAGCATCCACTCACACTCAAAAAATACCTTTCAGTCTAAGAAAAGGCGTCATTTGAAATTTTTTTTCCAACCCACTGGAAATTAGGAATGATTTAGGAATTAAAAATCTGGAAATTGAAGGGGATCCAACTATAATAGTGAATGCCCTCAGAGTAGGATCAACGCCCAACTGGAGATTGAATGCGCTTCTTTCAGAAGCAATATCTCTTACCAAGGTATTCTCTAAAGTTACAGTTAATCATATATATAGGGAGGGAAACAAAAGGGCTGACAAATTAGCTAATTTAGGAGCAGATGGTCTCTCCTTACCCCCTATTGCTTTGTCAGCCTTAACATAGGTTCCTTTCTCTTTAAATATTTCCTCAATCTAGGTAGTTGGTATATCATCCTCTCTTATTATTGTTAAGAGAGGGCATGGATCGAGGGTTATATAACAATTTTCATACCTTTAATAAAATTAATTCCACTACATTGTCTTATTATTCTGTGCGAATCCATAATATAGAAAGACATACACACAAAGTTCATCCTTAGGAAGGGATGTAGGATGGTATGTATGTACGGATGCATGTATATATGTATGTATGAATATATATATGTTGACACATATGAGAGTATGTATATAGGTATGTATATGTGTATGTATGTATGTATGTCTATCTATATGTATGTATGTAGGGACACAATTATTAACACACACACTCATAATTACAATGGTTGATCCCTCTGTATCTGTATGTATTCTCCCTAACAGCTATACTTACCTCTCCTAAAATAGTAATAGACTTTTACTTATATAGATAGATAAATTTTTAACTATCATAGGGATTATAATTTCATTAGTGCATGCATCCCTAAGAGCATCAAATAAGAACTGACTACAATTCGCTTCGACGGTATTTTGTTAGGGTGTTGCAAAATTGTTAAAAGGACTAGTGCTTCATTGCAGCACTTTGAGGATTTCACTGAGATTGCATTTAGGTAAATTCAAGAGTATTAATAAACAGGTATGGGTAAATAGGTTATACAAATTATACATTGGTAGGATAGATTCTGGTCTCCAATTATTATACTAGAGGTTATAGATTTTAGCAAATAACATAGACATAATCAAATAAGTTACATACTTTTAGAATTATATATAAACACACTTATATATATACTCATATACAAACATAAAAATACTCAAATATTCCTATCTGTATATATATATATATATATATACCTTATTCAGAATAAGAACATACTGAATCAATCCTTAAAATCCTTAGCTTAAAATAGATAAAGACGGATCCTTTTTAACCCTTTTTTAAGATCGTATTAGTACAATCATGTCATTGCAGGGGCCTTAGATTATTAATATCATGCTTTGATAAGGTTTTCGCCCAATGCTATAGACTCATCATCATTTGCTCCACCTCTGCTCAGGTAAACCTACTATAGTTAGAATCAATCATTTAGTAGGATGGCTCCAAGGATTAGATGAGCTGGCCAATTCATATAGTAATCTCATTCAGGCCCTGACCCAAGGCTCAAAGACTCGACACATCTATTAAGGAAGTTAAGATGAACTTCAACCTTGAGTTGACATTGTAATCATAATAGGGTTATTCTACTAACACTATTGTCTTAGTTTTGCGAACCCTCCCCCAATTTAATCATAAGAAAATCAATTTCCACCTTGTCTAATAAGTATAATCCCAAGAGGTATTTAATCTCTAAACTTAGAGATACATACTGCGATTTAGGAACATTTAAAGGAGCCCATGTAAGCTAACATTTTATTTAGCGGAGAGATATTTATTAGCAAGATATAAAGTGGTATAATGACAAGATAAGAATTTATTGGGATCAAGACCTCATACGTGTAAGCTTAATTAAAAAAAATCATAGAGCTCGAGGGTTGTACTAAGGGTAAGTAAATAATGAGAAGAGTTAAATATCTCGGATCGATATCTCTATAATTAAGACCTATTGTTACACTCTTTTCACAAAGAAGTACTAGTTTAATTGTTGGGGAGACGAGTCTGTTTGGAGATGGAGTCTAGGTTATTAACCTTTGTATTGGGCGATGTCAGAGCCATGGAATTTCGAGGATCAATTAAACCAGAGCGCTGGAATAAAATTTTAAACCAACTCCTAGAGGCTGTGAGGTGAGCCACGAAGAAAATCTTAGGAGATTGTTACTTTGACAACGAATTTACATTTAAAACCAATGGGTCGATCGTAGGAGGATTTATCGCTATGGCTTCCTTTGTTGGGTTTGAGAAAGATGATATCATTAAGGTTGCTAAGAGCATCTTTGTGAATGACGTTTTGGGAGGATTGGATAAAATGGTTTATAGTGTCAACCCTGATCTCACCATGCCTTTCATAGAAACTATCATGAGGAAAGAGATAGACAAGGTCAAGGAGATTACACACGTCTAGAGAGTGCCTATGTTACTAATTAAAGATGAAAGGTGTTTTGAAGAGCATTGTTCTGAGGTGAAACGTAATCTGGACTTCCTATTTTGGGAGGTCCTTAAAACCAACACTGATAAGGATTGGCTGCTAAAGTACTAGAGAGATGAAGGCTCTGACATCCCTGAGGTTCTTGAGAAGACGACAATGGAGGACTTTTGTATTGTGGCTCCATCACTAAAATGATGCTCGAGAAAAACTAGGGACACAGATGTAGAGGATGATGCCATTGTAATTGTCAAGAAAAATGAAGGAGAATGAAGCTATGACTGGCTGCATAAGGTTTAAAGGGATGGTACTGATATAATTTTTTTAGGTCTAGTATGAATAGACCGGTTATAACTTTGTGTAATTTTTGAACTCATCTCAAGGTTTCTTTGTTTAACTATCTGTAAGTTTTGTATACATAGGCCTGGTAAAGACACTAATGCTCGTAGTACTAGTTTGAACAAGCTTTGGTGTAGTATGGACTTTTTTAGCATTATCTATAGAAACACTTGAAACAAAACTGATACTGTAATCTCTTTTTATCAATAGTATATTACTCTAGCGAATAAAATTTCTTGTTTGTTTAGTTATATCTATGTAAAGATGATCACATATCATGTACACACATCTATTTCTGCATGGACTTATGGGGCTTTTGTAACTTTACACTTGACCAAACAGTCCAAGATAGGTAAAAATAGTTTCAGATCCTAGAAAAATATATACATATATCCTCATTTAGGTCTATATATATACATGAATAAAGGTATATCATTGTAAAATATATTATTAGTCCAATATATATAATTTATATACACATAGATGGACACACATCTATTTCAATTCTTATAGTTACGACTTTCAATATGCTTAGGGATATCTATAGCTGAATACATATTAACATCTATACTCTAAAATAGGTACTAATTAACATAGATAAATAGGTTTTTATATAAACACCTATATATAATTATATTCATAAATTTTATTTAGATGTTTATATTTTAAGGTATATACATATACGCTTACATTAATATATAGGGGCTATATCTGGTATCCTTACATACTTACGGTTACCCTTCATGTAGTAATCATAAATAATAAAAGAGGCAAACGATAGGCATTAGAGCTTGACCTTCTTTGTTCATGATCAGTATCCCTTTGAAGTAATGAACATATAATATCACAATTCAACCATATTATCCAAGGCTTTAGGAAAATACTTTTAAAAACCAATATGTTGCGACCAAGGAGTGGTCTCTTCCGTGTATTTTAGGCGCTGATGAGCCTGTTTTACTGTCTTTATTATATTAGTCCTTGCACTCTATTTTCAAGTGTTATTAGAACAATTGTGAACTTTAAGTCAGTTGAACTTTTGTTAAGTACAAAAAATAACCATTAAGCCATGGGTGGAATAGATATGTCATATTACGCCAATATTATATATATGTTGTAGTATTTCATATAATAATATGAATGTGTGTTCTAACATCTAGATTAATTTGATAAGCTGCTTGCATGAATATCTTTTGCATATTAACTAATCTTGCCAAGAAGTAGGAGTCGCTGGGAGTGGTCAACAACATTGAAGGAGGACGTAAAGACCAGCTTCGTGCGGATAAGCCATCATGGCAACAGAAGACACGGCTGCCACAAATCAGGAGCCACTATCTCAGAGATGCATAAATATAGCTCTGCTATATTCCCTCCGTATTACCAGCATGTTGACTTGATCGCCCAGACTTCGTTGTGCATGTCATGGGCCGTTGCGCTTCATGTTCTCTTTCTTTGGCATGATTTTAGTTAGTTAGTTCCTTTTCTGTTTTGGAATAAAGAAGTCAATCCTCTATTTATAGGGAGGAGAATTTTTGTTTGTAAGTTTAGATTTTTGAAAGGAGAACAATGCTCTGATATATCTTGTTCAGCAAGTTCATTTTCAGCTTCATGTCTTATTTTTCATGTAACCAGTTTTGAAAGATAATGAAGTATCTTTTGGTTCATATTATGTGTTCATAGATTAGCAGAAGCCAACCAAGGGGGCCCACTTGGTAGGTGGATTAGAGTAGAAGTAGAATAGATTTACTTCCTGCATTTCCAGTAGTCTAGATATAAGATTACAGTTTCTTCCTGTAGCATTGTACTTTGTGAATGTTCCTGCAACACTTGCAAGGATAGCTTTAGTGAATGCTCTAGGTTGAAAGAATAGATTTCAGTAGAAGTTTGCAAGTTGTAGCATTCATTTTAGTAAGGATTAATTGTGTTTCCCTTCCTGCATCCCTAGTATAGATTTCTTTCATGTATTTTACTTTCCTGCAACATAGGTAGATTGGCTCCTTAAGGAACTTAGTGCACATAGTGTGCTGTACCATTTCAAGTATACGTCCCTGGGTTGACAAACTAAATGCACCTCATGGTGGGAGAAGTGATCCTTAGATTGAATACATTATTCCTAAGAGAGGCTTTGGGCATGATTACTAAGCACCTATTGTGAGGTGGTTCAGGCGCGTCCTTTCTGGGATGACGTTTGGCCTTCTATGGATTACAAAGAGGTGGGGCCAAAGGAAACAACTCATCCTCTGCTCCCTTCCAATCCCTCTACTCCCACTTTTGACATTCCATCTCCCTATCCTCCTGCATTCCTCTGAGAAATGCCCAAGCGGTGATCCAAAATTAGGCATTCGGTACAATGGGGGAACTCTTCACCTCCCGAGAGAGATTTCCTTGCTATTTATTTGTCTCTTATTGCATCTTAGGGAGCATATCCTTGGCTATCTGAGATTGGATGCACTATGACTACTCCAATCAAATTAGTAAGTACTATTCCTCAGATAGCCTTCGATGGAGAGATCACAACCAAGCGTCTCAAATTTGTCCTACTGAACTCTCAATCCATTATTCTAAGAGCAGTGTATAGAATCTTGGGCCGTAAATTCCTTTCTAACTCAGATAGATATAGGGTCAATATGGAAATTCTAGCTATGTTCATAGCATCGGCTATTTACGTAGACCCTAGGATAGAGGATATTGGAAAACTATGTTTATGGATTTTTAAAAGGAAATATCTTGGCAACATTGATAAAGTTATTCAAAATATAAAACCAAACTGCATGATCACTATGCCTAGGTTCTATGATCTGCCAGCAATTAATGGGAGGCCAGCCCCGACAATTCCCATTATGATCGTTGAAGAATTTCATGCCTTTCTATCTAGAGAACCAGTTATTACGAGAAATCTTGAATTCTTAATGGCTTTTATGCACCTAAGGATTCCAAATGAGGGAAATTGGTTCTACTATTATTGGCACAATGATGATATAGGGGAAACAGATAGGATTTTCTTTGACGATTTGGATTCTGGATAAATTATTGAGGTATGGATGGAAGAAGGAAATCATCATAGATATAAAAGACAGAGAATTGTTTCTCTGATTGATGAAGCTTCTAGGGTGGGCAAAAAGGAACGATGAGCATTAAGATTTATTTTTGTCCTCAAGTTCACCTAGATTTAAGTGGTGATGTGATTATTTGGCTTCTTTCACCTTATGTATCTTTCAGAGTTTAAAATTTTAAAATAATGCGATCAAGTTTTTTGTTCTATTAGCTATTTTATTTGATTCTTTAATCCTTACTTGAATGGCTGCTTCCCCCATTGACCCTTTGCTTAAATGTTAAGATGTATCTTAAGGATTGCAAGGCTACCTATGTGGTTATTTCTGCTAAATACTACCTAATAATTTTGTATACAATACTTGGAGTAACAAGGACACGAGTAATGCATTAATTAGTGTTTAACCCATAAGGAAGACCCTTTGAATCATAGAAAATAATATGGAGGCTTATACACTTTTTTAAACACATTCGGTACAACACATAGATATATGGTTTTATTTATAAGTTAATATTTTAGAGCTATATATATATATATATATATATATATA
>MU225748.1:4329100-4366248 GCA_018584345.1 Thuja plicata | reverse complement strand
ATTTAAGCATGGAGTCAGACATATTTATCTGTATCTCTAAATTCAATGTTATATCTGGATTTTTTGCCTTTAAGCCTCATGTTTTACTTGGTAACCTTGTATGAAGTCGCTCATTTGCTTAAAAGTTACCCTGAAAAGTTAAAAATGACAAAGATTGCCCCAAATTAACAAATGCATTAAAGATAAGTTTTGGTGATGTAAGTCATTTTAGTTTATACTAACCTTTGTTAGTATTTTTAAAAGGATTTGGGTAAGAAGGATACAGATTCTCCCTTTCCTTTTGATTAGATGCATAAGTACTACTATAGCTTAAACAAGGATGTTATATATATATATATATATAGTGATTTAATTGCGCTCACTGATTTAAACTAGCACTATTGAGTATTTCTCTTAATAAATCCAGGTTCTACCCTTAAAATGGAGTTTCAAATTAGGAATATACTCTTGGAAGGAGCTTAGTAAAAATTTTGTATTCCTTTTCCGCTATCTATAAGGGATGTGTAATTATTAGATCTAAAACATTAATTTGCTGCTAGAATTCTATAATGGCTTAAGGCTGAGTTTTTCTATAGTAAGATTTGATATCACCAGAAAGATAGTTTTAAAACAAAATTATATTATGTCATACTAATGAATATCAAGAGCATTAGTAAGTTTTTCTCTAGAGGCCTTTTTGCACAGGAACAACATTAAACATCGATGAAAGAATTATAGAAGAAAGAACCAAGGCTCCAGGATTTTACCACCGAGAATTCAGATATAGCCCTTGGTGTCACTTATGATTTGAGCTGAAAAGAAAAGCTTTTGATTATGTAATTTGTCATGAGGGTTTGCTGTCACATTTATCTGTAAATGAGGGTATGCCTTCATATTTATCTGTAAACATGGATATAAATCTATTTATCTATAACTATAAATGAGGGCATGCCTTCATATTTTCTGTAAATGAGGGAATGCCCTCATAATAAAAACTTTGTACTTCAAAATCTAGACCTATGGTCCCAGGCAAGACTAGAGGTTTTCTTCTCCATTCTTTCCTACCAGTGCCAGAAGTGAATGGAGTCTGTTGTAATAATTTTATGCCAATAATAAAATATTGTGGCTTCGGCCTTTTACCGATAAAAAAAAAAAACAATATTTCCCACTAGTGTATTTCAAATCTCCTTCTTGTCACCTATGATTCTTAAAGTAAATATGCGAATAAATCATTGTTTAAACATGGTCTATGTGAATAAATTATTGTTTAAACATGGTCTTCTTTTTCAAATAGGGGAATATTCAACTATTTTGTTAACAATTCATTTATACCCTCTAGATTCTATGTATCCATCTAATGCTCTTCATTTATCTATTTTATATAGTAGTATAATTTCACAAGAATATTATGGTTGGAGAGCATGATTCTTACTAAAAGAAAAAATTAAATGCCATGATTACTTGAATTTGTGTTTCTATTTGCTAGTTCATGTGCTCCATCCCAATTGTTACAACTATATATTAGTTCTATCTTCCATGCTTCATGACATTTTTCCTTATCACTCTCTTATATTGTTATTTCCCTAAATTATGTGGCCCTAGTCATTTTAGGTGGCACAATGTGATAGACCACCATAGTATATAAATATGAGCTTAGCTCGCAAGATGTTTCTATTATGCGTTGATAGAATGCTAAATTCTTTCAAAACCCCAATTTGGAATGGGCTGGAAGGATGTTAGCAGAGGTTACATAATTTGATGTTGAAGCTATCTTTTCCATTCTTCCTATCCATTTCAAAGAGAGAGAAACACCTTTCTTGAAGGTAGGTAAATTTGTAACCAATTTGAAATTGACGCATTCTATGTGACGACATATGTTTGAGGCATTTTGTCAAATAGTTTACATCTATGTGATGACATTTGTTTGAGGCATTTTGTCAAATAGTTTACATCTATGTGATGAAAAAACATTTGATGTATGAGCATATGCTATACCAAAGCTCCCATATTACCACAACAAGGAGCATACTGGCTAAGGTTGTTGAATATGGCTTTACACCTACCAATTGTGGTAGCATAAAAATTACATCAAACATCTTACATTTCTACATTTTGCTTCAAGATGGAATGTAACAATTCGTGTGACAAGATCCAAAATCTTAGCATACAGACAAAGCGATGCCAAACAAAGCCAATGCAATCCCAAAACAAAGAAAACATATATTTTTGGTCGGTGTTGATAGCTTGTCGACCTGAGTGCTCGTGCACCACATCTCTTGCATATGTTTCTTAAAATCTCACACTAGAGGGAATCCTTAGAATTGAAGTGTTTGTATGTTGTTATATCTTGTTTGTATGTTGTTGTACCAAAGAAAAATGAAGAATCATGCATTTAAATTTACTATTACATTATCAAAAGAATCACAATAAAGAATATGTATCCCTTAGAATGGATTTATGTACTCTCGAACTAGCTTCACAACGTGTAATACTTCACCAATATTGGTCTCAAATCAAGATATTACCAAGTATGATTCCACCCTAAAGATGCATGGAAGAAAAATTAAAAATCAAGGGTGGAATATACACACAAATTTTGGCATAACCAATATGCCAAAAAAATTCATATAGTTGATTAATACTATCCTACGAATCATTGTCAACTTCTTAGTCATCATCTTCTTAGATGATGTTCTCATATTTAACAAGATTTGGGAGTTAAGATATAGAACATGGCTCACACATTGTTAACACTTTGTGCCAATAAAATTTGTAGAAAAACTTCATCAATTTTAATTTTATTACCACACAAATCCACTATCTAGGCTATATCATATTCATGTAGGAGTCTACATTGACTCAAGGAAAAAATCAAAGTGTTATAAGATTGGCCAACTCATGCATCATCACCTAGTTGTTTATATTTATTGGACTAACAAGTTCTACCCTAGTTTTGTTCTTAGATTCTCTCACATTTATAGGACTCTCATTCATATCATGCAAAATAAATAAAAATTTATATGGACACCTATAAAATAGCGCACCAAGGAGTTAAATTAGATTCTATACACAATGCATATTTGAAATATTCAACACTTGAGCATGAGTCAACTTTCTTAATATTATTCGTCATTCAAACATTCATTCCTGAGCTATAATTCCCACCCAAGCAACATGCTTATTTGAGAACAAGGTCAATTCACATAACTACTCACTTGCAATAGTTATAAAACGTGGGAACACAATAAAATTTTAATAAGATTCTTTACTTAATGCATTGCAATGCTATTACATCTATGATAAATAATTATATGTCATTGTTCAAGTTGTAAATAAAAATACCACTGCATTCTAGGTAAGGATCTACTATAATTCATTCTAATCACTAGCTACTTTGATTTCTACTAATATATAGTAAGATAGATAATCCATGCCACTTGAAGTGGCTTCCATACTTGTAATACTTCCACCTAGTGATCAAGGAAAAAAAAAGAGGAAGGGCAATAGGGTAGTAGAATACCTCAAGATGCTTCTAGTTCATGTGATCATTATAGTGTGGAACTCAAATGACTATAGTCTTTTTGACTTGGAAACTCTTTACTTATAAACTCTTGCAAGTTACAAAGATGGGAAAAGTATATTTGTTCAAATGATATTCTTTGTTGGGAAATATATTGGAAATAAAGGAAAAACTGATAAATTATTAGATCACTTCAAAGGAGTGAACTCCAAAAATTAGAATATGTATTTAATCTCATAACATATGATAGTTTGAAAGTTCATTTTTTCTCCCTTATATATAGACGTAATTAGGTAGGATGAACTTCTTTGTTCAAATTAAGTCAACAAATGCAAATATTAAGATTAAGTATGTCACAAGTGCTTCACCTTATTACACTTGGGAAGATGAATATTAAGGTAATAACATGCCAGCCTTCTACAAGCAAGTGATGTACATAATGCTTAGCAAGTCTAGATGCTTTTGTATATCATTCATTTTCTCATGTTGCATCTTTAACTAGTACATTTTTTTCATTTAATTAAGAATTCAAAAAGGACCTACTTTCACAACCTCTTCTCTAATATGTATCCAACTACATTAGGTCCTTAAATAAACTTCCCTTCATGTAACTAAGGCATTCTAAATCGATTACTGCCTATTACTTTTTCAAGAAATATACATGAAATATATGTTGAATTCAGGATAGAGTGGAAGTTCCAACTTATAAGATACATTTCCAATCCAATGGAGAACTTTACAGAAAACATATAAAAATGAGTTTAAGCTTCATTTTTCTTATGTTTCTTAGTTGAAATTTATTTTTAAGGTTGCAACTAAAGTAATAATCAATTCTCTCCTTAAGAATCCCTCTTACTTCTATGTTGATATGTTTGTTTCATCCCATTTTTAGTCATGCAATTAAATTATCCTTAAGGATTTGATGTATTTTCTATTGGTGTTGAATAATGTCCTTTACAACACAAGATTCAAGATGGCCATATAAATAAGAAGTATTATATGACACTATTATCCACAAAGAGCTTCAAATGGAATTATCATGATTGATTTGTGCAATAATGTGTTATATTGAACTAATCTTCCAATGAAATCCACATAGACTATTGCACTCATTTTTTAAAGGCAAAGAAGTGTTGATATCCTTTGAAACATTTATTCATAATTTCTATTTAGCCATTTGAATGTGCTAGTTTTGTGCTCCATGCAACAAATAAGTTTCTTTAAAATACGCTATTGAATATATGGTCACAATCGCTCACAACGATTTTGGGAATGCAATGGAGCTTTTGTAATTTTTTCATGTATAATAATGTTGTCATACAAGCTTGAAACATATAAAAAAGTTCACAATAATATGTATACTTAAAAAGTCTATCTACAACCACCAAAATTACATCAAGGTTATCTAACTTGGGTAAACTAATAATGAAGCCCAGTGATGTTTCCTCCCAACATTGTATATGACTAATAATTGTGAGAAGCATAAGGTCTTTACCATTTCACCTTTACTTTTTTGGCACATAAAAAAATTGACCTTAAGTCCTTTACAACCCCGTAAGACCTTCCTAAAAAAAATATTCCTTTGTACAATGATAGGTATTTAAGCACACCAAATGTTCCATTGACAAGTCAAGCAAAAATTTTTGAATAAAAAGAGCTTATCATTGTACCATTAGGATTCTCCTTTCAAAACATACTTATCAAAATAGAATGGGTCATATTGAACATGTTGAATGAACTTCTTTTTAGAAGATCATTTTGCCACTCTTTTTATACAAATTATACCCAATCAAGTTATAATAAAGAAATGATACAAATTATCAAAATTGATTAACACTTGTAGTTGGTCTCAGCTACCAGACCCACTACCAAGCTCTTTTGAGTCTCATGACTATGCCACAAGTATGGATAGCTAGATTCTAAAAAACTTCCTTGTCTATTTTTTATCATTTCTCTTATTTGAGACACTCAACCTCTTGTTGAAAAAGAAAACAAAAAGGATAAGATTATTTGTTAGGATCTATTATTAGTTCATGCCGTAGGCCGGATATTATAGCATTCAATGCAAAACAACTGTTTCTATTAGTTATCCAATCAGAACATTGTATTTTTCAACAACTTTTTGCATTGATATAGTTTTAATATATTTTGAGTTTTCTATATTGTAATAGAAATTATTTATCTCTAATTTTATTGGGTAAATGTGGCTACAGTAGTGTGTGAGGCTTTTGTCTTTTTATAGAGAGATATTTTTCATTTTATGTCCAATGATAACACTTTATATATAGTTCTAATATATTTTGAATCTTCTATTATTGAATTTTGCTACTATTATTTATAATATTATAGTTGTAACTAATTAATTATATTATACATTAATATTAACTTAATAGTGTAATATTTATATTATTTATTATATATTATTATATTCATAACAGTGTACAAAAAGTACCAAATCAATGTTAATTTAAATATCATTAATTACTTGAATGTGATACTGTAATAGAAATCTTAATTTAATATTTACTATTTAATGTTCAACTATAATTAATGATTATAATTACTTAATATTCAAATATCTTGTTGAGCGGTTACAATCTCCTTCCCACATCGAGCCAAATATCCTAAGGCTTAATCTTTAGGACTTAGGCAGGAACTAGACGCTATGTGTCCTTTTTGATAACAAAAAACCTACTGATATTTCAGAAAACCAAAATAAATTCTGATACACATCCTACTAATGATCTACCTATTATCACTTGTCACTTATATCTCTTATCTTCTTAAAATGAATGATCAAACGAATATCTCACATAAATTTCAAAATGTAAAACTTTCCACCACTTTTATTAAAGTCCCTATAACATAAATGGTCTTATAAAAACAATACAACACACTTATTCCTCAAGTAATAATAACTAATAATAACGACCTTAAAGAGAATTCTCCTAATACTTGAATGCCATGGAGGCCAATTATCATTATGATTTTAAGGATCTTGAATACTACAAAACGAGGGAAAGAATGGTTGGTGGGCATCTTGACGTACACCTAACATCTAGTATGAACAACCTTCTTACAAAAGCATCAATTTGAAAAACGGGTCACTTTCTCTGTATTAAAATAAATTGCGAGCTTATCATGCTGACATTAAAGAAAGAACAAAAGAAATCACAGTCTATATTATCCATTTGTCTTAGTCAATAAAAGCCAGTATTAATGGTATTCTACAAAGTTCTTGGCAGAGTAATAAAGCAGAAATTCAGAGATATATTCTCCAGTGAAAAAGTAGGAGAAGGCAAAAAAGGTCACGGAAGCCCAAAAACAAAGAAATGACAAAATGATGAGATCTTTAAATTCAATGAGATTGACATTTTGGTCCCACTCCTATTTCTTTAAATTTAGTGATATTGACGTTTTGGGCCCAGTACCATATCTTTAAATTTAATGAAATTTGAATTCACCCTTCACTCCCATAGTCCTTTGAACTATGGAGCCCATGAAAATCATGACTTGGTGTTTCAGATTTATGTTTGGTTTCCTCTTTTTAGGGTTTTATAGGTGGATTTAGTTTGGAACTTATCACTTATTCTCATCGTTCTTTTTAAGTCTGCAGTAGGGAAAGCGAAAAGTTATTGGTTTAGGGGAAGAGGGCTCGTTTAGTGGAAGAGGGCTTGTTTTCACTGAGTTTATTATAGATCTTTTGTCTTGTTAATCTTAACTTATTCACTTTTTATTTTAGTTTAGTTCTTTATGGTCAATCATCTCGGTCGATTGAGAAAAATGGTGGAGAAAGCGAAAGGTTATTGGTTTAGGGGAAGAGGGCTCGTTAGTGGAAGAGGGCTTGTTTTGACCGAGTTTATTATAGATCTTTTCTCTTGTTAATCTTAACTTATCCGCTTCTTATTTTAGTTTAGCTCTTTATGGTCGATGATTTCAATCGATTGATAAAAAATGGTGGAGAAAGCGAAAGGTTATTGGTTTAATGCAGAGTGAGCTGGTTTTGAATGAGCTTATAAGACATATTATTTTGCCTTGTCAATCTTAAATTATAAGGCATGGAGTTGGGTTTAAGTTGGCGATATCAAGTTTTTATAATATTTATGTATTTTTATTGTAGACATGAGGTTTATATTGTTTATGGAATGGTTGTCCTATTGGGGCTACTATTTTCCTCATTTATTGACATATTGTGCCTTTCCTTCCTTTCTTCAACACTCTCATTTCATTCAACTCATCGTGATTTTCCTTATTTTCATGGGCACTATCACTTCATTTATCTATGTGCCTTACATTTCTTCCATTAATAATATCGTTAATGTGGTTGGATTTTATACTTTTTTGTACATTTCATTTATTTGTGTACCTTACATTTCTTCTATTAATTTTGAATGAGCTTATTGGGAACTTTTTGTCTTGCCAATCTTATATTATAAGGGATGAAGTTGGGTTTAATCTCGTGATGTCAAGTCTTATGATATTTATGTCTTTTTAATGTAGGCATATGATTTATATTGTTTAAGTAATTTTTCTATTGTGCCTACTTTTTTCTCTTCTATTGACTTATTATGTTTTTCCTTCCTTTCTTGGACACTCACTTCATTTATGTGTGTATCTTACATGTGTTCTATTAAAAGTATCAATAATGTATTTGCACTTTCTTCATTTTTAGGCACTCACTTCACTTATTTTTGTACCTTACATTATTTTATAATATAATATTAATAATGTGATTGAGTATAGTGATACTTTATCTTTGAGAACTTTCTTTTCACATTGATAACTCACAATACATCTTTTGTGATGCATAATTATGATGCCAATTTCCTTTCTAGAAATGACACTTCCTTAATTAGACATGAATAAGCTATATTTAATGGTGTTATGATTTCTATGCGTCATGATACTCTTATTCATATGACTTATGCATCTCCATAATTTTTAATTTGAATAAAAGTCCATATCACTAATAAATGTAAATGGTATTAGAAATTTTCACAAAAAGGGTGGGTAGAAAATATTACACCCCAACGTCCATATGGGGCCAAGCTTGGAATAAACACATAGAGTAAGGTTGTAAAGTGATGAAAACTATACTACTAGGTGTTGTAGAAGGGGTCCTAATTATTTGGTTTTTCCCATACAGTAGCATAGTTTGGGTCATCCAAAGGGGGGTCTCATCCAAAAATAACACCCTCCTTTGTATCTTCATAAAGTGGCTAAATGTTAGGAATAAGTTAAATTACTAGAGAAAGTTGAGGAAACTTGTCAAGATTTGATAATCCAAGATACCTAAGGTCATAGTCCTAGGAAGAGGTAGAGTGGGGGAAGGAGGCCTAGACCACTTGTGATCATTTTTTTCCTCTTAGATCTTCATAAGGGGGCTTAAAAGAATGAGAGAGAATGTCCTTATCACCACAAGAAAATCCTTGTGTCCACATCGACAACCACAAGGGGGAGATTGACTTCTGTTGGAGGTTAGAGTCAATGACACCCCAACAATCATTCAAGGGACATTATCCCAATAATTAATAAGCTCATATAGATGTGTTATTTCAAATACAAATTTATTGGTTTGAACCTAAATTCACATAAGCATGTAAGAGCATATCCCATCCTTAATAGTATAAAGGAAAAAGTGAACATTGTTGATCCCTAAGAGGCTCATGCCTAAATAGTGGTAGTTGGGAAGCTTCACGAGAGTAGGACTTGGTGCACACTACAAATCAACCTCTGGGATTTCAAAACCTAGCCCTTTGTTCCTAGGGGAGAAAAGGGAGATAGAACATTTTTCAAAGAAAAAGCTAAACTACAAAGGCATTTCACCAGATCTTTTATAACATTTCACAAATCTATAGCTAAACCTCTACACAATCTTGGAGACTTTCATTTCAAGGATATTTCCTTTGGGGATGGACACGATGTGCAAGTAGGGGTCCTAATAAAAGCATATACACCCTTGCGGATGCAAGGTTATCCCAAAAGATGGACACAGTGCAAGAAAAATATTCCTAATTAGAATCCAAACAAGATACACTTAGGAGTGACCTTATTTTCCAGATTTAAATAGTTCCTACAAAGGTTAGATACGAGAACCCACACCTAGATAGTTTTCCATTAAAAGAAGAAAATTGTAATGTTACAATTCATTATCTATTTTAAAGAAAATAGAAGAGTGTGACAGTCACATGATCCATTAGTTCTTAGGAAAAATAGCAAACAAAAAAGACCAACATATATAAATTTGACTTGACGTATATGAAATCAACACATAACACTCGGATTAACAAAATAATAAGGTGACACAAGAAGAGTCTCCATACTTTATTAAGAGAAAACACGCAAAGGTTAGAGGGTGAATACATCAAGATGGTGTGCAATAAAGTGGCCACCCTATGCAAAAAAAATCACTAATAACCTAATCAGGTTATTTAAAATTTAAATAACCCAATAGGGTTACGGTTAGGTAATTACCGAGCCTAAAATTTATAAAACCCAACTAGGTTTTAATATAATAAAACCCCGATAAGGTTTTTATTATATTGAAAACCCAATCAAGTTTTTATTATATTAAAAATTGACTAGGTTTTAAAAGTTCATATTATATCTCCACTATTGTGGTCGATAGGGCATAACAAACCATGGGTCGTGGATACTTACCAATGAAAGGAGCGTAAAATTGCAAGAACCCGATTGGGTCTCACTAGAAATTAGATTTTTTTAGTGTTTCCAACAATTCTTCATGATGTCGCATCGTCGCAAAGGTAATAATGGATTTTTTTATTTTTTTTACAAATTGAATTGTAATAGAGTTTTTTGGATTGATTTTTTAAAAAAATTTATTCACTGCTAGATTCTCAAAACTTTACCCCACAACAAAACACGCAACAATAACATGTTCTTGAACAAAAAAAACCACCAAAAACTCAATGTTTCCCCTCAACAACAACAAAAAAAATCTCAAAATGTTGCCCCTCAACAACAAGGACAATCTCAAAACCCTTCACCTCCTCAGGTAGAACTTGTACAATCCACACAAGAGGATCTCTTAAATTGCCTATCACATGAAACATATATATATATATATATATAGTCTAAAAATAAAATAAAAAAACAAATAGAGAATAGAAAATACAAAAAAAAATAGTATATACGTGAAAAAGAGAAAAATAAGAGAAGAGTTGTACATATGTTGTATAGAGAGTAACATCCAAGGGGGAGGTACTAATTTTTTGTCAAAATGCTCAACTAATGTCAAAGGGGGAGATTGTTATCTCTATAGGATATTTTGTTTTCATTAGTTTAGACAAAGTCATAAGAATCAGAAGATTCAATCAGTGAAAAGAAGAAAAGAAAATATATGAGCAGTCGGTAATGTACACCGAGCAAGGCAGTGAAGTCGGTAAAGCGCATACACTACACCAAGAGCACACAGTTTACCAAACACCGAGAGCACAAACAGAACACCAAGTTGACATTTACTGAGTATTGAAGAACAAGTTAACCGAGTGAAGATAAGTTACTCTACCAAGTTACTTAATGGACTTTAAAGCGATAAGGATGCATTTAATATAGTGACAATATTAATTGTGATTCTACAATGCACGATGATGAGTTTGTTACACGATCAACAATCAAAATAATTCAAAGAGAATATCTGAGAAGCAGATTAAGCGGTTAATCAAATATTTCTATTTCCAAGAAAAACACCAAGTACCGAGGTAAAAGTGACACAATCACCGAGTGGAAAAGAAGGTCTAACAGTCGAAATAATTTATCAATGACCTAACGCATAAGATTAAGATGCAATAAATCTTATACTTAAAGGATGAGAGAGAGAGAGAGAGAGAGAGAGACAGAGAGAGAGAGAGAGAGAGAGAGAGAGAGGCTATTATTGGAGAACAAAAATCAGAGCAGAGAGCACTGAGCTGATATCTTGCTACAATAGAGAAAATCTGAGTAGTGTTATAGATTGTAATTGAGGTAACACAAGTATTTTAGAGCACATAGATTTCGATCATCATTTGTAATTGATGCATTATAACAAAAATTTGTAAGTTGTTAATACTATTGTATTGAGAGCTAGAAATCCCAATACTGGGTAGATCTTAACGGATCTGATTTATGTAAAACCTTTAACAGGGTACATCTCTAAGTGTAGAGATTGTAAAATCCTCTAACTAGGTAGACCTAACAAGTCTTTTTATACTCTTAACTGGGTAAGCTATAAAAATGGCTAAACTATGTAAGCTCTAACCAAGCACCCTTTATACTGCAGTTAGTGAAGGTTGTGGGTGTCATCCCCACTGTAGTTTTGTCCTCTAACCAAGGATTTCTGCGTAAACAACATCATGGAGTTATGAGTTCATTTACTCAAATGTTTCCATGTTATATTTTATGTTTTATTTCAAGTTATTGAAATCGGTAAACAACAGCAGCAGTATACAGCTTAAGTTATAAAAGTTTTTATGGTACTATTTCACCCCTCCCCTCTCAGTCCCAACTTTCCATAAGTCATTCCAACAAAGGAGTCTATGGAGTTACAGACTCTTCAGGCGGCTACATCATTGATTAATATCATCATTCAACAATGGCACACAGTTAGTGCATCGTCTCAGATCACAAGATGATTCAACACCTGCACCACTTGCCTTATCATCAGCTACGCCATTTGGTTGTGCATAGCCCATTTATCATATGTGTCCCAATTTCTAGTATATATGTTATACGGTAGATACTTATGTGAATGAGGATGGTTACACATCCCATTCATGTACAAATTTTGGGAGTATATGTCATGCTACCACAACAGAAGATATGGCCCTCACAGATGACTTGATGACTATGGTGTTTTTTGGTGGAGAGTAGGTGCAAGTGTGTTTATTTATATTTATATTATTTTATTTATTAATCACTTAAAAATTATAAATGTAAATAAGATTTCATTTATAGAACAATTTAAATTGATACATGAACAATATGCATTTCAGGGTGCAACAACTAGTACGAGTACACCACACCATATTCCTTCCACTTGATGTACACTTGTAGCTTCAACATCGGAGATAAACAAAATTAATATGTTAAAATAAAATAATACCTTGATTTCAAAATAATTTTTGATAATATATACTAACTCTCTAATGTATATTTATTTTGTGTTTTATAGGGGTTGTCAAGGGATCATAAATCCTAGGATGATGATGTCATGCTTTTGATCATTCACTTTGGCCTAGAAAGCTATGCGGTATCATATTTTTCATGTCTCTTATTATAATTTTGATTGAATCTATGCGAGTCATTTAAATTTAGGTTTTCTCACTTATATTTTAATATTATATATTGATATCTCTTATGTTAAATTTGTTTCTCTTGGGTTACCCCACCTGGGTCAAGGACATCTCATGTGTGAAAGGCATCCTCAAAAACACTGAAAAGGAAAAGGACATCCTCGCAGAAACCTAAACACTAAAAGGTAATTCAGCACAATTTTAATTTATTTGTTTGTAATCACCTAAAAATGGTCTATATAATCAGAGGCCCTAATCTGAAATCAAATTCTCTTTGTCCTAACCAAGGCATCAAATCTAGTGTTAATCATAATTGTTTAATTGTACTAGATCAATTTAATTACACGATTTATCAAAAATCAAGCATCAAAGATCACTCATCAAGAGGCATTAAATCATCAATTAATCCTATTCATTTTCTTCTTCCATTTATGACCATCAGTAGGAAGGCTTGTGGCTTGCACAATGATATTTGTTTATTTCAAATGAAATTCTACCCATAGTAACCCTCTGTTCTGGCCACGATGAAACAAATTGGTGAGAAAGACTTTTGTCGTAATGAGTCATAGACTCCGTAAATGAAGAAATTCCACCCTCCTTACAGACATGCCACACACTAGGATTATTCTTAAAAACATAATCAATTTTATCAGGCTCCACATGGACCCAATCCCCTCCCATACTAGAATCCACTATAATATCAGTTGTAGAGGCACGAAAGACAAAATGAGATTGTGAATTGCAGATCTAGGGTTGTTTCATACGTTTAGAAAATATGATAGATGAGATAAACCAAATGAAATACCTACAAGGCATGCAATAATTGCAAAAACTACATTTTTCTGATGCCAGCACAACAATGATAGTAGTTTCATGCGGGCGGTCCTTTCTTCCAAACAAAATGTGGTGAAAAATAATTAAGGGCCAAAAATAAAATCTAGAGAGATCTATTAGGGCCACTTTTGAATAAATATCATGAGCTTCAAAAATTCCATCTTTACGAATACTCATGCCTTGTAATTTCCACCAAAAATCCTCATAATTAGGCATGCAATGATGTGGAAGAGTCAAGTACAGTCTACTTGGCTTCTTGCATGGACATCAAATGTAGAGAGCGGCCTAATAGGGATTCAAATTTGAATTATAAACCGCCTTACCTATTATTTCCTAAGTACCCCCAAAAAAGGTCCAAAAGATAATTTAATAGCTTGCATTAGGATTCATTTGAGTTTGTTCCTTCCCTATAAGGGATTTGATGGTTTCCGCTAAGGCAGAGCACCTTCTCCAACAATGAAGGCCATTCTTTTCTAACCCATCGCTACTATAGAATCTGCAACAATTTTTCCCTCTCTGTAGATGTTTTGTAGGGTAAATTTGTCCAACCCTCATAGTAGAGATCTTATGTCTTTGAGGATTTTGTCCTCTCCAACCCACCCTCATGGTTCCTCTAGTGTCTTGAATAATTAATTTAGAGTCCCCTTCAATTTCTAACATTTTTAAACCAATGGAATGATAAAATTTAAGTCCCCATAAGAGGTCCATCCCTTCAATCTAGTTGTTATTAAAGCTACCCAGATTTCTAGCAAAAGCAGCCACAAGACCACTCATATGATCATTGATTATCCCTCCTCGAGCAATAATTCCCAATTTGGCCGCACCATCGAAATTTAATTTGAACCAAGGGGACCGAGGGGCCTTCCAAACAGTATTTATCCTAGCCTCTCACTTGGAGTTCTCATACCTATAAAAGATTCTTGGGATTTTCCATTATTCATCCAACTTACAATCCCAAGGAAAAGGAGGTTCCATGGGGATTATCCAATTACTAACTATGATATTTTCAAGAAGAAGCTTATTGACCTGATTGACAACACACTATCAACCAAATTTTCAAAGTCCCTGAATATTTTATTATTTCTCTCCTTCCACAAACACCAACAGACATGTGGAGGGATTTGCCTCCAAATTTGTACAATGAGGGGGTGTTTTGAAGGGAATTTCCAATTCATTATGAACTGCTGGATATTTTCATTGAAGACCCATTGGATGTTGAATCTACATAGAATATCATGCCAAATAAAAGAAGTAAAGGGGAAATGAATAAACATATGTTGTAGAGTCTATTCTTCTCTTTTTACACAAAATGCAATGATTAGGAATCTGTAAACCACATTTTATAAGATTGTCTTGGGTGAGGATTTTTCCGTGCAATGTTGCCCACTAGAAAAAAATGGTTTTTGGAAGTAAATGAGAATTCCATTGTTGGAAATAATGGAATGGTGTGTACTGAGAGGGGAGGGGTGAATCAGTACCCTTTATTACTTTTAGCCAATTAACCTTAATCTTTTAGTAATCAATTCCTTGCATTATTGACCATATGTGCTATTCTTATCTTATGCATGTTATATCAATTCATAAACTTAATTTGCATGTAAACATTCATAAAAACATTCATGAAATGTAATGACACATGACACAAGATTTGGTAACCCAGAAAACCCCTGTTAGAAGGTAAAAATTGCGGTGGGGATGAAACCCACAAAACTTCACTATCTGCAGAATGGAAGGGATCGGTTAAGGCTTACAAGTTTGATCACTTCTGATGATCTTACCCTGTTAGCAGAAACATGTTTAGATTGGTTAAGGTCTACTATATTAAGAGCTTTAGCTACACTATTTAGTGTGCACTCGGTTAAGAGATTTACAAAGGATTGTTAAATCCACCTTATCAAAGCATTTATTCTATTTGCTACATTGTTAGAATGTAGTCAAAAATACTTATTGACCTGGGTATATGCAATCTAGAATTGTTGAGTATAGATCAATTAAAGCTTTCAATATGATGTGTCACCTATAGTGAATGATTAATACCCCTGTTCTACTCAGTAGCCTTGAATCTTGTTCTTGATAATTGATTCCATCTTTTGTTTTTCTTCTGCATAAAAATTTGTTTCTAATCCATAGAAGTGTCTACGGCTACAATCATCATCACATCATTCTTTTCTGATTGATTACACATCTATTTATACATTGAATTTGACCTATATGTGTTTCGCGCATAACAATGATAACTCTATGATCAAAGGTTTACAAGTTGACCTTGATCTCCTAGTTTGCATGTTTCTAATTAGTTAGACTGATTAAAATAATTACAATTACATTGTTTGTCCCTCAAGAAATGGATTTAAAGCTAATAAAAAAGCTAAATATAAAACACAAGTGTTTTATCTGACATGGAAGTCAGATCCACATTTCTCAGGATTATAACTATCTCTCAGTAGACTGGTGCTCGGGTTGCTCTGTAGTTTGCTTGTCGGGTCCCTCTGTGAACTATCTGTCGGGTTTTTGTATTGTCTTCTCTATATGGTTCCTCAGTCAGATTACTTTGTCGATTTTCACTTTCGGGTTCCACTTCAACATTTTTGGGTTGCACTTGTAGACTATGTTGTTGGTTTACATTGTAACCTGCTCTGTCAGGTTACACTATAAACTTTGTTGTCAGGTTCCCTTGTGAAGTTGTCTGTCAGGTTGCACTAAACCCGTCTTTCAGTGTTGGTGTTACCGATGATTCAAAACTATTTTCCTTTGCATACTAATGGAAAAATATATCATCAATCTCCCCCTTTGACATTAGTATCAAAAAATGATATGTGTACAAACTAAAAAGTTTAGTATATACACCATGTAATCACCTTGTCCAGTATGACCCCCCTATGTGTATGCTCTGATATAGTATATGTATATACACTTTGAATTTATACTATTTCCCCTTTTCACCTTATCTTCCCCCTTTATCATATCATTTTCCCCCTTTTTTGATAATAAGGGCAAAGGTGTAATTACTTACAACTTGTCAAAAATGTGGGAATGGGAGTTCTTCATGTCTTCCATCATTTTCTCCCATTTCTCCTATAGGTGATCCAGGGCCATGTGCTCCAATATAATCCTTTCATGCATATCATAGATGTTGTCGATGATAGACATGTCCAGGGTGGCAATCAATTGTCTTTTCATTGTCATATGATGTTGTAGTAGTGTAAGATTCAGTAGGAGTAGATCTTGTAGCTCGGTTACCTCATCTCTGAACTTTGATTCTGCCTCTTGAATCTTAATTCTCAACTTCTTTTCTTCCATTACCTTTTCATAATGCAACTTGATTGCATTGTCAGTGGTTGAGAAACCTTGTGCACTAGCAGTAATATTTGCATCTATCTTTGCAATATTTTCACTATTTTCCTTATTGAAGTGCTCTAATGTGCTTAACTTCTAAATTAAGGTGATAGCTTCTAAAATGATTGGTTCCAATTCATTTACTAGTTCAGATAACTTTACCTTTTTCTCGGCCACTTCTTGGCTGATTTTATCTGTCAATTTGTATTGGTACTTTTTTTCTACATATTCTTCTATGACTTGCTCTGCATCCACATTTTGTGATGTAATGGCTTCAGTAAGAACAGCTAATTGATCAATGATAGAAGCATTTTGATCAATGTTTGTCTCAGGTACAATCTGCTGAAGTATCTCCTTGGTTGTCTCTAGTACCTATGTATCCTTTGTCTCCTTCTTAAGCTTATCTTGGATATCTTTTATTTTACAAAGTTTTGCATACTTTGTAAGTGACTCTAGATCCAATGTCCTCGGATCATAGTCTGGTATTTCAATTATTTCTTCTAGTATGACTGGATTCTTCTTCTTTTTCTTCTTCTTCTTCTTCTTCTTCTTCTTCTTCTTCTTCTTCTTCTTCTTCTTCTTCTTCTTCTTGGAAAGTGTAGTGGAGGCACCTATATGCAGTACCATAGCAATTTCCTTTGCTTGGTCTGATGTGCTTGATGAAGGCTTTGGATGTTTGTGCCTTTTTGTTGCTTCTCAGTGTCTACTTATAGGTTTGGTGTGGACGTCTCCACATCAACCTTTGCTTTATCTTCAACTTCTCCTTCGGTATCCTTAGGAGTGGCATCACCTTGCTTGTCTTCTTCACCTTTATCTTTCTATTCTCCTTCTGTTTCTTTTTGTTCTTTATTTGTTACATTCTTCTCATCAGTTGTGTTGTTTTGTTTCTCTTCACCCTTATCATCAAGTATGCTTGCATCATGGTCAGGTGACTTCTCCTTTTCTGAGATGATATTTATTGCCTGTATCAATAATGGTATTTGGCCCAGTATATTCACTTGTGCAAAATCCATTGTTGTATCTTATTCCTCGGGCTACTCGGAGGTAACAGTAACATCTTAATTTGCCTTTACCTCATCTGCAGGATCATCTTTGGTGATATCTATGATATTTGTATCTGTGATTGTATCATCTATAGTATCCCCTAATGATTGTAGAATATGAGAAATGTCATCCATTTCCATGCTTGCTTCTGTATTTAATTCAGTTTGAGTGATATCCTCATCATCATTTATCAGAATGTGCTCTGGGCTTGGTATATCCTCCGTTTCTTCATTGTGAGGATTTTTGGTGAGTTCTAATGCTCTCTTGGGGCTTGTGTCCTTTTCAGGTACATCAAGTGCTTTTCTCCAAGTATCCTCACTTTCTTTGTCAAGCTCAATAAAGTTTCCTGGTATGAATTTCTAAGCTCTCAATTTTGCTGAGAACCTTTTTGAATGTAACTTTATCATTTCTTCAATTTCTTCCATTTTGGACTCGGGTGGCATAACAAAAACTAGGGTTCTTTCCCTTATATTTTTTTCAGAATTCAATATGAATTTCCACCTTGCCGATAATCTATCTAGAAGTTCTTGTGGCATTTTACCTTCAAACTGTATTGGTATATGTTTAAATATACATATTGTTGTGATGATTTCTTCCTCTATCTTGTTATGATCCTTGGGATTCAGAGTTAGCCATTTTCTAATCTTAGGCTCAGTTATTGAACCTACCTTTATGATTGATGCACATACCTTATCAATTGTAGTATGAAATTTGTTCTTAACAAGTTGTTCTTCTTGTTTGGTGTCTTCTATATCTTCCTTACTTATGAATTTTCTTATTTTTGTTGGTGCATGTTTCCCAGTTTGAGGCTTCCTCTTGTAAGTCCTCACTTAATGTCCTTTCTTGACCAGTGATGAAGTTGCATCTTTTGTTGTCTAACTTCTAGTCCTTGATGCAGTGGTAGTCCTTGGTTTCTTTGCAGGCGGTGGTGGTGCATCAGACTCTCTAGATTCGGAGTCACTCAATTTTTCTTCTTCATCGATGGGTGACTATTCCTCGGTGTCATCCTTTTTCCGTGACTCTTCATCATCCACTGACAACTTCTTCTTAAGTGTCTTTACCATTTTGTCTTTCTTTCTGTCAATTTTATTCACAACTAAGCCTATTTTTATTCTTTCCTTGGCTTCCTCATAGGTTCCAAACCTTGGTTGTGACTTTTCCAATGGTTCATTTAACAATGCTTCAATAGAAGTGGTGGCTTGATCTATGTTGATCTCATAGTCAAGTGGTGCTAACCATGTTTTCCTCAGTACAGTTGGTTTGATCAAGGTGTTATCAGTGTCCACCATAAAAAAAATATTAGTCTTATATTTTTCTACCAATTGTTCTAGTATCCTCATCCTTTTTTGCATCTTGTCCTTAAATCTAGTGAAGTATTCATCCATAACTGATGTAAAGTTGTCACCTAGTGACGTGATGAACTGACTGATTTGGATTGTCACTGGTCAGGTAGTATCCCAGTTGACATTACCGATAGATGGAAAGAAGTCTTGAAAGTAGAAAAACATGCACATTAGAAGTGATCTGAACTTAAATGAATTGGACTTTGCAGACCTGAATGTCTGCAAGTTCTCATCTAATTGCTTTAGTAGAAGCTCAGATAGATCTAATTGTAGACCCTTCTTTACAATCTTGTGGGTAGTGTCAACTGCTCCACATGCAATGATGTTCATCCTGCTGGCTTCGAATATCTTGTATCCCAACACACATGCACCAAATTTCATTTTGGGATCTTTGATGGAATTCACTTTCAATCCTCTGCCATCCCATTCTGTACCTATATTCTTTTCTATGTCGGGGCGAGGAGGATGTTTGAGTGCTTTTTCCTTGTTGGTTATAGGATAATCGGTTACTACATATAAGACATCCCTCGTGATCTAATTTGGCTCGTCGAGCCACATCTTTCGGTCATGCACTTTTCTTAGCACTATCTGAATCCACTCAGTTTTAAACTCCTTTGGGAACATTAGGGAATTTGTGATCCCTTTCACCTTGATGTGTTTGTGTTCATCCTTGATGGTTCCATTTGTGTAAAGCTTCATGTAATCTTTCTCAACCTCAAGATCTCCTATCTCGGCGATCTTTCAATGTATGTATGATCAGACATCCTCAATCAGTAAAACCCTAGGCAGTATGCCTAAAAATGCTCCAGTGTCATCAGGTTGCGACGCAACCTCTGGACATATTTTTTATTTTGGTTCCTCACACGTAGTGTTCTTGATTAATTTAACCTTTTTCTCTTTGGCATTCTTGATCTTGGAAACTCATGAAGTGGTTGCCATCATTTATGAGAAATTAGGGCTTTTTTCATAAATAACAATAAGCTCGATGAGTCCTTAGTTACTTACTTTAACCTATTGTTGTTGTTGATCTAAATATGGATATTGTGAATCTACTTGGAATGTTTTGCAATCTGGTCACTCTGTTTCATTCTGCTATGCTCTTCGCTTTGTTTCTCTCTTAATCGCTTTGTGAGAAAATGAGCTATTTCATCACCTTTTTATAGATGATGCCCTAATTAGCACAATAAATGCTCTACCCACTTCTTGATGTTCAAAGATGGAGTCTCTCAGGTATCACACACACTTCTGCCTCAGGGTAAGTGACAACTCACTTGAACTTTCATAGGTTTACCGACGGTGCTCGGTAAGTGGCGAAGAATTAATGTCTTTTACATGATTACCAACGGTTCTCGGTTTACACTAACAACTTAGATTTTGTATGTACACCGACGATTCTCTGTAAGCATTGATCGATGAGATTGCATTCATAGATTTATAACAAGTAATACCATAGTGCATCTTTAATCATGCTAGTTTGGCATTTTAACTATGTATAATGGAACTGATGTAAAGTATAACTTAATATAGTGCAGTTCTATACTAACTTGTTCATCTTAGGTGGGGGTGGTGATGTCAGCATATCCATTGGATAAGGTGTCACCAATTGCATTGCTTGGTCCAACATCATCTGTGTTTGTAGCTTTCCTCCACATTTTGTTTCTCATCTTCCTGATGTCTTCAATGGTATTTTCATTGGAAAAAGTACTTGTCTCTGTCACTGAGTCTCTGTAGTCCTTGCTTAGATGAACAAATTTATGACAATGTAAGCATGCCATTCTAGGTTTAGTCCAACTTCTAGACTTTCTCATCCATTTTCTCATGCAGTTTACTGCTGTGTCCATATCTACCACATGTTGTGCAATTTTTCCATGTATTGTAATCCCAAACATATGAGTTACCGACTCTTTTCGATTGATAAGCATTTTCTTGTTCTTTAGGCTTCCATGCTTGCTTTTTCTTCTTCCTACATTCAAGAGATGTGTGCCCATGCATTTTGCAAGTAGGAAAATATTTTTCCATGTAGGTTTCCTTCTTTGGTTTTTTCACCTCAGATTTACATTCATATGCTTTATGCCCTTTCTTGTTACATTTATAGCAATTTCCTATGAATGAAGATGTGGATTTAGGAATACCTTTTATTTTGCTTCTGCAAATATTTGATGTATGGCCTGGTTTTCCACAGTGATTGCATGACTTCTTTCTTGTTCTTCAATTTGTGTAGACATTCTTTGGATCAGCTTGGTATGGTGATTATCCATTCTCACTATACCCTATTTTGGTATTGTTGTTGACTCTTCTTTGTCCATCCAAAAAATCATCCATTCTTTTTGGACTTTCTTCAGCTCTCTTGATCATATCATTGTGTTGTTGCTGAATTCTTACTTTATTCTTTAGTCTTTCATTTTCTTCCCTTATCTCACCAATAGCTTCTAATTTTACATTGAGTTCTATGTTAATTTGGTTTGCCTCATGACTCATAAGAATAATCTGATTGGTGATCTCATGATAATGTTCAGTAAATCTTTGTATTTATGACTCTTTCTCTTGTAGCTTTTCAGTGATCTTCCTCTTGCCATCAATTGCTAGTGTTCTTTCTTGTTTAGCTTGTCTAGCATTATTCATAACCTCAATCATTCTTACCATTTGTGTCTCTTGGCCGATTTGCAGTGATTTTACTTGTTCATCCAGATGTTTATTGATTTCATTTAGACTTGTAATTCTTCCTTTAGATGTGTCTGATGTATTGCTAGATGTAGATCCTGATGACTCAAATAAATCAGGTATCTCTTCTTCATGATAGTCTATTTCATTACAACGAGATGCAATTACCTTTCTTTCATGCAATAGCTCTCTCACCTTGAATCTAGCTTCTTTATATTGTCATGGAAGATCTGTATCTCTAACATCTGATTCTCAATACTCTTGTCTAGCTTATACCTTTCCATTGTATGATATTTTCTCTTAAGTCTTTTAAACTTTTCCACATAAGAGATCTAGCTCTGATACCAATTGTTGGAAATAATGGAATGGTGTGTACTGAGAGGGGAGGGGTGAATCAGTATCCTTTATTACTTTTAGCCAATTAACCTTAATCTTTTGGTAATTAATTCCTTGCATTACTGACCATATGTGCTATTCTTATCTTATGCATGTTGTATCAATTAATAAATTTAATTTGCATGTAAACATTCATGGAAACATTCATGAAATATAATGACACATGACACAAGATTTGGTAAAGCAGAAAACCCCTGTTAGAAGGTAAAAACCGCGGTGGGGATGAAACCCATAAACTTCACTATCTACAAAATGGAAGGGGTCGGTTAAGACTTACAAGTTTGATCACTTCTGATGATCTTACCCTGTAAGGAGTAACATTTTTAGACTGGTTAAGGTTTACTCTGTTAAGAGCTTTAGCTACACTGTTTAGTGTGCACTTGGCTAAGAGATTCACAAAGGATTGTTAAATCCACCTTCTCAAAGGATTTCTTCTATTTGCTAAACTTGTTAGAATGTAGTCAAAAATACTTCTTGACCTGAGTATATGCAATCTAGAATTTCTGAGTACAGATCCATTAAAGATTACAATACGATGTGTCACTTATAGTGACTAATTAATAACTTTGTTCTACTTGGTAGCCTTGAATCTTGTTCTTGATAGCTAATTCCATCTTTTGTTGTTCTTCTGTATAAAAATTTGTTTCTAATCCATAGAAGTGTCCGCGACTACAATCATCATCACATCAGTTTTTTTAGAGTGATTACACATCTATTTATACATTGAATTTGACCTATATGAGTTTCATACATAAAAATGATAACTCTACGATCAAAGGTTTACAACCTGACCTTGATCTCCTAGTTTGCATTTTTCTAATCAGTTAGACTGATTAAAACAATTACAATTACATTGCTTGTCCCTCAAGAAATGAATTTAAAGCTAATAAAAAAGATAAATATAAAAGACAAGTGTTTTATTTGATGTGGAAGTCAGATCCACATTTCTCAGGATTATAACTGTCTCTCGATAGACTGGTGCTCAGGTTGATCTGTAGTCTGCCTGTCGGGTTCCTCTGTGAACTGTCTGTCGGGTTCCTCTGTTGTCTACTTTGTCAGGTTCCTCTATCGGGTTACTCTACCGGTTTTCACTATCAGGTTCCACTTCAACATTTTTGGGTTGCACTTGTATACTATATTGTCAATTTACATTGTAACCTGCTTTGTCGGGTTACACTATAAACTTTGTTGTTGAGTTCCCTTTTGAAGTTGTCTGTCAGGTTTCACTAAACCTATCTTTTGGTGTTGGTGTTACCAACGGTTCAAAACTATTTTCCTTTGCATAATAATGGAAAAATATGTCATCATCCATACCTTCTTCCATCTAACCATGTCAGCATTATCTCTAACCAGGAGAGTGTAAGCAGATTTTATAGAGAAAGCACCAGACAAATTCTTGGTCCAAATGAAAATTTCATGTCTGGGGAACAAGGGAAGTCTTTCTTTAGATAACAACACCTATAATTCCTCAGCCCAAGGGACAAGTGTGGGGGTATAAAGAACACATTCCTTAAGATAATTCCACTTACCACATTGGGAGATGTAGTCAGCAATAAAGAACACAAAGTGTCCTTTCATTCTCCTCATTAGATGACATAAGGGGCCTATAGCCGGAGGTTTATCCCCAAGCCAGAAATCTTCCTGGAATCTGATTATTTGTCCATTTCCAATCTACCACTTCAAAACTTCTTTAATGATTGTTTGACCCTTACAAATGTTAGTCCATATCCTTGATCCTGAAGGGAGATCATGAGAATCCAAGTTCCTTTGAAAACTATCATTGTTAAGGTACCTAGCTTGCATGGTTTTAAACTAATCAACCTTGCCAACAACCAAGTTCTAGCCCACTTTGGCAATTAAGGCTCTATTTAGGCCATTCATCTTTCTTACCCCCAATCCACCAAATATTTTGGGTTTCCAGACAATATCCCAATTGACCAAAGTCATTGTATTTTTTTATTCCACACCAGTCCAATGTAAGGACACTTGTATTCTTTCCTGGTTCTCAGTCATTTCTTTTGAAAATTTAAATAGAGACAAGAAGTAAATAGGGATACCTCGTAAATAAGAAGATAGGAGTTGAAACTTCCCAATACTGCTTAACATCTCTCCCTTCCATCCCGCAAGATTTCTTTGAATTCTTTCCAAGATGGTGTTACATAAATTGGGAGTAATTTCCTTAATCATTAGGGATAATCCTAGGTAAGTACCTAGTAAATCAATAGACGAGCACCCCAGGATGTCCCTAATTTTGACTTGGAGATCCTACCTAGTATTGAAGAAATATATGCTTCTTTTTCCATATTTGATACATTGCCCCAAGGCATTAGCATAATCCCTAAGAAGGCCCTTCCATTTATTTTCCTTGATGATAGAGGATTTACCAAAAAGAAAGGTGTCATCCACAAACTATTGTAAAACTGTCAGGGGAGCGAGGTAGCAGACTTAACACCCTGAATCCTAGCCACTTGCAACAGGTGAAGGAAATTTTTGTATAAGACCTCGGCCACCATGATAAATAGGTAAGGGGAGAGAGGATCTCCATGTCTAAGTTTAAAGGATCACATTTACTAATATCGAATAGTGTACCATCTCAGTGGATTCATGGACGAGTCCTATGACTCTCTCATTGAACCCCAATTTAAATAAGATAGAGTACAGGAAATTCCATTTTACTTATCATAATATTTTGAGATGACCAATTTGAAAGCCATACCTAGTTTGTGACTTCTATCCCTGGAATGGATAACCTCATGAGTGGCGATGACAACATTAATGTCCTGTTACAAACCCTTTTTGGATGGGGCTGATGAATTTATCCTAAAGAGGTTTCATCCTATTTACCAACACCTTTAAAATATTTTTAGAAATAGTGTTGAAAAGGCTTATAGGCCTAAAGTCAACCATAGTCTTTGGATCCTTAATCTTTGGGACAATAACAATGTAGGTGTTATTAAGCTTCTTGAACCTTGTTATTGAGCTTGTAGAGTGCAAGCAAATTAACATTAACATTATATATATGCCACAAAGTATACTATTTACTGTATAGTAAGAAAATAGAAGTACTTCCATGGTAGACTATTTTAGCCTTCTGAGTAAGTGGTTTGGGGTCATGTCAAACGCCTTGAATGGGTTCCTAACTTTGATTTGGCTTTATCCCCATGTTCTGCCCCATTTCCACTTTTTCCAACCTATTTCTGGCACCCTAGACTGAAAAAATGGGACTTTGACCTCAAGGTCAAGGTCGACCTTTTTGGGACAAGGTCGACCTCAACCTTGACCTAGGTCACAATTGACCTTTTCCAGGCTTAGGATTCAAATTTTATAATTTTAGGGTTTCCAGATGTCGGCCTTTGGAAAAAGTTTATTCTAGCTTCTGTGTCGGTTGTTTCGGTCTTCGGAACAAAAAATCTTAAATTATATTTGATATAGGTCCTCTTCTAGGGGCATGGGTCTAATTGGAATTTAATTCCCTTATGTTGGCCTCTCTAGAAGATTGTGCCCTAGTTTCATATAAAAGGAAGCTTTCTCCTCTCATTTTCTCTAACCACATGAACCATGATCAACTAAGCATAATTTCAAGAATTCAAAGACTTGAAGAGTGAGATCCAAAGGTGAAGAAGCAAGATTTTAAGCAAGCCAAGTATCCATTGAAGCATTCACCATTTTCAAGCACTTCTCAAGCACTCATTTTCATCAAGGAGATCCATTGGTGGCCATTGAAGGATTCAAGCTCCATGGAGCCGTCTTGTTGAAGATTTCTCCATCCACATTCCTCCAAGCCTCTTCCAATTAAAGAACCCATTCAAGATTGGTGTTGAAGATCTACAATCAATTGATTGAAGACATCCTACATTCTACATTCTACATTCTACATTCTACATCCTTTGTTGGTGCATACATACTTGTGGATTCAGGGATTCGAATCCGCCCAAGGACTTCTACAAGCAAGGTGAATTTGTGCATTTACTTTGTTTTTATCTATGCAATTTCAATTATACTTTAAGATTAATTCCAAAACTGAGGTTTGACCAAGGCAAACCCCTCCCCCCAACAAACAAACCATTTTTCCTCTAGGTACAGGTTCGGAACAACATATTGGAGTAGAGATTTGGATACCCTTTTCGGAAAAATTTTGGGATCCAAAAACAAAATTTCAGTCTGAGACTTTTTAGGTCAATTCTGCCCTAGGTCAGAATTAGAAATTTTGGGTCAATGGTGACATTGACTTGAGGGTACAAATCGGAACTGTGTCAGAATGGAAAAATATTTCTGCATTTTGTTCATCTCTGCTTTTGTATTCTAGATCCAGTCTCAGATTTTCCAGAAACTCAACATAGGCTTCAGAAAACAACATTCTTCAGATCTGCAATATTCCATGGTCAGTACTTTTCTCCTATCTATTTCAATTAAGGTTATTGATCTATCTAAATCTATTGCACATTCAAATAATTAAACGGGTACTTAAGATCTTCCTTTTTGTCCTTATTTCTAAATGGTTGATTCAATTATGCATTGATCCTTCCATTTAGGATTAATCAATTTGGATCTTTCATTTGTACATCTAAGGATAGAAGGAGAGAATATTATTTAGCCCCTACATTTCAATAAACAATAAAATCAAATCTTTTAAATGTAATATAAGATAATAGAAAACCCTAAAATCAACACAAATCCTTTTTCTTCTGTTACATTTTGGTGAACCCGCGATAGACAACTCTTTCTTTTTTGGTGTTAGATTTACATATTTTATGTTAGATCTTGCATGCATGTTAGATTAGCTTTCTTTTATGTTCTTGCATTTACATTTTAAAAATTAAAAATCAAAATCTTGTGTTTCCTAAATTAGTTCATTTGCATTGCATTGGTGTATGAGCTTTACCACTTCTAGTCCTACTTATAGTATCCCATTTAGAAGAAGTCGTAGACTTATGGGTTCCTTTGATCCTGAGTCTTCCTATCCTTTCCTTAGGATCCTGGATGACAATTTGATCACTCATGATTCCAATCCTTTTATGGAGCATAACTCTTCTCACTCATCTCATGATGAGGATGATGCTTTAAGAGTTCTTCTTGAACAAGTGCAAACAATTTCAACCGAACTTGATAAAATGGGAAATTGGCTTATTTAAGAAAACCATAATCAAGATTCAATTCAAGCTATAGAATCTCTTAAGAATGTCCTTCATGATAGTGATCAAGGTAGTAATCTCTTGCGTGATATCAGTCATATTGTGCATTTGAAAGTTATACCTTTAGCACAAGAGGCTAAAGATTTAGGATTTACTCCTCCTATCACTAGTGAAGGACCTTCTTTTGTTCCTTTACCTAGCATTCCTACTTATACTCCTTCTTTGATGACTACATCTCTCCCAATTTTATCTATTCCTGTGAGTGTTCCACTAGTATCTCTACGTACCTCACAACCTTCATATCATAGTGTACCTTTTACTTATACTAATCCCCTTCCAACTGTGGTTCCAAATGTTCTACTAGTTGTGTCTTCCATTCCTGCCACTCCTACACTTTTCCTAGTGTTCCTAATATTTCTATGCCACCTATGGCTTCTAATGATTCCACAATTATTAGTTTGGCTCAAATTGTGTCATCTTTACAACAACAAATTGTATGCTTAACTCAATCCAAGCTTAGCATTCCTACATGTGACATGAGTAGTCCTTTATCCTTAGATATTATTCGTGCTACTGTTCCTCAAAAATCCGATATGCCTCATCTTGAGAATAACAATGGTAAAGGTGATCTTGTTAGTGATGTTAAAACATTTCAAATCCTTTGTAGTGATTATGCTCATGACCATAGGATTTTAGCTAAACTTTTTGCTAGAAATTTTCGTGATAAGGCTTTGCAATGGTATTGTTTTTTACCTCCTTATTCTATTAATTCTTTTCCTAAAATTGCTAATACCTTCATCCAACAATTTCAAAATAACATTGGTCCACAAGTTTCCTTAACTGATTTAATGAATTGTAAACAAAACATTAAGGAAAAAATGACTGATTTTATTGGTAGATTTTAAGCATTTGTATGCTCAGATTTCTTATCTTGATCCTGATATTGATATTCAACATATGTTTATTTCAAATTTACAAAAGGATATTAGAGATACGATTCTACTTACTAAATTTACCTCTTTTCAACAACTTTGTGCAACACTTCATCATTATCAATTACAAGTGAGTCAATTTGAGAGAAACACTCCAATGGATCATGTTCCAGTTGATAAGAGTGACACTGATCCTAATCCTAATAAGTTTCAAAAACCTAACAACTATATCAAGATTAATAAACAGATGAATGCGGTTGCTGATCAAGTTGTTGCATCCCACAATGCCATTTCTGCATCCACTACTTTCCGTATGAATCGTACTTTTACTCCTCTCTCTGAATCTTTACATTCTATTATGAGTAGGTTGTTAAGTTATAATATGATTACCTTGCCTCCTATTCGGGCTCTCCTTCCTACTATGATAGCTTCAAAATCCTTTGATTCTAAAGCTTTTTGCCAATACCATAGCCAGAATGGTTGTGATACTAAAAAATGTTATTATCTAAAGCATAAGGTTCAAGACTTAATCAATTCTAATGCTTTATCTGTTGATAATTTTGATGGTAATGGGAACAAATCTATCTCTCCTCCTAATCAAATCCTTCAAATCTATACGAATCCTTTACCTACACATGATACTAATACCATCGCTCAACTATTTTCTTTGGATATCATTTACGATTCGAAGATGGATGATCTTAATCACATTGTTAATCATGTGGAGAGCGTTGTTGCATCTCAACCTATTGTTCAAGATCCCTCGCCTCCACCTCAACTTCAAGTTCCACATAAAACTCAGAAACAAACTAAGGATAAGCAACCTCGAGAACTTTCAATTACCTTTGATGATTCTGAGACTATTAAGGCTCCCGATGGTCCCCTTTATATTTATGCTATGATTGCTAAGATACCTACGTGTGGTTGTTTATTTGATCCCACATCTTTAATAAATGTCATTACTGAAGAAAACCTTTTTATGAAAAACCTATAACATGATTGTTATGATCCATCAAATGCATGGATCCAAACTTGCAATGGTTTTCTCTATCCTGCACTTGGTTCTATTAACTTGTCTGTTGAACTTTGTGGCAAGGTTGTAGATACTACCTTCATTGTCATTCCTACATCTGATCAATTTCAAGTCAAATTTGGTTTTCCTTGGATAACTGCTATGAATTCTATTACTTCTCCTATTCATAAATGTCTTAAGTTCATTCATAATGGAGAAGTAAAAATGATTAATCATAGTTTGTATAAACATTCTAGGCCTAGAGATTGTGCTACTCTTGATTTATTTTGGCCTTCATTACCTAATTCATGTCCTCCTCGCCCTGAAAACATTTTTCGTTCATATTAAGTCTATAAACATGGCAAGATAGTCGAGTTAAGCATGCCTCGGATAGATCTTAACCATGGTGTTTTTTCCACTCCTTCTATACCTCCTTTACCCAATACTGCTGACTCTATTACTCAACTTCCCAATGTCGCTTCTCAGCCTACTGTGAATCTTACCAATCCTCCTATAGAACCTGTGAAGGAAATAGTGGTTATTCCTCCTAGTTCTCCACATGTGTCAAACAAAGAAAAACGTAATAAATCTGCTAACAAACGTCATAAGAAGCATAGAGCTAATGCTAGGGCCCATGCTTCTCTTCTTAAAAATTATTTACCTTCTTTCGACCAACCTATGCCTGATATATAGGAAGAAGTTAATATTCATAATGATGTTAATATGCAAGAGTATGATGATCTTATTCACATCTTAGATCCCATTTTAATTAATCTCGATGAGGAGGATACTCTAGATGATCCTATTGATCTTAGTGATGAATATGAGACCATTGATCTTGATACTGACTTACCTCATATGCTTTCAACTCAATTGATGATTACACCTAGTATTGAGAAACATGATTCTCAAGAGGATCCTTGTTTGGAACTGGCTATTATTCCTACTGTATTGGATATAGTCCCTCTTGCGAGTTTCCCACCTTCCCTAAATGATATAAACCGAGATGGGGAGAGTAGGAGATGCACCTAATTGGCTTATCCTTTATGTGTTTGCATGTTGTATTGTGCTTCTCCCGTAATGTGTTTGCTAAATGTTTGTTAGAATCTTTTATACGACCCTTGTTACTTTATTGGTGCAAGGTGATAAAGGAATCAAACCTGTTGTATAATTCCTCTATATGTATCGTTATTGTTCCATGTGTTGTTTTCATGTTATGTTGTACTTGTACTATTGTTCATAAATGTTTTCCTTGTGTAGTCCGCTTGGATCTGCGACATGGTAGCACTGATTCTTTTTGGTCTCCATGTTGTGGTCCGAAAAGACTCTTCTTCGTAACTCTTGAGTTTTCTTTCCTCCATTGTGATTGTAGTTCTACTTTCTTTGGGGAATGATGTCAATTCATTTGCAATAATATCATATCTATATGTACATGTTATCTTATGATCATACTGACCCCATAGTAGGTAGATCCCTTCTATTTTCTTTGTATGTTTATGTGATATTTTCCTTGATTTGTCTTTGTTTATGGGCATCTCGTAGTGAAAACGTAATCAGTAGAGTTGTTTATGATTCTGTGAAAGCCATTGCTCCTATTAAAGTGTTAACAATGAATTTAACGTGGGGGCATATGCTCTACTCACTTTTTGCACACATGCACGTTCAAAATTATTTTAAAACTTAAAATTTTTTCCCTTTATGGATTAAAGACTAATCCTTAAAGCATGGATATTTTACTTTTTAGGATCTCTTGATCCCTCTAGTTTAAATTTACACGGATCTCTTGATCCCTCCAGTTTCAAATTACAAATTTTTGATCCCTTAAGGTCAGAAGGTGTCCTTAAGAATGGATCTCCCTGATGGGTTGACTAGGGAATAGCCACATTCACTAGGCAACTCAACTCCATCTTTCCAGTTGCACTTTTTCTTTGTGTGGTTCACAATGGGACATAGGTTCTCATTGGGCGAGGTAACCACACCCTCTCTCTCTTTCTCCTTAACTGGTGATATCTCTCTTATCGTGATATTAGGGTTGATAAATACTTAAGTCCCTTGGGGGCTTGAGGATTCCTTTGTCCCTTTTGATTCCAATAAGATTATCTATTCTTTATGATCTCCTTTACCAAGAGTTTGTATTGAGTCCATTCTCTTGCTAAAGTGGGGGCTAAATGTATAGTCAGAAAATGGAAGCACTTCCATGGTACACTGGTTTAGCCTTTCGAGTAAGTGGTTTGGGGTAATGTCAAGCACCTTGAATGGGTTCCTGACTTTGATCTAGCTTTATCCCCCTGTTCTACTCCATTTCCACTTTTTCCAACCTATTTTTGGCACCCCAGACTGAAAAATTGGGACTTTGACCTCAGGGTCAAGGTCGACCTTTTTGGGTGAAGGTCGAACTCAACCTTGACCTAGTTCAAGGTCAAACTCTACCTTGACCTAGGTCACAATTGACCTTTTCTAGGCCCGAGATTCAAATTTCAGAATTTTAGGGTTTTCGGATGTCGGTCTTTGGAAAAAGTTTATTCCCGCTTCCGGGTCGGATGTTTCGGTCTTCAAAACAAAAAATATTAAATTATATTTAATATAGGTCCTCTTATAGGGGCATGGGACTAATTGGAATTTAATTCTCCTATGTCGGCCTCTCTAGAATATTGTGCCCTAGTTTCATATAAAAGGAAGCTTTCTCCTCTCATTTTCTCTAACCACATGAACCATGATCAACTAAGCATAATTGCAAGAATTCAAAGACTTGAAGAGTGAGATCCAAAGGTGAAGAAGCAAGATTTGAAGCAAGCCAAGTAGCCATTGAAGCATTCATCCATTCTCAAGCACTTCTCAAGTACTCATTTTTATCAAGGAGATCCATTGGTGGCCATTGAAGGATTCAAGCACCATGGAGCTGTCTTGTTGAAGATTTCTCCATCCACATTCCTCCAAGCCTCTTCCAATTCAAGAACCCATTCAAGATTGGTGTTGAATATCTAAAAGCAATTTATTGAAGACATCCTACATTCTACATTCACATTCTACATCTTTTTTTTGTGCATACATACTTGTGGATTCACGGATTCGAATCTGCCACAAGGACTTCTACAAGCAAGGTGAATTTATGCATTTAATTTGTTTTTATTTATGCAATTTAAATTATAATTTAAGGTTAATTCCAAAACTGAGGTTTGACCAAGGAAAACCCCTCCCCCCAACAAACAAACCATTTTTACTGCAGGTACAGGTTCAGAACAACAGATTGGAGTACAGATCTGGATACCCTTTTTGGAAAACTTCTGGGATGCGAAAATAGAATTTTAGTCTGAGACTTTTTAGGTTGATTCTGCCCTAGGTTGGAATCAGAAATTATGGGTCAATGGTGACATTGACTTGAGGGTACAAATTTGAACTGTGTCAGAACGGAAAAAGATTCCTTGGTTTTGTTCGTCTTTGTGTTTCTATTCTATATCCAGTCTTAGATTTTCCAGAAACTCAACACAGGCTTCAGAAAATAGCATTCTTCAGATCTACAATATTTCAAGGTTAGTACTTTTCTCCTATGTATTTCAATTAAGGTTATTGATCTATCTAAATCTATTGCACATTCAAATAATTAAACAGGTACTTAAGATCTTCCTTTTTGTCCTTATTTATAAATGGTTGATTCAATTATGCATTGATCCTTCCATTTTGGATTAATCAATTTGGATCTTTCATTTGTACATCTAAGGATAGAAGGAGAGCATTTTATTTACCCCCTACATTTCAATAAACAATCAAATCAAATCTTTTAAATGTAATATAAGATAATAGCAAACCCTAAAATCAACACATCCTTTTTCTTGTGTTACATTTACAAATAGAAACTAACATATATTTGTAAATACTTTATCATTACAAGTATTAAAGTAAATCTATTTAATTATTAAATAATATCTATAACATTATATTTAACCTTGTTATTGAGCTTGTAGAGCATAAGAAAATTAACATTAACATTATATGTAAACTAACATAGATTTGTAAATACTTTATCATTACAAGTATTAAAATAAATCTATTTACTTATTAAAGAATATCTATAACATTTTATATATGTCACACGATATTATATTTACAAATAGAAACTAACATACATTTGTAAATACCTTATCATAGTGTATATTGAGTATTAAAATAAAAATGTTCATTTATTATAAAAATACTATTTTTAAAAAATATTTACTTTATTTTTGCAATCAACACACTTCTTGACAATGTTGGAAGAGTTTCCAATATATGTATCAAATTATAAGATAGTAGGTCATTTCATACTTAAAGAAGACTGCTGTGGAAAAATATCAATTGCAAATATTTATGGAGTTTTTAAGTATTGATTATTAAGATAAAAATGTTTATCTATTAAAAAAAACATTTAAAATATTTACTTTCTTTTTGCAATCAACACACTTCTTGACAATGTTAGAAGAGTTTCCAATATATGTATCAAAATTATAAGATAGGTCATTTCATACCGAATAAGACTATTGTAGAAAAAAACATCAATTGTAAATGCATTTTAAAATATATATGAAATTTTTGAGTATTTTAAATTTTTAAATTTAGTTTAGGCTTTTTATTAGACACGACATCTCAGGTCATGAAGATGTCTTCATACACATTTCTTAGATATGTATCTCTCATCAATATTGTTATTGTTTTCATTTCATTTGAAATGATAATAGACATGATTATGCATCATAAAAGCTTATTCTACAAATATTACAACCTTTTTACTGCTACTAATTAAGTTTATGGTATTTAGAAAAACAATCCAAAAGCTAAACATATTATATTTCCTTAGGTATTTCTTAGTATAATTCATAAATTGTTTGCCTAATTTTCAATACAAAACAAACCTTAAAACATAATATAAGAAGTTAAAATTATAAACACAAATACCACCAATGAAAATTTAAAATAAGAAATTAAATATAATTCTTGTTTTATCTGATGCTCTACAATTCACTATGAAAATCCTTGTCTTTCCATTATTGATACGGTTTCTTATATAGATAAAAAGAATGCAAAATTAGAAAACAATAATAAATTAATATACCAAAAAAATTTAAATTTTGAATGGATTAGGGAGTGAAAGCTCCTCAAAGGAAGAGGAAGAGGACGAAGGTATGGAGGTGGAAGAAGAGAAGGGCCAATGAGGAACGAGATAGGGAAGAGGAAGAACGAAGTGCCTGTATGAAATTGATGGCCCTAATTGGGGAATCCAATTCTTGGCTTGATTTAGGTTCTTCAACCATGGGAGTGGACCAGCAAGGGCAGACGATAGAGCGGTTGTAAGCACGGATCTAGGACAAAGATTCAACAACAAGGACATAATCTATTTGTCTTCCTCTTTCACTCTCTAGTTAGAAAAGTAAAATTGATGATCTTTTCAATAGTTGTCCAAACTTTGCTTTAGTTTTAATAGTTTTAGGATTAAGCCTTCATTTTATTCATAGGCATTATCTATCAAATGTTTTCAGGATTTGTGAAGAATATGTTATGGTTGGTTTTTTTTATGAATAGAGGCCATTCTATTAATTAAAATATAAGAGTGAAACATTCACAAAAAAGGGGCCAGAGGTAAAAAATCACCGCACAAAGTTAGTCGGCACCTAGGCCGAAAATAAACAACTATTCATTAAAAAAACATATAAAAGAGTCCTTAGACTGTGAGAGCAGTTGTAGAAGAGGGAGGGGGATCTCTGTCATTAGAATTGCCCCAAACATTGGGCCTAGGGGTTTGGTCAGGAAGTGACCAGCCATCATTAGTTTCTTCTTTTAATTCTCCTTCCTCCTGCCTGGGAGAAATAGAAAGTGCCAGGCAGGGGAACTTATCAGAAGTGACAGAAGGCCATGCACGAACACTGGCCGAAGGCCAAGCTGAAGCAACAACAGTGGAAACAAGTAGAGGAGGCCAGCCAACAACCGTCATCGTCTGAGACAGAGAGGGAGAGCGGTGGTGCAAAGAGCGTGACATTTTGGAACGCCTGGTAGAGGAACTTCAGCTTTGATGGCGGCCCCAGGGAGACGTGCGGTCAGCCGAGAGAGAATCTGGAGACACTCAAGCAACAGAACAAGGGGCATTGCCCCAGTGTTGCAGAAACTCCTGTAGATGGGCGACCTCAACGGCCACCTTGTTCGCTTGAACTTGAATCTGCATCATGACATTATTACATAAACATGCCTTAGCATACAGAGAAATAGTGATATCTAGAAAGCTGTGAGTAAAAAGAACAACATTTTAGTCTTTCCATAAAGAGAATAGATTTTCCATCCTGAAAGCATGCCAAATCTGGGCGTACTGGAAAGGCATTATGGGTGAGTCACGTAAGAGCACCATATGCCAGGAAAAAGGCTCAGGCCGGAAAGGATTAAAAAAATCATGTATCCAATTCCAATAGTTCTGGGCTCGACGAAAAAACCAAAAAATGTGCATGATGGTTTCAGAATACCCACAAAAAGGGCATTTAGGATCAGGCACACCTAAATGCAAGAGCCGAGATCCCAAAGGCAAACCTTGGTAAAGCAGACACCAAGCAAAATGAGAAGTCTTAGGCTCTGTAATAGCATCCCAAATAGTACAAAAATGCCAACTCTAGGTTTTCTAGGAAGATGAAAGGTGCCATCAATGATTGAGAGAATCAATCATCGAAAGATGGGGCACTGTATGCTATAAATTTGGCCTTGTTAATTCACCATACACTTCAACATAGTCCTTCTTCACCAGGTACACACAAGACTAAATATGAGATTATTCATCTTGTCTGCCTGCATGATTCGACCTATTGCCTTCTATCCAGACGAGGTTTTTGAAATTGCTCTCAGAACGAGAGTCTCACAACCATGGACCAATCTAGGAATGAAGGATTTATCATGATGGATGCAATACAATGCAAGATTATACTAAGAAATCAAATATGAGAGATTAAGCTAAGACATGATTTCAATGCAATTAATCTAGAAATTGAAGCTATCTTATTGCAAAATGAAATTATTCTATATGAAGCTATGGCAATAATTCAGTATTCTAACAATGCATAATGAGTAGAGTTTTTCAGGCGTTTTGAATGAAGAATGAGAGTTCTTTTATAGACTCTGAGATGATCAGAATAGAAGCTTTCCTTTTTGAAATAAAACAGATAGAAAAGCCAGTTAAAAACAGAAGGCTTTATTGAAAAGAATTCAATAAATTGTTTTCTTCCTGCTTTAACTGTATTCTTTTTTTTATTTAATTTTGTTTTCTCTCTCTTAAAAGAGAAGTTTCCAATTCTAAATAAAAGAAAAATCTCTGATAGAATATCTAATTAATTAAATAAATATGACCTCATAATTGCTTTTTCTCAATTATCTGAATATTAAATTCAATTATTGAAAATGAGGTTATTTATTTAATAATTAAATATCTTTTAATTCCTTTTCCATGTGTCTCAGCTAAAGAGGGTGAATTTAATTTAATTAAAGTGCTAGGAATTTATAATTAAATTAATTTGATCATAATGTTTGTTTAGCTAGATAGATATTTAGGAATTAAATATGATGTATGATTAATACAGATTTAGGATTTTCTGCATTTGACACTTAGGTCGAGTAGAGTCAGTGAAAACTCAGAATTGCCTAGTACAATAGGACTTTGATGATT